>JBAJFG010000111.1:3101831-3605376 GCA_037903475.1 Ancylostoma caninum
CTCCGGGCTAGGTAAACTCTGAAAAAAAAGAGCCCCGAGCCAGAGCGCCGCTTCGCGGCGCTCTGACTCGGACCCGTAAGCCACGTTACCTCCGGGCTAGGTAAACTCTGAAAAAAAACATATTTCGTAATATGTGCTGCTTCGCGGCGCTCTGACTCGGACCTGTGTGCCACGTTACCTCCGGGCTAGGTAAACTCTGAAAAAAACTACCCCTGAGCCAGAGCGCCGCTTCGCGGCGCTCGACTCGGACCCATGTGCCACGTTACCTCCGGGCTAGGTAAACTCTGAAAAAAACTACCCCGAGCCAGAGCGCCGCTTCGCGGCGCTCTGACTCGGACCTGTGTCCGCCGACGTTACCTCCGGGGGCTAGGTGAACTCTGAAAAAAAAAACCACCCCGAACCAGAGCGCCGCTTCGCGGCGCTCTGACTCGGACCCATGTGCCACGTTACCTCCGGGCTAGGTAAACTCTGAAAAAAACTACCCCGAGCCAGAGCGCCGCTTCGCGGCGCTCTGACTCGGACCCGTGTGCCACGTTACCTTCGGGCTAGGTAAAAGTTTCTTAAAAAAATCACCCCGAGCCACAAGCGCTGCTTTGCGGCGCTCTGACTCGGACCTGTGTGCCACGTTACCTCCGGGCTAGGTAAACTCTGAAAAAAACTACCCCGAGCCAGAGCGCCGCTTCGCGGCGCTCTGACTCGGACCTGTGTGCCACGTTACCTCCGGGCTAGGTAAACTCAAGAAAATCACTGTCATCCACACGAAGCGCAGCTTCGCCGCGCTTCGCGGATGACAGTGATTTTCTGCGAAGCTGCGTAGCTCCTAATCGGTTTGGAGGTTAACTCTTATTATGTTCAATACAAAGAGCTTCTACATGGTCCTTTGTATGAGTAGCAACACAGGTCCTCACGTGGTCAAGTCGTTTTCACTTGGGATAGCGCTGAAAGTCGAAATTGTTATGGTTCGGGCACAATTAGCTTTTAACAGGAATAAACTGCATGAACGTTCTATTCCTATTTTGTAAGCACAATATTAAGCTCATGGAGTGCACCATTTGTTCCCCTGACCGTTAATTTCTAATTGCTATTACTAGTTAATGCTTTAGAAGGAGTGCAGCGAAAATTTCCCTATAACTCTGCTGTATTTGGATGATTCACGGCTCTGATTGCGAAATCACACTCGCTTCATCAGTGGTACTCCCATTCTGCTTTAAAGATTCAAGATATTCCGTTTTCGTTGCAAATTAGATGTCCTTACTAAAGATTTCCATGTTGTACACATACATATACATGGGCGTGTCATTGGGCGTGTCAATTTTCGCAATTGAGCCCGTGGTGGCGGGCAAAAGAGGTGGGGCGAGGCGAGTGGATCAATGACAGCGTGACCTGTCATCCCTCGCGCGGCGATGGGGGGGTCTGCGCTTTATATAGAGTAAGATCGAGAATTGAGCGTGAAGCGTTATGTAGTTTTACGAGGTACATTAGAGGCCCCATCCATCTCTGGCATCTAGCAAGTTTCCTATTCTTAGGTTATTATTAGGTTGGTCCGAAAGTTTTGCACCAAGACATTCTTTAGGATCTAGAATTCCATAGACTTTGAATCAAAATGCCACTACATGTGAACTGTAGGATACACTTGGCTGCGGCCGTACAATAATCGTCAGACATCTGAAGCGGTGAGTTACAGAAAACAGATGACAGGTTGGGTCCCCCACAAACTGAGTGCCTAGCAGGACTAAACGTGTGTCAGTCTTTGCTACTGCGTCTACACAGGAGGAACTTTCTCCGCCAGTTCACTACCGGATATGAGAATTGGGTGCTGTACGTTAACCATACATGAGAGAAAAATTGACTCCCACATGGCAAATCATCTCCAAAATAGCCGAAAGTAGAAGTGCGCGAAAGAAGGTTTTTTTGTGTTGCTGGTGGAATTCCGAGGGAATGCTCTATCGAGAACTGCTGACACCTAGGCCACCGTGACTGCCTAAGTCTACTCTTTTTACCTACAGAAATTGACACACAAAACTCGCCTGGAGCGGGAAAAAATTGACCATGTTGCTCCATTTCATGGCAACGCCCGACCTCACGTGGCAAAGCTTACCCGCCAAAAAAAATTGCCGAATTAGGGTGGGAAGATCTACCACTCCCTGCTTATTCTCCTGACTTATCTCCGTCTAAATACTACTTGCTCGGAGCGCTGAAGGTGCATCTACGAGAAAAGAAATTCGATGATTGGAGCATACCGAAGAGTGAGATTTCAAGCTTCTTAAATTCGCAGCTGCCAGAGTTCTTGACTTCTGGAACTGATGCTGTAGTGAAGCACTGGCCATACCTCATGGACCTTGAAGATAATTGTTTTGTCGATTGATATCTATTGCAGTGAACTTAACACTCTTCGAAAAAACTATGAAATTATGTGCAAAACTTTCGGACCAACCTAATATTATGTGATATGCCTCAAGGCTGATCTTTGCAGGCGCATGTCATAATTTGTTTATGGTGGCGAAGTTTGCCTATCAAGACAAATATAAATAGGGAGACGTGCCCATTTGCCAAGCGCAGACTGAAACATTGTTTTTTTTCTTACGATTTCACCAGGTCCACGATATTTTCAAGAAGTTAGAAAAGTCCTTATCTAACTCATTGGTTGCTCTTGATGTTGCCTGTGGAAAGCATCGGTTTTGATGTTCATGTAGAACCGCACAAACTGAATCTCCAACCCGATATTTGTCAGACGAGGAAATCACATGGTTGACTAAGGTCATATTAATTAGTTGTAGTGGACATGGGATGTTCCAATTACACCGTAATATGATTACGCACCAACGTCCACCAATGTGCCCTGTACCGTCTTCTTCGCTTACCATAATTTTGTATATTATTGTTAAATTTTCCCCTTACAATTAATCTTTCACAATCCCGGCTTTCTAGAAAATCCTAAGCGAAGGTCTTTATAGGTGTTGAATATGCCTCCTGACTATCGTTTCCATGGGGAATGCCCAGATTTTGTTGTGGAGTCCAATTTGGAAGCGATTCTAAGTGAACTGTTAGATTATTTCACTTTGGATGTGCTGAAGCGATCGGTGAACTATCGACTTTTTTTTCATTTTCTTGCGTTTAGTATCTTAAAATTGAGTGATTTCTTCCTATTTCAACGTTTTCATTTAGCCAGGTTTTTGCTTCACATTAGAAGCATTGCTAAATGCATTTCCAGCCTCAGTGTTTCCTGAATGTTGGGGATGTTTGAGCAAGTGAGTTTCAAATTTCGAGCGCAGTATTTTTTTTTCTTTCAGGATTGAAATAGAAGAAAATATGCGTAAAATTGATTCTATCTAAGTTTAGTTGGTTATAGCGATCTTATTCCTTCCTCAACAGGAAAACTAGGTTACATTTTTCTTAGTACGCGGCCTCATATGGAAATGAAGTCAAAGTTCAGGAAGCCATTTCTGTGCTGAGCTCGTTGTTTATGAAAATTTACCCGAGACGACATGCATTAGTGGGTTTACCCAGGGTAGATGTACGAATACACTCAACCCATCATTAACGCGAGCGCTAACACATATATTTCCATGTTTTTCCAGGCAACTTTCATCCTCTTGCGGGTTCCTTTCCACCGTAAATGAACTGTTCGAATTGAATCTAAACTCAGCACAGATATGGCTTGAGTAATCTCAGTTATGCATGTCACCTAGTTTTGCATAAAAACGGCGTATTTTGTAAGATTCATGAGCTTACAATTACTTCTTCGTTTCCAGGCAACCTTCATCCTCTTGCGGGTTTCTTTCCACGGTACTAGAACTGTGCGAATTGAATCTCAACTCAGCACACAAACTGTCTGCTGGCTTGCGGGTTATAGCTGCTTTGTTTGCAGGTATTTAAAAAATCTAGTATCGTTAGTGGTTATGTTTGCCTAGCTGATGTGATTTAGCGTATTGCGAGAGCTATATGATGAGTGTGGTCCAAGAACAAGCCACTGTTGATCGCCTGACTCTACCTCGTCTTCCTGAACAAATCCTCCTTGACCGTCTTCTGGTCATGCCTTTGAGGTAAGTACAACTTTTATTCAGAGATAAATTTTGCTGAATATCCAACTATTATACATTATTAGCGAGTCGTGATTCGTCTGTTTCATTCCCATAATACAATCCATCTCATTTCACTTAAATGTGCCAGTATTTCGCTGCCGATATGGGGTTTCTCAAGTTTAGAACTGAATAGTTATCGTTTATAATTCTCTTCATTCATGGCAGTCATACCAATAACCCGCAGTAACCCGGTGTTGTCCAATTTCTGGCATATAATCATCATGAATGTGAGCAGTTCCTTCGTTTTAATTGTTTTATTTGCTGATTTTGCCGACACTATGCTTCGTGAAGTTCATTTTATTCACTTGCTATCCTTGCACAAATCATTTATATAACATTTGCGATGACGGTAGTCTGTCATTTGTTGGGATCCATGCCGCCCGAGTTTATACGTTGACACAATCTGCTATTTTTAGGGTGCTAAATATGTACTACTCATTAATTGCCGAGTACCGATCGGTGACGTCACAATCGTCAACATCAATCCTTTCACGACCAACCCTTTCACCACTGCCGACAAAGAAGAGCTCCCCCTCACGTATTGCTGACATCTCCAGGCTGCTGGGAACTAGTATTCATCCAACCTTGCAGACAAGCTACCTGGAATGCTCCACCTTAAGACACATTTTTCACAGTATTGAAGGTGCTCATCGGAATTTTTTGGTGAGTTGTTGGTTGCTTAATTATCACTTTAATACATCATTTGAATGTTTCCCGAAGCAAATTTTGTGAAGGAATTTTTATCGGAAATGAGGTATTTAGGAAAGAATTGATGGCGAATGTGAATCAAAATTTGTCCTTCTGCTTCGTGCTGCTCTCGAATGCTTGGGGACAATATGCGAGATGTTAACGTTTTCCCATTTGCGATCGTTACTCCAGGAGATCCTGCTTTATATTAAGGTAAACACATTTGCGATAGCCTTATGACATCTATTCCAAAAATCACAGCAGTTTTATGTTTTGAGCATATGTTCACCGCTAGTGGTTTCCTATACTTGTGATAGTATTCTGCGTCATGTGGAACGTGAGCCAACGTTTCGATGTACTCCCCTTCCAGCTTGGAATTGGGAGCGTATGCAAGAATGTTGAAATTGGCAGTGTTCAGCAGTGTGACCATACTACCGCGCGCCCTTCGCTTATCAGTGATGGTCCCAATTATGGTGCGACTAACTGCCTCATCTGATATAGCTGGTATTATAGGTCTCAAAGGTGACGGTGGTTGGGTGTTGGTGCATAAACTTGCAATATGTACACTAAACGACAGGCAGCAGCACAGCACGTCATCTATCACCGAGGTTTTGAGGAGTGATAGTGTGTGGGAAATTCGTTAATGGGTCAAACTTTGGGGTGCTTTGTTCAGGAAAATATGGGTAACAATTCCTCTGTGTGGACCGAGCTCGACTAAAAATCCTTCCGGCAGTTTCATGTGTTTCTCACGAGAATTGAACTCAAAGATAATCTGCGGATCATGTACTACAACTAACGCGTCTATGTACTTTTTATGTACGTTACTACTGCCTCTTGAGGTGGTCTGGGGCCTCCAAGCCTATTTGCCAATTATAGTCCGTATACTCAGGCGTATCTCAAAAGTTCTAATGGTGCTATCAAACTGTTGTATGGGGGCTCCAAATGTTTGTTTTTGGTTTTTTATTCTTTTGTTAATTTGGCAGAATTTCAGATGGAAAGATCCCTTCTAGGCCTAAGCTTCTTGCATGAATAATCGATGTTTCTATGCGCTGGAAAATATATAGGTGCATGCTCATTTAGGTGACATTTGAAGTATGCCCTGATGGATGCACGACCTTACTGCACCAGCTCTTTAAAGTTGTTTTTGGAAAGAACACGGCAAATATAAACTTGGACGTTCTGCATTCTATGAAGATGAAAGATCCTCTTCCTCCACTGAGTCAGTTTTAACATTGTAGAGATCTTCTTCGGCCTTACGCTATGAGCTCTAGTTTAAGAAACATTTAGGTGGAAATTGATCGAATATTTTTTAGATGAAGCTGAAATGCTGTACCTTCGTTATGCAAATGAGTTCACCCTCTTTTCTGCATTTGTTAGTCGAAAGGAGTACATGGATGCTTTTATTCTAAGGTGCGATTCATCACGGCTATACATTCTTTCCGCTATTCTATACTGAAGATTTAGGAGCTTGGGATGGCTAAAGACTGATATGTTGTCAAAAGTGCACAACCCGCCTCCGAATGAGATTGCTCCTGCATTAGAGCTGTTCGAAGGATTTGTTACGGTTTTGCTGCAAATCTATGGAGCATTTCAGTCTGTACCGTGCAAGCGTGCTGTAAGTTCTTCGAACACTGGTTTTGCCATTTCTCTAGGAACTGAAAAATGTTAATCTCTCTAGAATTGGTTTTCAAATTCGTCCAAAACGAGTATTGGCAAACCTTAATCGTATTCTGGTCTAGATGAAGCCATAAGTAGAGCCGCAGTCCCCACAGGTGTGCGTCTACACAAAGCATACCTAGTATAGCAAATAATCTGTCCGCCTTTACCAGCCTATCTTTTCAATGTCAGATTTCCCGTCTGCTTTTCGGGTTATGATCTTCGCGTCTGTTTCCTTTACCATACACACTAATAGCCAGCCACAAACTTGTCGCGTTTTTTTTTCTTTTTCTCAAGTTTGGAGGTCGTGAATGTGGAATAGTGCCGAAATATTTAGATTCTCGGGGTTATGTGCGAGTTACCTCGTGATGGTATAATCTATGCAATGGCCGACCCGAAGAAGGTACTATTTGAAGCCGTAACTACACAATTGTATGATCCAGGAGCTGGCAACAAAGAGCTACTCACTGAGGTAGGCTTTTCTTCCTGATGATGCATTTGTCGGTTACTTGCTGCTGGCCTACAATTATATTGAATTCTTCCACAGGTGCGGTAATTGCAGGCAACGATCTTCCCCTTAGCATTTTTGAAGATGACCCTACAAACCGCTCCACCAAATCGGAAATTAGGTAACAGGGGTTCTGATGAATGAACATACAAATAGTCCTATTTTCGAAGATATAATATGCACAGTCCCGCCCAGCTTGCATTCCGTGAAATGTTTCGGAGGATAAATGAATCCATCAAAATATCTGGCCAGCAAGTAGGTATGGACGAAATATGAACAACGAAAATGGATAAATCTAGTTGTACTTTGCTAGAAGCGGTGGAACGAGGCGTCCTGCTTACGATGAGAATGGTGGCCGGATCCTGACCACAGAGACACTACTATCTAGATGCTTTTGGACTATTTCCGAGGGGTGAAGACAGAAAACTTCCACGAACCCATATGAATTCCTTTGACAACGATCGACTCCTTCGTCGTCCGCTTTACCTCGAGCAGTTTATTGTCGAAATAGATATTTTAATCTTTCATTTCGTTATATTTAGCTTTAACATGCCAATATATGTAGTTGGCGACAAACCCTTTCGACTGGAGACTCCTGAAGTGCTTCGACCATCTTCACTTTGAAGACCACATATTTCCTCCTATCGCATCTATGGTTTCTTTTCCTCTTTTAGATAGCGCTATATCTCATCGTGCTCGCTAGAACAACAGTGATAAAGTACGATCAGGTTTCTCGTGTTGCTATTGAGCTTATTGAAAGGGCAACTCAGAACAACGTTAATGAAAGTTAGTAAGTTGTGGATTAAGTTACTTCTGCCATTTCCGCTTTCTTTTCTGAAATTTCAAGTGTGTAGAAAATTGAACCTCAACCGCATCCTTTTAGTACTCTCTGCTGTAGAGGTAATTTTACTGGAGACGTTGTTCGTGCAGCGCTCTGATGGCCAGATGATTTACTCTGTTTTTCGAAGCAAATCCACAACCTTGTTCAGTATGAACAGTCAACGTACACTGGTGTTGTGGACCTTGTTCCTTCATTCATCGAGAAATGACGAGAACAGGCGAGTTTTATTTATGGCATCAAGCGTTTGGGCGTTAGCTGGTTTTGTGATAGCATTAGATATCCGCTCTGCTAAGAGAGCGCCGCCGCTGTCCCGCCCCTTGCACAGGGCCGTTTGGAATTCCCTGTAAATTTCTTAAACAGACTCGTTCATCGAAACAGAGCTTGTACCAATTCAGTGAATCAAATAGACGTGATGCGTCATCTTTGTCTGTAGAACTCATCTTCGGACAGAATAACGTATGTTTTTAACAATGCAGCTCTAGCAGGTAACCAGCACATTTTGAGCATTTTGCCCAAATGCTGTATGAAGTCCGCGTTTCTGAAACATACTTCTCGACACGTGATTTTCGAAGTTCATAGTTGGTGTCTGTTTGGCGATCAATCAAGGATTTATTAGCATTTTCTATATGAAAGGCAATGATGGATACTGTCTAACATGAACAATACCATACGACTAAGGAACGAGTTGACGTAATCAGTAGAATGCGGCAGAACTGAAGAGTTCCTCTCGTAGATTCGCCCACGCTGCAAAGCAACTGCTCTTTTCGCAGCTCCTATACACGGTTCATTGTAGCGCCACGCGACCTAGTAGAACGGTTATTATCGTTTGAGTTGGAGAAGTGCTTGATTTGCTTCCTCATTCTATATTTTTTGTTCTCGGTCTTTGCGCAAATGTCCTTCCTTCCAGTTGGTCATCCATGTCAATAGATTTTTTTGCTGCTTACTCGGAATTTTCAACGGAGTGCTCTGAGTCTGCCCTCAGTCACTCAGTATTTGCTGTTGTCACGACATTTGCATGTATGGCTCCGGCGATGTACCGTCCAGTGGATGGTGTATTTCAGTTATTCCAGAATTCGGTAACTAATGAGGTTGGTGGTGCTGACCGTACTCACTTAAATATGACTCTGAAAAACGTTATATGATTAGGATATCCCACTGAGTACGAGGCTGAAACAAAGCGTTCCTCTTCTGTTCGCCATTTTTAACAACGTTGGTGAAGAAAAACTACTCATGCGAATCGAACAAATGATAGAGAAGCCCCTCGAATGGCTGGTTAGGTCCGCAATTTTTGTTTCATCTTTGAAAGGCTTACGACATTTGGTGTGATTACAGTAAAATCTATGATTTACTCCTGACGGCATCATCAACTTCCGCAAAGATTGGTGGATTATTTGTCGATTACACAATCTTCCTTTTCCAGACGATAGTTAATTTGATCAAAGCAGGTTTGTATCTCCGTATTTCACTCCACGCGGATGGAGAAAGAAACTTGAAATAGTATTTAGGCTATAACACCGGAAAAAACAAACTGAAGCGAATTTACCGCGTGACCCCCGCGCTATCAGAGGGTCACCCGGTGAGTCCCCTTGGGCCACTCAAGAACTTCCCTTGTCCACCCGGTAAATTCCCTCAGGTCATATGGTGTATTCCTTGGTATTTCATGGGATGTTTGAATTCGATGAAGAAAGTTTCTTATACGGGGAGGAAAATCCTACTCACATTCATATGCTTCCTGAGGGTGATGTTCCTGTCACCCTATGTGAAGAATTCCCAAAAATTTGGGTGTGTGGGAGGGGGGGGGGGGGTGATCTAGAACTGTTCCAGTACTTTTGCTGTATTCTTGTCTGGTCACTTTTGTCCCTTTGGGTTTTAAAATTATTATTCATAGCGAGTGCTTCTTCGCAGACCCGTACTCCAGCCCGGTTTGCATTCCCATGCTTAAGCGGGGGAATTCCGTTTTAAGTAGAAATAACTGCTTAATTTTTGTGTTCATAAGAAATGTTGTAATGTTGCTTCTGTCAAAAATAGGTGGTATGCGGAATTGGCAGCAGAGGAGAGATTCATTTACATGATCATAGAAAGTAGTGGTTTTAATTTAAAGTCGTCGTTATTACAATTATTACTTGCGGCTCGTTAGAAATTTGTGTACGATTAGTTAGTGGCAAGAAGAAATACTTAGCAAACGAAATTCGAGAAATTTTCCGAAAAGAGCCGGAGGCTGTGGTTTTAACTTCAATGAGTGATTTAACTAATTTCACTCGTGACCCCCAGTGCTTCATTAAAATTCTTCTTATCGCCGTTATTGTGTCAAGCTCACAAAAATGGTCACTCGATCACGAAAATGACCCGATCACACTAGAAATTCTGTTAGATGGCGCGATGGACAAAGGATGTCATCTTCTGGGTGAACTGGTCTTACTGAAGGTCTCCTCGATTATTGCCTGAGTATCCACACAGCTATTCCTCTTTATGAGTTGTTTCTAAAGATTTATAGATTGATGTAGCTTCATTTTTGGAATGACAAGGACTTTATATAATTGAGAGGGATTCTTACTGCCTTCTCGAAATTTCTGCTACAGAGAGCTACCCGAAGTTATGTTCCGCCCTACAAGCTCGTCTTAGAAATGTCGAATACCTTCCATTCGACCGCCTAGTCGCCACACAGCCAGCTCTTTTGTCGCAGTGGCTGCAGTTGATGAACCTCTGCGATGAGCCTTTGACTAAGCATTTGGATTTCGACATGTGCACGGAGTAAGATTGATGCATTGACACATCTTTTCAATCAACGGAACTATAAGCAGTATATTTAGATATGTTATGAGGCTAGCTGTGTCGTTGTCGCCGTTTTCAAAGGATCTCACTTTGCAGTCCTCTATTATGGCCGAGTGGGTTTTTTTTTCAGGTTTTTTTTTCAGTGACACGCGCGAAGCGTAACATTCCAGGACGAATTCCGCGCCTATGCTGCCTGCTGAAAGTTCCCTCGTGGAGTTCTGCAAGGCTGTATTCTCTGGGTCGCTATGGTGTAGAAATCCAAGAGTGTTTCGAACATTGCTTTCGCTGGAATCACCGGATATCTATTACGTGTACGAATCTGTGGTGAGTTGAAGATCGCCCACTCTCTTGCCGATTTATTCATTGGTTTTCAGCCTGAAGATAAAAGGGAATGTTTTCTTGGGCATCTTGTGAACTCCATTTCAGCAGGCCTTGTTTCACAAATGGGTTAGTTCCTTCATTTTTCGTTTATTGCTTCATTCATTAACTCATGATCGTTCTCTCTTTTCTTTTAATTTGTTCTGGATTGGCCTCGATGGAGCGGCCTTGTTTCCGCAAGCTTTCGGTACTGCTGAAGTCAATGTGTGCACATATGCACTGACCCTGTCAGTGCTAGTTATATTTTGAGCGAATAACATTCTAGGAACTGAACTCATTTGAGGACATACAGGAAATACCACGTGGGAACTCTGTGATTCGAACTGGAGCAGAGATCCTTCTGATCGGAAGTTTGCGAAGCCCCTCCATGAACTCATGAACTTTTTTTAAGCAACCGTCTTCTGCATTTTTATAAAGTGGAAATATAATTAATTTCAATATCCGCTACATAGAGGTGTGCCCATATTTTTTTCCAGATCACTGTGAGAAATCTCCCTTTATGACTTTCCAAATAGCGTTAGCGACTAGTGGTATAGTGGAGAAGGAAGTGGATCCCTGCATGGCAGTGGCGGGCGCAAATCCTGCGTCCACTACCGGCATGCAGGGATCCACTTCTTTCTCTATCATACCACTTGGATTGTCTCGTGAGTAAAAGGTTCTTGAAGGAATATCTACCACCAGGGGCACTTCCTCTGAAAACAAAATTGTTCCAGCATCTGACGACACTGCTAATGCATTTTTTCCTGGGAATAGAAGAGGGTTTTCCTATCATCTCTGCAGAAATGATAAAATTGTTTGTGATCCTTTTTTTTGCTGCTTATTTTGGCTACTCCTCTAAATCATGAATTTTCCTGCAATCATCCGCTGTCGTACCTTTTTCGCTCCGTCGGTACAGTTCATCTCTTTGTTGTTATTGCATGACGTAATCACTGAGCATTCGCTGCCTCAATCACTCTACCTTCCATATTGATAATTGTCCCCACAATCAAGTTTTTTTTTTTGACGAGAGGAACAGACTAACCAACTTTTTCATCGGGATTGACGTTTTCTAGCACTAGGAGTTTTTTTTTCTTCGAACGCTCGACTTTTTGGATAATTTGCATTTGGTTGAAATCTCTAATTATGTAATTTGATTCTCACCGAATGTTGCTATTATCTGGCCTTATTCCTACCACGTTCATCTCACCACTATTCCGGAATGCAAACTATTATCTCTCCTAATTTAATTGGTATTAAACGAGCTGTTTAGATTTTTTTGCTACTATTGATTTCATTTAGTATTCCCGGATGCCTACAAAGCAGCAGTTGCAAAATCGCAGGAGGTTCTGGATGTTATCTATGACCTCGTAGAATTTGAAAGCGAAGCCAACAAAGAAGCCCTACGTTTAAAGTTATTTGTGCTGTCTCGTCTTTCTTTGCTGGTAACAATGCGCAGTTCTTTGCATTCTCAGTCTCTTTGCAGTATTTTCTATTATTCACTATGGTTATTTCAGAGCACTCACGATCTGAGTTGGGGTGATTTCACTTCCAACGAGTTAGTGGCGTTGTTGGAGTTTGCAGCAGTAGAATTGGTTATTTCTTTTCCAACAGTTCCAGCTTTGGGCTGATCTTGTAGAACCATATTTGCATGTTTAGACTCTTCCCAAGTGTAATTTACGGGCAACCTGTGATGGACTGGTTTTTTTGTTGGAGCATAAATCGACACGTGACATATTTACAAGAGATATTTTATATGGTATTCAGAGTATTAAGAAGATTCTCCTATCTATTTTGCTGTTTCTTGGGGAGGTTTGTTTTGGCTGTGCCCAACACCTTTTTTTCTGTGTTACCCTTTGGTTTCAGAAAAATCCGTCGAAGTTTGACCACTCATCGGTTAGCGATAAAATTAGCGTTGTAGCGGGTAATAGTGCAGTCTTTTCGTCGGATTTCGAAGAGTTTGGCGGTTTGGATGGTGCAATTCATCGTTTTTTTTTTCATTAGCTCCAAACTCTCGTATATCTGCCCCGATTCCAGGATTTATTGTTACACTATTCAATGATGTGCATAATATATGCCATGTCTTCCGATCTCAATCTCGCAAATATGTACAGTATTTTGAGAAGTTCTGCCGAGGCATGTTATACTCTTTTGAAAAAGCGAAACTAGATGAGATTTGTGATAGTACTCGCTTCAGTGATTCTTCGACATCCCGTGCTGCATCGTTTCGCTATTGTGCCGTACACTGCTTTAAAGTAAGTTGTTCAATGACTTTTAAGAAATGCTATCAGCTCTCTCTGGATGTTTGTCTTTGAGAAGCGAATCAATCACAGTGAATTCTCCATCCTCTCGTTTTTTCATTTTCCATTTTCAGGATGAACTGGAAACTCAGGATTGAACTGCGAGAAAACACCATTCATGTTCCTTTAGTCAATATTCATCTTTTATGCAACATAGACATTCTGAAGGATTTTTCGTGGAGACTGAACTGGTGATTTTCTGGATTTTACTGTCCATGTATTGTTTTTTCAAGTTTTATCTGCTTTGATAAGGCTCGGGTGGATCTCTCGACAGCAATTCGAAGATTTTTGGATGTCTCTTTTTGGTGTGCTTTCGTCAACTCCAACTGGCAGTGAATTGACTACTGAAAACTCATCGGTAATTAGTTTGCTTGTTTTTCAAGAACTCTATGTGTTCTCGGTTTGTGGCTGTTCCTCTATAACTTGTTCCAGAATCTTGCCGAACAGATTCTTGCCAGCAGCTTCGCAGTTTCCGTACTTACGGATATTCTCATATATAGCCTTATATATCCTGAACCTGGCAATCCGTCAACGGGTCGTTTTATTATTAAACATCGTGAACGAAATGAGCCATTCTACCAATCGAAGTGTGTAGATATTGGTCCTTGTTGAAATCTTCTATGCTTTCTTGTATTAGGTGTTAACATAAGTCCTTGCGCTTTTTCTAGTTGCGGTTTTCTCCGCCCAATTACCTTTTTTCTCTAACATGCAGTATATATTCTGAAAGCGCATTTTTTCCTCTACATTTCTACCATCAAGCGCTTTCACAATGCTATTGAATTACTCAATTTTTGGGCTTAGGAAGAGAAAAGCCAATTCGTAGGAAAACCCAATTTCCTCTTCATATCCGGTAGGGAGCAGAAAGCATCCCATACCGTTTGAACATGTGAGCTCAATAGAATATAAACGCTCGAGAACATCGTCAGTGGAACTGTTGTAGCGATAGTTTGATGATTTTTGGAAACTAGGGTCTGACATCACCATGGGGCAGGATGACTAGACCTTCTCGATTGGATTCTCTCAGCAGAATTGCTCCAGTTATTTGGTGACTCCGAGGGGTATGATGTCCATATAGACCATAGGACTGTTTTGGAGCAATTCCCTGGTCTTCGCCTTGGAAATTTCTTCGGTCGAAGTGGTTGGTGTCATCGAGACCAAGTATGTCTTCCTTCACCTTAGAAAAGTGCTGATGACCAGTCATTTCAAGCGAAACGTCTTATTCTTGCTCAGCACAGGTTACCCGACCAGTTCTAATGGCCGTTCCGAGCTTCATCTGATTGACAGGATGGGTGGCTGTCGGTTGCTCCGTTTTTATGGACTCGTTGCTCCAATTCGAAGGCTTAGAACTTAAGCAAACTATCTCCTTAAGAAAAAATTACATTATCCTTGTAGAGGAAGAATAGCGCTTTCGAATTGTATATGATCTGTTCCTAAAAGGTGGCAAATTGGTGGAGAAAAATGCATCCGAGAAAAAAAAAGCGCAAGCTCTTATGTTAACACCTAATACATGAGTTCAGGTCTATGCAGCTGCTGTGTTTATTAAAGGCACGATTAACTCGCGATCAGGAGCCATTGCAGGTATATCGCAGGAATCTGGAACGACTCAACTATGTGGTGAGGTTTCTTTTTCTACATTTAGTTTGCATTTACTAAGATCAAATGTTTTAAAGGGTGACGAATATGGTTTTGGACAGTTGTCCGCGTTATCTCTATGGACTTTAACTGGAGTATTGAACGACGAGAATCCTCATCAGCTTGCCAAAACGGATAGTCCAGTATGTCGAATGAAACAATGAATATCTTAATTATTGTATTTGAATTGCTCCAATGGGAAGTTATTCTACGTTGGAGTGGTTTCAACACTAATTTTATGGATCTTAAGTTCTTGCCTTTTTGAAGGCAACATCTACGGGAATCTTTGCGTTGTGGTGTAAGTGGTTGCTGATTTATCACAACTGTGAAAGAACAAAAAGAAGTCGCGAAGTCATAGTACCAAGTGTAACCGAGCAAGCCCGGCACATGAGTATTCTTGAACAGGGTCTGAGTGGGTCATAACGTGAAGTCAGTGGTTTACATTGTATACATTGGTAAGCCCACTGTGATTGTCTCGACGAATACTCATCCATCGTCCACCTTAGCTACACTTCGTTCTGTAATATTCTGCGGTTAGGTGATGATTTCTCTTTCTTCTTTCGCGATTCTGATACTTGAGCAATCCTGCACCCTTAACGCATAGCTCACCTAAAAAATGGAAATTTTCGTGGGTGCTGGAGTTAGTGCGTCAGTGTTTGTTCCGAATTTGTTTTTTTTTACTTGTTCGTCTTCCAGCGAATGCGTATTTCGCTCTCGGAATATCTCCTGAAAACAACATGCGAGCTGGATACTGCTTCATCCATTCGAGCTCTTTTTGAAAACTTTGCGCATTGGTTTGCGCGGGGCCTGGATCACCTTCCGTTGCCGCTGTTATCCTCTACTGTTAAATCGGTTGGTGATTATCGCTTCGATACTATTCCGAAAAATGGTTGATAGAGTTGAGAGCCGAATTTCAGATGGCGTTGCTGTCTGACCTGTTTGATGACTCAGCTTCATACGAGTTTTTATATGCTCAAATGAGGAACGTTTTCCGAGGAGGTGCTTTCTAGTCGAACATGTTAACTTTGTATGGAGGACCATTCTGCTCCTTCAATCGCAATTCGCATGATGACATGGAACTTGCTTGTTGAGTTTCTTACTTTTTCAGGTTTTCTCACGGGTCATCCTGATATCGGATATGTAATCTATAGCATGTTAAAGGCAGTGACAGTAATTGGTCTGGAGAATGCTGCTAGAGGCATGACAGAAGCTGACATGGCCAGACAGATTTTCACATGGGTAGGGAGTCCGTTGTCTTCCCAACTCTAGATACTCATTCGTGTAATAGAAAGGATTTCTTTTTTTTTCGCTTCAGGTAGAATATGGCTTAACTTCCTGGTCTCCGTTTGTTCGCGAAGCTACATTGCATGGGTTCATCTATCTCCTTCAATCCATGACATTAGATCCTTTGAAGGCTGTTGTTCAGTATGTGACTGGCTTTTTGTTAGAAGAAACGAAGAAGCAATTATCTGTAACGGACCCGATTAACGTCATAGAGTAAGTCGTTAGGTTTCTCCCGTGTTGTTTTTGTCAGTGGGTGTAGTTTGTTGTAGTATGCCAGCATCTCTCGAGTATTCCAATCTACTATGGTCGGTGTCGTTTCGTATTATGGAAGAGCCCCTGCAGGTGACATTCAAAAACACGCTCATTCAGGTGCTGTTTGTTTTGTTTGGTGCCTTTACAATACTTCCTAATTTCCGATCCCCTGCCTTTCGTTATAGTTTTGCAGCGTTAACTTGAGGCTGACTCATGCTGCTGAAGCACAGCAAATGTTGTGTGAAACTGACCCTGTAAGATGGCAGACTTAGTGTTTCAGGGTTGTGCCGTTGTCTAGTGTTTTGAGAGTACGCTGGAGATTCTGAGGCTGGTGTTATACTCCACGTGTACTACAATGGCAACTTGAGGGGTTTTTATGGAGTTTATCTAGGTTTTTACAGTATCATAATTCAATCTTGCAAAGTTGCACTAATTTTTCCTCTTACTCCTCAACATTTAGCTTTTTTGTTTTGGTATTTCTGGATAAAGAATTATTAGGTTGAGTCAAAAGTTCTCGGGCAAATTGGTAGTGATGACTTCCAGAGATTATAACTCAGCAAAGGGCTAACGAAAATGAGCATGTTAACTATATTTTGATAGAGTTTAAAATTCTCTTCTTTAGCAAGTATACCGATCTAGTTCCTTTCCTGCCATCATGCCTCGCAAATACAAGCTGTCACCACTCCACCTCTGCAACTTCGTGCTTTTTCTCCATCTATCTGGCGAAGAACTGGCGGATATCGATAGACGTCTGAAGGAAGTTCACAAGGAGCATGCCCCCGCTAGAAGTACAGTCCAGAAACGGCATTCGAAGTTCGCGTCGAGCGACTATTTCGTCGAAGATGAAGACCGTTTGACACCCGACGGAGTTGGATTTGAACTTGCTGCGGAGACAGGCGGAGCCCGATCCGAATCGAACCACTCGCGAGCTGACGGTTGCTCTTAAGACGAGTCAAGCCACAGTTGTTCGTCGATTGAAGTCAATTGGCAAGATGCGAAAACTCGGTTGATGGGTATCACATGCTCAGACGCAGCATGACATGGACGGCCGCGCTGATACAGAACTTTCTCTCCTCACGCTCAAGCGCACCTACACGTAGCTTGAGCACCTTGTCGTCGGGTACGAGGGCTAGATTCTCTATTGTAACGTTCACCGGCGTTCTCAATGGGTTGACTGAGGGGCGAATGCAGGAGTCGTCCCCAAAGCCAACGTACATGCCAAAAAGGTTATGCTCTGCATCTGGTGGAACGTGCACGGCGTCGAGTACTGGGAGCTGCTCGCTGAGGGATCCGCAATAATCGCGGAAGTCTACTCTAAGCAACTCAGGAATCTGAAGGCGAATCTCGAAAATGCGCGCCCGCAGCAGCACGAAGTCTACGTACAGCATGACAACGCTCAGCCGCATATTGCAAGAACGACCAAGACCGAACTGATGAACTTCGGCTGGACCATTTTACCACACCCACCGTATTCCCAAGACCTGGCTTCCTCGTATTACCACCTTTTTCCCCATCTCCAACGTTATCTGGATGGTCAAGAATTCCAAATCCGCGACGACATCAAAAAGGCACTCGAGCAGTTCTTCAAGGACCAGTCCCCAGCGTTCTGCAGCAAAGGCATATACGATCTGCCTAAACGTTGGCAGAAGACCATTGATGCCAATGGGGCATACTTCAGATGATTCACGGTTGTCGATAGAAAATTGGAATGAAAACAAAAATGTCGTCAATTTGTCCGAGAACTGTCCGACTCAACCTAATAGATGTCGCTCCATCAAGCTGGACACGGCTTACTGAACAGTGCTGGACAGTGTTTCTACATCTTTTCTGATAGCCTTAACTTGTGACGATGAGTGTGTCCACTCCAGCGCAAGAGTATACGTATGGTTCCACGCAGTTAAGATAAGGATACCAAAACGAAAACAAATGGTTTCAGAGGTCTGATTTAGAATCTAGTTTTGAAGATTTTTACTGTCACCATACTAAAAGGGAAAACATCCATTCTCCGTTTCCCTACTCTAAGATTGCAAGAAATTTGTTAAGGACTTCTTGAGTGTTATAGAGAAGTGTGTTAAGAGAAAACACATAGGTACGTTTTTATTCCAAGAGTAAAGGAAATATGACTCATTTACTTCGTTTTCAAAAACTCCATCCTTCACGTGCTCTTTGTTGTAATATGGAGGAAGTATGTCTTAACCCGCAGTTGATAAAACACTGAGGTATTGCATCAATTTAATTTGAAAATACAGCGAAATAGTACGGAAATAAA
Organism: Ancylostoma caninum; assembly: GCA_037903475.1. Lineage (NCBI taxonomy): Eukaryota > Metazoa > Nematoda > Chromadorea > Rhabditida > Ancylostomatidae > Ancylostoma > Ancylostoma caninum. The sequence continues at coordinate 3,120,469 of JBAJFG010000111.1, forward strand.
GTCTAGCTATTAATAAGAAGAGCGCGGCTCACTGATGAGCTGTGTGTTCGTCAAGGGATTAATTAGAGACCTTGTCCTTATACTCGGCTCAATTTAAAAAGTCTAAAACAAGAGGATTTGGTGGGACGTAACATTGGAACAATGAATTTTCTCCTGTTCCAGCGCACATGTGAGACGTTCACTGTGATGAATTTATCGTCCTACCTCCTACCTGTAGTTACCAGTGGTATCGAAGCACTTGCCTTACACAGTGCTAGCTACTTGCCGCAGTTTCTTCAGTTGGTTCATGGTGAGCTTTGGTTGTGTATGTACGTACAAATTTCAGTATTTTCCTTTTGTGGTCACACAACTGTTAAAATTGAAGTATTCATGTAAGTTGCCTGTTATTTACGTAGCCAGTATATCGGGAGATCCCCGTCATCATGTCTTTATCAAGTTCGGGAAGAGGTTCTGGTTTATGAACTTTTTATGAGACTCCTAGTGCAAATAGTCAGAATTTCGTCCCCTAGGAAGGAAGTCTTCTCTTGCTTCGAGGTCAGTAGGCCAAGCAATATTCGGGAATATTCAGGTTGCCTCAGCTCATACGCAACGATCTCGTCCACTTTTCCATATGCACTTCGGATTTTAATTGCATGCATTTTCAGAGGTGAGTTCAGTCTTTCTTCAATTTATCTGCGTTCTCACATGAATATAGAGGAGAAAATTTTAGAAGAAGCTGATCCGCGGAGAGCTAGTGCCCACAAGTTTGAACCAGTTCTCGAGGAGTTGTACAATGTGTACGTTCCACCTTGAAGCAATGATATTAAAATTAAACAATCGCGACAATTGCAGGTATAGGAAATGTGATGTTCGTGATGCCGAGTTGATTAGCCTGATACTGCCTTCCGTTCTACTTCGCCTTTATCCCGAAGAACGTGTACTCGGTATCATCTTGAGTTTCTGTGCTCCCTCAAAGAATGGCGGCTACTCGAACCACATCACTCATTCGCTGCGAATGATGTTTGATGTAAGATTTACTCTGCATTCGCTTTTTGTGGGGTCTCACAAATAAGCTTTTGTGTCTAATTGCAATGTTAGCTGCTGAGGGTGAAGTGCTGTTGTGAGCGAAAAATTTGTTTCGCTTAGTTTTTTTTTCTGTGCGGAGTCCGTATTCAATATACCCAACCGTGAGAAGAAAGAAACATAGCGGTTATTCACTCGTCTACGGTGTTTTCTACAGTTCTCTTCTGTTATCCAATGTATTTTTACCATCTACGGGCTTATTTCTCGACATTGTTTCAAGACAGCACATACTAATGGCGGAGCTGATGGATTGGTTGATCGGAAGAAGACAACTCACAGCACTTCGCCGGTTATTTTGGATTTTTTTTTGATCGATCGGGGAAATCTCAATAAGTTAATGAGTTTATTTCTAGTACTAAGGCTGTATACGCGGACTACCACTTATATGTTTAGTGCACTTCAAATATGTGACGTGTCCTGGACTTGGCTTTTTTTAAACTCACATTTTTGATGTGAGCCTCATTTACGGGATGTAAGGTGGCGCCACTTGCATAGTGGCTTAGCCAATCACAGTATTACATTCTTTCAGTTATTATATTTCCTTTAATTAGTACTGCCTGCTGGTCTCGGACATAATTTAATTAACAATCGGTTTATTCAGTACTTCACGTCCGTGTTTCGCTACGGACGTTAACAACACTGAATATACATACAGTGCGTTTGATAATTATAAAATCACCCCCGATATATGAGTTTTCCGTAGAATCAGGCTCTCTAATCATCTTGAGGTCTATATTAGGATCGTTAATGGCCTGTCCAAAATCTCAGTGGTTGTTTTTGAAGTTCATGCATTCGATGAACTCTCAGAAAATTTTGGGTTGTCTCTACAACCTCATAGGCGTTTCCATGGCTGCAAAATTTGGCCCGAGACTTTATTGTCACGCTGTAGTTGTGAGTCGGTTTGCTACTTTTTTTGCTTATCTTGTTTTGTGGCGCTGTTGTGAACTCTGATATGTATTCGGCAATACCAAATGCTGTTAATTTTCTAGTTCTTCGAACGAATAAGAGATAACCAGCGTCTATCATCGCTACTGGTATTCGCGCAGCAGGTGCTCTCCCATCTGCAGGCGAAACCAGCCACCACCACGGAAGATCGTGCAGTTGCCACATGTATGCTATGTGCAGTATCCTCTTATGAAGATATAGCGTATAGGTGAGGACTTCTCCCTTTTTGGGGCTGCGCGGCTGTATATTTGATTTCAGATTTCATGTTTACTTGGCATCTCTGCAGTCTTCCGATACTTTCGAAGAATCATACGAGTTTCTAGTGAGAAAAGTAAGTGAGGAGTGCTCACAAAACCGGTGATTTACACATCATTCTGTCACTTTCGACATCACTTGTTGTATATTTCTTTTCCTATTACTTCCATTATATACACTCAGCGGTTTTCGAACCGATTAATATGTAGAAGTAGTCAATTTCTGTGAGAACGAAGTCAGGAAGAATTTCTTGAAGCAAAAATTTTGCTGGCTTTCAGTGGCTAGTGCTGTGTGTAAGTAAGTTTTTGCATTATCCGTAAAGGATAGGTCTTACCTTACTACAGTTGTTGTTGACTTTTCTCTTGTCATGAGTTTTTATTTGTTCTCTATTCCATCATTTTCACCCGCGTCATGGCTTTCTTCTCAACGTGACTGTGATATCTGTACCGTTTTCAGATGATGACGATAAGTAAATCTGTTACGAAAATGTGATTTTGTCGCTGCCTTACGACAACAGTGGATGCTAACGATCTGTAACTTCCATGTGGGGAATGGAGTTACATTCCTTGTCGAAAATATAGACGGATTGCTGATGCGGTTTCATAACGTCGCGGCCGCAAAATCGCAGCGGGACCTACTCGATTCTCATATTTAGTTGAAGTACGTTCTCTCCGCATCCATCGTTCAGGTCACACGGCGTTTCTACGGTCACGGAATCCCGCGATGTTCGAGGACTGTACATCTAACATTTTTATTCGAAGTGGTATTTGATGAAAAAGGAACAGAAACAGATTACAGTTGCTGTAATTGTTCAGGCAGACCAGGAGGTAGAGAGCGATTCTCGATTGAGGAAGCAGGGGATGGAGCGCTAACGGAGGATATTTTGCTTGTTTTTATTACTGTCAGTGGTTCTAAATCGCCTATATCCCTAATATGCAATCGCTTGTATTGGCACACTAAAAAGATTTTTTTATGGAAACGGACAGATTGTGCAAATTGAATATAGCTGCAGAAACGGTAAATGGATCGAGATAGCTCCAATGGGGACTCGTCTCAACGACTTGTACAACTCATAACAGTGTAATGGGAATTGGCATGAACAGGGTAGCAGGCACATAATTAATCTTCCTTTTTTGACAGTGGCCATTGCATTTGCTAGTCGTCAGCACATGAAACGGTGCAGAATAAAGGAATGCGCGTCTAGTCTAGCTACCTAGATATTCGTATTTGGGTGCAACTAATGTAATTATCGGCTGCATAGACCATCTATTTTTAGCTCTCTGGTAGATCCCAAATCTAGGCCGACAATTTTGTACATATTTCTAGACATCTCCTGGAATCTAGTATTTCTAGAATTTCTTTGAGTGGAGCCAGATATTTCGAAAAAGCGACGGAGTGGCGTTCGTGGGCATACCGTAGTATTGACATTTTCTGCTCCCGATATTGTAAATTTATGACACTCGAATAAACTTCAAAAAATATGTTGTTACTAAGTCGTTGACGTTACCGATTCTATGTGGAACCGTAACAGCCTCAAATTCTAAGGACTCTGTGGATCATGCTTGCATTCACAGGGCTATGTATGTATTCCGGTCACTACTTTTTTTTCCAATTCGTAACTTCTCAAAGTCTATCGAAATTTTCGGAAAGCATAAGAAGAACGGGTAGAATCATTGCTACTTTTTCATTGACTATTAGCCAGTTATGGTTAAATTGGACATCCTTTTCACTTCTTCAGCGTTCGCTGCTCCAGCTCATCAGCGCAAGTTCACATGAGGAATTGTTGCGATTTTTGGAGGATCCCTTCTGAATTTGTTTCCGTTTATCCCTAACTCCCTAACTCGCTTTTCATGCACAGACACTCTGTCTATTCAGCGACGCAGCGCTGCATTCTAGCTTGTGTCGCATCTCTCTCCCTGTGGATCTGCTCGTCTCCCCCATGCCTCGACGGAGCTTCCGGGACATCTCTCGCTCTCAGCCCCGCTGCTCTCTGCTTTTCACATACTTCTCGTTCAGTGAGCTTGGTATTTGGACGCTGGACGCATCGATCGTCGGGCACGAACTCGAAAGTGTGTTCTCCACGTGAGCGGAAGTGAGAGGAACCTTGCTTTTGGACTTGTGGAGAATGCTCCGATGTAGGGATAAAATTAACTTTTCCACTGGTACCGTTCTAGTTGTTTTGTCTAGTACTTTCTGCCTTCTTCCACGTCCAAAGCCCATCTCGTTGTAAAGGATGACAGCCATGTTCTAGCACAAATTTAACAGACCGTAATTCGGCATGGAACACCTTCAGTAATAAAAGGAAGGCATCGGATGCGTTTGCTGGATGTGTCTGTTAGAAATTGTTATATATGTTATGAGGACATTAACATCATCAACAATTTTATTAAGGCAACATCATCCCACAATCAATTTTATCACAGCTTTCTAAAGGCCTTCATGAATCTCCACATTTCTGTGCAACTACACTCCGAATTTTTCTTGCGGATTCGGAATTTTGAGTTATCAGGAAGCCTATGCCTTATAATGTCGTCGTATTGAAGTCAGGGGCTGAGGCTTCGGTCATTTCTTTTCCTTCTCTTTTTTACTTAAGAAGACACAACATTCGAATGAAAAGTCACATGTATTTTTCGGAGCACTGTTGTATCTAATCTTAATATATCCTTAGGAATCTCGTTCTTATGAGATTCAACCCTATTTTCAAGCATCACCATACTGCTATGAGATGACATTTTTCTGTTTTCGAATAATCCAATCTCATTGTCACCACTGCATGTGCGAGAACGTGTGGTGGTATATGGAAGTTGATAATATGCGTGCTTACAGAATTTTCTGGACCATTTTTGATTGCAAGTATTTTGGCGCTTCTTCACATTGGGTTCTTAAGTGTGCTTAGTTCCGTTATGAAATTGACGCAAGTGCAAAGTGCAGTACGTAAGTGTATTCCCACATCTCATCTCTTCCGGACAGGAGAGACCGAGTTGTGCGAGCGATGAGGCGTAACGTATATACACAAGAAAGTCAACTGATTGCTGAATGAAATGAGACACTATAAAAAATAGATACAATTGATAACGCTGCCTTCTCATGATATGGCCGGTGATACGTAGATGAAGAATATTCAATTCAGTACCTGGCAAAAACCTCATTAAAAGCGGTATATTTTGCAGGAAATCAACTCGGAGTGAGATGGAATATCGTGGTATTTTTTTTTCTGGGATGAGATGTCTTTGTGCCACAAAAGGAGTATGAGAAATCATTGCATAACTACAAAGACGTACTGCAGGCGTAGAACAAATGGGGAAATAATACAGGGTGGAGCGTTATACGAGCGGCAATCAGAATTTTTTTCATCTCGCAACATAATAAAATTTTATTCACATACTGAAGTATTATTGGAAACAGTCTATAAGCTCGACTGAAAAAAAAACCGTTGATTTTGGCGGAACTGTAAAGATGGTGAGAGCGGCCCCTACGAAGACATTCGCATGCAGCCAAACAGCGATGCGAAGGAGTAGTGGATTGTGAATCAGCAGTGACTCCAATTCATGTGAACCCATAATGCACGTGTATGAAGAAATAGTTCGTGAACCAATTTTGGCACTGATTCTTTGAAATGGGAAAGAAACTGGGCGCTGCTACTCTACTAAGATTCATATTTATGGCTGCACTATCTCCGCAGGGTTGTGATCATTTTTGTACCTCTTTGCAGCTGTGAGACCATGAAAACCTCCCACATCTTTCCAAAATTTATACGAATGCTACATTTAAACAGTTATACTCGCGTACTACACAGATATACTCTGAGAATAAAAACGTTATGGTGAATATGTTTGAGAAAAAATTATTTTTCTTCTTTTTTTCTTCTTGTTTGGGATTCTCAGTCGTCAATCTAGTTATTGAGTAATTAAAGTTCATCCTCGCGATAAGACTAAAGCCATCTAGCTCGGTCTGTTTTGCTGACGATGAGGAAAGTTCAAAGCAGCTGGTTTGATTATGGGTACAATCAAAGGTTTCATGACACTAGCATCACAAAATTTGAACGCCAACACAAACCACAGAATGGCCGCACCAACTTTCAAAGGCAGAGGCAGATTTCATGCTGCAGATCGTGAACGTTCTTGTTTTTCCAGATTCCTACGGCGTATGTATAATGCTGCGAGAATGTCTATTTTCGTACTTGATATTGAGACTTCAAACTTTTAAACCACTTTGCTTGGCTAGTTTTTAGCGCTGTGACTCTATCAATTTCACATTAATTCCATTTTTAATTTGAGGTGTGCTGTACAGGAAGAACTGTGGCTTCGTGCAGTGGTAGTTGTCCCCGTGCATGGACAAGGATGCGCGAAAGGAACAACCCTATCATTATTCGGCTGCTGAATGCAACTCGGTGGAGGTTCCTCAGCGCTCATTCGCTTGGTTCCAGCGACAGCACAGCGCGCACAACTAATGTGATGTTTGGCCTTGCAGTGCTATGCAAGATGCCTTGCGGTCGCACTGTTAGCATCTTACTATTAACTTTCAGAGAGCACGAAAGCGAGATTTCTGTTTGAGCGGTCGACTCGAGCTGATGCGGTGCTGGTGCTCCTGTAGTATGAGGTCGCCTATCAGCACATGTATATGTGGGTGTTGTGGTCGTGTTTGCACACAGCGATCTTCCGCCTTCGACACGTCGTTGCGTGCGCGCTGGCTTGTTCTGACATCACTCGATCGACGAGCTTTCTCTCGCCCAGTGCAATCCCATCCACTTGTCCCTCGGAGCGCTTGACACGTCTCGCTTCCATTTTGAGAACTGTTCCTCCTCTAATGAAGAGCGTTTTGCTCAAGTAGGTGTGTCACGTTCACATGAGCACACACTTGAAGACACCGCTGGAAAATGTGTAATTTGATTTGTGGAGGCTCCATTCCTCATTTGGTGTTCCTGGTTGGGGTCGTCGCACAACTCTATCGATTTTTCTTTCGGTTCATTCATTCTCAGACAAGTTGGCTCCATGTTCGGTGCCTTACTAGACATTTCCCGGCGCTCGTCCACTCACTCCTGAAAGGTCACCCCTAAGGTCGTCTTTCCTCCAATCTCTCTCACCGCCAAATGCCATTTTGGAAAGAGCACGCGAGACTTCCCGCGACATTTCGAGAAACAGCGCTTCTCCATTCGACTCTGGTGTGTTTTACTGAGGAAGATATATAGTTGTGAAGGTATTGGAGAAATGGAACGCGAGGAATAGTGCCGTATCCAGAGAGGCAGGCGAGAAATGCAGATCATAGGCACAAATCATGTCTGGAATGGCCTGCGTGTAACTTATTATAGTAACCAGTTCCGTTGTGAGGCCATGAAGTCTGGCAAGGAAAGTTTTAGGTCCAGCGCATAGTGACTAAATTTGGGAACATTCTATGGTTTCTGCTACACCTGAACATTTTAATATCTCGAAAGTCGTGGGATCTCAATTATTTGAAATACTAGTCGTTCATGAAATACTAATCGGGCAATATACTTTCCAGAATGTGAAGATAAACAAATTTAATTGATAAGTTAATTTTTATATCGTGGTATTGAGCAGGGTGCGTGGGTTGATATCGACTTTACAGATTTTCATGTCCCATTAATTTTTTATCGGTATTTCTTAAAAAAATTCGATTGAATGATTAAAATGATTATTCTCAAGATCGAAGCATCTAAATATCGCGCAAACATCTGCTCGTATAGTCCTTTCCAAAAAACGACGATAATCGGAAATTTGTGCCTATGATCTGAATTTCTCGCCCGTCTCTCTGAATACAGCACTATTCCTCGCGTTCTCTTTTTCTCTAATATATTCACAGATATGCTCCTCGGTGAAACACACTATACACGCAGATCGTAGAAGAGTTTAACAGTGAGGATATAAATCCTTTTACCTCAAAATTCTTTCCGAACATTCATTTTGTTAAAACTTGGTTGAGCACCGTAATTAACTTTTGTGCCCAATTTCTGGCAGAACTGGTGTACAGTCCGTTCAAACGGTACTAGGTATTGGTGGGGAGATCACGGACTGAAATGCTGCCATTCTCAATCGATATCAAGGATGCTCGATAACCGCACAGCTTACTTCAGTATGTGAATGCACCAATATTTACTTCCTCCGAATGCCCTATACATCTGCCAGAAACGAATCGGATCGCGACGGACGGTATCAATGACCTGTTCGGAGTTCACTTTTATAACCATTTGAATAGGCGAATCGTTCGAATAACATGACTTGAAGAAAGCCCCTTTTTATAGAGGACCGAATGAACTACCCGAAAATTCTATCGAATATTTCGATTCGATCGCGGGTACATACATGACAAAGTTCGGGTTCCAACCTGTTAACCGACGTGGGTGCGTGCTGTGGGTGTGTGTGTGTGCGAGCGCCAGTGTTGTGTATGAACGTATGTGGTGTATGTGCGGAATAGACGCGGCAATCGATAACCAAGCGCCAGCCGGCTGGCTGTGTTAAATACCTCTCAGCAATCATTACACCCCTAATATCTGTACTTCACTATTCGCTGTGTTACCTGTCGTCTGATTTATCAGCGTTGTCAGCTTCTCTTTGTAATCTTTGATGGTGTTGGACACACTGCCACATTCATGGTTAAGGCGTGGAAACGCGGCGCACACGTGCAAAACAGTCGCCAGGCTCGTCGCGATTTTTCCAAACGCACAAACAACACTCGCAGCGCTTCTCATCAACACTCATCGATCAGACTGTCGAACACCTCTGTATTTGTTCTCGGAATTTGATCGAACTCGTCGTTGTCGTCGTTACTCTTGCTATGGCTCAGAAAGTTTTTTTCTTCCGCATGTGCATGTGCAACATTTCGGGATCCAAATAGGACACGGAAAATCTTGCATCATTTCCAATCTACATGCGGACTATTCCGCGCTTACGACCGCTGACTTAAGTCCTTGTCATTTTTTCTTGAGAAGCTCTTTTTTCCGCACATTTATTACCTTCAACTATATGTTTTCTAAACTGTCCGATTCTATTCCCGCTCTACAGGAACATCATAATTTCTTGTTTCGGAAACAATATCATATGAAGAGGGAGTGTCCATTTCATGAAAAAAAGCAGCTTGGACGCCTCCCTTTCCCGGCTTTCAGCTATGGTAAAACTCATGAATGTGACCGTGAAGGTGGTAATCTAAACGCCGTCCTAAAGTGGACGAAGTTTTCTTATAGATGTAGCAGTGGCGAATGCACGAGGGGAGGGAGAGTCTTGTACTACTTCATTTCCAATTGTTTATCTTAATCGTTTTTTCTAAAATAATTTTTATTGGTTATTATGAAAAAAAATGGTTTTATTAGTTCTCTTTCCATCCTCCCTCCCGCCCAATTTCTGTATCCGCCACTGAGGTATACCTTGCATAAGCGACCAGGCTCTGGTCAGAAATTTAAAATAAAGTAGTGTCGAAGATAGCAGGACATATCACATTTTGCCATTTTGTCAATAAATCTCGTCTACTCTGAATGAGTGGAAAGCCTGTAATCTTCCAGGCACGTTCATGAATCCCGTCGCTGGGGTCACAGGAGCCACTAAAACAGCTCATGCGGTTTCTATAATTATGGAGAATATGGAAGTGTGCTCATATTTCTTTTCTCACGCCTAAAATTCAAATTGTTCTTTTTTAACGGGCTTTATTGTAGTATTTTATGAGGTGTTGAAAAACGAAAGAAACCGCTTTTGATTGTTGTGGAGCGTTTTTCTAAAGAGTAACGATCGACCATATAGACAAATTGCGGCTGAAGAAAGACTGTACGCACTCCTGCTAACACTTAGTGTATGGAAGCTTTTTTTACGGAAAAATAGTTTTCATGAAACCATTCTTATAGCCAAAGCATATCAAATGCAACAAGTTTGCACTCAGTCCAACTTACATGTAAAATCTTCCCTGTTATCAACTTTTGGACAACTTTTCTCGCTTTATTCGGTACATTGCGCAAGTTCAAACCACTTGCTTGCAACTTTTCGCAGGTTCAAACAACTTCATTACGAGTGTTTGCCGTTGTACTGAGCTCCTTATTCAAGCCGGTGACTGCAGGAACTGCGTTTTGTAACATGCCTTGCTTTTGATGTATGTAGAGAAATGTGATTGATATAGAGTGGTCAAACCAATGGGCCAAATTTCCATTAGCGACAAAGCCGTACTCTGTTCTCATGATTAAGGGATGGTGGGCTCTGAACCATGAAACGAAACCCATCATTTTTATTAGCGATATACTGTGTTACTGCAGGGCACGCACGAAACGTTTGCTAAAATTACGTGTCACTTTTCATACGACACATGCAACTTCTTTTACATGACCAAACATTTTACATCCAACATTTTTCCTAACTTGCATGTGCTGTGTGCGAGCTTGGGAAACGTCGCGTGTACGATGCAACGAAACCTTTTGAATGTCGTTATAATTATTATTTGTTCTTGTACAGACCATGAATTATTGTTAGCTGGCGTTCGTAAACTGAAAGTTCCAGTGACATATGAATAGCAATGAATAGCGGTTGGGAACTTTTCATAAGCTGTCAATTTGCTATTACCTCACGGAGTTAGTACTTCCATCACCAGTTAGTCCTCGGCCGCCAGCGTCAGTAGAGGCATTAGACAAAGTGACAGGAAACTTTAGGAAGCGTTTCGTGGTTGACTTGGTGTTACATAGTACTTCGCTCATAAAAATTATGGTTTTCACGAATCAGAGTGCAGATTCCTCGATCATGAGAACAGAGCATGGTTTCCGTGCACAGTGAGAGCAGAGTCCCCTCGCAGCAACAGTGCAAAAATCAGTCGCTAACGGAAACTTAGCCCATTCCTTTGACCTATCTTACGATATATCAACCACTTTTCTCTACACACTCATATCAGGAAGAAAGGGATATTACAATGGCTCCCATGTGCAGTGTATCCAGTATGTCCCCTTTGTGCAACAGTGCAAAAACTGCTAGGTAATGAGTGGGCACTGGAGCCAGACGGCTGGAGCAGTGTTAGTGAGCTCACATTCAGCACTCACCTATATATACGTCTTTCGTATGTGCTTGCCAGCTAGCGTATCTCAAATCTGCTTTTGCTTTAGTTATCAACATTTTAGAGCTACTATTCAGGCATCGAACTGTTAATATGAAAGGTGAAAGTCGAAATGAATATTAATCTCTTGTTCAATGCCTGCAGGAAAATCCTTCCGTCAGCTAATATGCATAGCTCTACGATCCTTTTTACGATATTGGAGTTCTAATGTTTGGTTCCTTACACATTCTCCGTGTTGGCGTCTGAAAACAACTATGTAGTCTGTTCTATGTTTGGTCACTGAAGAGCGAAGGATCTGAGTTGTTAATGGGCATCCCTATCTCGTGACAAGCCTCGTCTCGTTGCTATCGACCGCTCTATATCCTGTTCTTTCGATACTGAATGTGCATTGGGTATATGTTTGCCAGTTTTTGTTATTATTTCCATTATTTGCCACATGCTTTATAACCAAAAATTTCTTCGTAGTTCTGTTCTTCGTGAGCATGTTTATAGTTTTCGCGTTGGATCGCCCGCGTTCATCTTTTGCACTGTTCATCTTGTACTCACCTTATATCAGGTGCTGGTGTTGCTACGGCTGCCACGTTTTCTTCCATGCCTTCACATCTTCTTCCCAAGCACCACTCGAATCCGGCCGGCTTGCTTCATTTTCTGCCTCTTCTGAAATGCTCAGAATTCAATATGCATTTACATAAACTATTGTATTAGTTGCTTTAGAAGCAAGTTTCCATAAGAAAGCTTCGAACACCGCTTTTATTAGCTCACAAAAGTGGTAGGCATATTCAAGACTTCCATCTTTTTTCACGGTACAACAGTCTCGCCAAAATATTAGCATATATTTCGCGAATATTAGTTGGGGCGTATGTTCGCATAGCGCGGACAAACGGTGAGCAGGAGGTTGATCTCATTTTGATAATGCAGGTTTCTACCGTTGAAGCAATTTCGGAACAGAAACACCCATTTTATCGCCATTATCATCAACTGTTCTCGCCCACAAACTGGTAGGATTTTGTTCCAAATCTGGCATGTTCTGTGCAAATCACCCCATTTTGTTTCACTGCGGTGCACGAACTGTGCCAGAACAAGGGGCTCACATGGAAGTTCTCAATGATGCATTATGCTGCCCAAAACGGCCTGAATCCATTGCCATTTATTCAGATCAAAGGAGCCCTCAGTACCTCAAGACCCGGTATGCCGAGGAAAGAGACTCCGACACGTCTTTGCTCTTTGCTTCATAGACCATTCTATTCTATCACAGTGGAATTGAGATCCTGCTAGAGAATAGCAGAGAACCTCTGACTGTTCTGATGCTTATCTCAGGCAGTAGTGGTTGCTGTTCAGTCTTAGTAAAACACTTCGTTGGGATCTTCCAAACTTGCCGTTTTTTGGCCCACCGTTCAACAAATGAAGTTGTTCAATTTTTTTTTGTTGAGAACGGAAGATCAAGGCTCACGTATTTTTGTGTGCATGTAATATCAGTTTGAACAGGTGAAGATAGTGAAGACAACAGCAGAATTGCACTGGTCTTCTTGCAGCGTCTTCTAATAAGTGGCGCTGTCTCACATCTGGGACCGCCAAATTCTCCAAAAATCTTTTTGGTGGAATTTTACACATAGAGCTCATTCGGAGGGCTGAACACAAATGTCGTATCCGTTCCACACTGTAATCCCATTTTGTAAAAATTCGGATAGGTACACGGGAATCTAGTTCTTCCGCCTTTTGAAGTCAAGAAAGGCTAACGTTGAGGTTCCACGCTGCAAAAACAGATCTCTTGCGATGAAAAAAACGTAACCTGATTGCAAACGATAAAAGGATTTAATTTAAGTAAACAAATTGATTATTTAAAAAAAACATGGTCAAGGTTGAGGATAGTAAGTGAGGGAAAGAGAAGAAAAAAAGGGAGATCAATGGTTGTAGTGGTTGCGGGGTAATATATACTATGTACGGAGTCCAAGTTTTTTTAGGGGCAGGGATAGCTGCGAGCGAAAACGGCTGTTTTGGGTCATACCACAATTCATCCTTGTGATAAGTTAATGAAACGTTCAACTCGACGTATATTGGGGATGCTGTCGTCTCCAGCAATTCAGCGTTTGTTGAATTATTCGAATTCTGACTAGGTTTCCCTACGTCAAAATTCTCAGACCTAAAAGTCATCGTGGGTGTTCTCTTTAATCTTGGTAAATTAGTTGTGGTTTGTTCGCCTAGAAGGCCTGCACTGCAGCTGCATTCTTCCCTCTCTGTAAGGGTGACCCTCAACCTAACTTCCTGTGTACGGACCATATTGAGGGGCTATACGAATTTCACTTCTCCTTAGTTATCCTCCATTAGTGATACTTTTCGATGTCATTTTCCAGAAACACCCAAGCAAAAAGCTATGTCTCGCTCATAGCTCTTTCAAATATTTGAGGTTCCGAATGAATATTTCTACTACCTATGTTTATGCGCCTTATTTCCTTTTGTTTAGAGAGCTATATAGTGTTTATGGGTGGGTTTTAGGTCTACTCAATCTGTCCTTAGCGATATTTACAGTTGCACATTTAATTCTATCGAGTACCTCTGAATTCTTGATTATATGGAGAATGAAAATCGAGTTTATCTTTATTTGTTACATCTTGTAGCTTTAATCGTATGAGGATTGTGATCCGTGCAATTTCATTCTCGATGTATTCTTTGGTTACCCTACTTAGATATTTGGTCTCCTTACTGTGTTTTCTAACAGGCATGAGCGGCGTTCACATCGTGGATGAGGGACGTCGGTTGTTGGGAAGAAACAGAGTCATGTTGTCAGCAGCTAGCTCGGGACGTAGCATAACATCATCTAGCTCTGCAGCTAAATTTTGCTCTTAAAGCACAAGTAGTGGACTTGGTGCATTGGACTTCACGCATTCCCCCTCCGTTCAACATTTTTTCTGCTCTTTTTGGACATATTTTTGGTCTGACCAACAGTTGACACCCTGAGAATCCTTTGAGCTGCTTCGATAATGACACTTAAAGTCCACAGCATTTCGTCTACGGACTACAGAATTTGCATTGTTTCCCTTTTTATCTTGTTTCCTATTCATCATTTTCAATCTAACTACACATTCCTTCAACGCTCAGAAAGCACGATCTCGTGGATTCATGAGTTATTCTTCGCTGAGGTGTATTAAGGGTTTACCACACAGGAACCAATGAGACAGTGAGAATGCAAGACTTTTATCACATAAAGAGAATTCGGCCCCAGTTCCGATACTGAATCCGGTGTAATCCTCTTATATAAATCATGGTAGTGCAATCAATGGATCACATCTTACATTCAGCAAGAGAAAAAATGAAAATAAATAAAATAACAAAACATTCTGTTTTCTTATAGAAGAGGTGTTCAAGCCACCAAAAAACCACTTGATCAATCCAAGTACTAGAGAGAACTAGAGTTAGGATCAGCCCTCCTAGCTCAATATCTGCGGATACTTTCACATACAGCCGATCCACCTAGGAGTGAGCATCGCGTTGCAATACGCGCGCGAGCGGACCCATTCCAACAATTCAAATTCTCAGTTGAAAGGCTACGAGCGAGCGTTTTTAAGCAATTAGCACGTAGCCTTTGAACTGGGTCCGCAATTGTACCGGTGGTCACTCCTTTCTGAATGCCTTATGCAATGAGCGTCGATGGATGTGTGTTTTTTTCCGGTCTCTGAAGGAACACGGCGCGACTGCGCCCTGATATCGCCGCCGTCATAGCGAGTCAGGATTTTCTTGGTGGCTATTTTGTTTTCTTGATCGTTGACATGAAATATGGTGAGAAACTATTTAAAAAATCCTGATTTGCTATTACGATGGCGATTCCAGCGCGAGCGGCGTGGCCGTGCCCCATGCTTTCCGAGCCCGGGAAAAACGCACATCTATCGACGCTCACTGTGCACCCACAAACATGCCCAAAGTGCGTTTATTTCCTGATGAAGGCGTCACTATTTCATGTACGGCAGTACGGCATCAACTCATAGAGTCGTTGAGGGAACTCCGACATTTGTTGTTGTGTTTTTGCATCGCACAAATTGGTATCTTCTATGGCTAGGAAGGCCAGCCGGCCAGCAGAGACGACGGCGTCAGCAGTAGCGGGCTCCGATGTTGTGGCGATCTCGCGGGCTTCGCCCCGCCTCTATCCCATACCTAGACGACGTGTGTTGTGTTCGCGGCAGGCAGTCGTCCGCCCCTCGTTCCTCCCCCTCTGGCCCCTCTCGTCGTTCATTTTTTTCGACATAATCTGAGACTCGTCAAACATCAAGCTACTTGCCCCCTCACGTTTCTAGCTGCTCATCCTCAATCAGTATTCACATATTCCTATGCACATTCCTATGCATTTATTTCTTGTTCGACGCGAATTCAACTGAAACCATGGGAATGATGTATTATAGCATGGCTGCCCTAAATGGCAACCTTGCCGATCAGCTGCAGAGTCAGTTATCTTACACGAACCTGCAGAATGGCGTCGACATTAAACCATTCGCACCTTCACCGTCGTACAAGCGAATGGCGCAAAGTGAGTCTAAATTGTTGTCGTGCTATACATATTCCCAAAGCTATCGTTCCATAGTTTTTTAATCGTCAAGGAGAAATCATTTGCCGAGCAGTAACAGAGAGGCTAATCATATATGCATACACTGAACGTGAGAACTTGAGGGATTACAAATACTTCTGATCTAATGTATGTGATAGCGGTTTTGATTTGATGTAGGTACATTTTCATCTCTACATCTACCTCCGGTATCTATGACGCTTTCTTCAATCTCGTCATAATCCCTCTGGGAAATGATTGTAGCGCCCGGACAGCTACGTTCTTACCAAACTTCCGCAGTTATCCTCTGATTATATTGGGATTAGGCAAAATCTTGAGCTTGGAAAAGATGATCGTATGAGATGAAAGTACTATGGGAGTTCCGATTTGCCGGCTGCTCATTCTGCAGAAAGTCTATCAATGACTTCATCAATTTTCCTTTATTAACATTTCAGGACGTAAAGTCCCAGAAGGCGAGCTGTGTGCTGTATGCTCAGATCTCGCAACTGGTTACCATTATGGTGTAGCGAGTTGTAACGGCTGGTGAGTGTTTCTCGCTCATTGATTCCTTCCTCATTGACTATTCTTGCCTACTACGAACCTCGTAAACAAGTTCCCACTGTTTTGCATTCCCAAAACCATGCTTTTCCGAAAGAATTTTTTTCCTCTGCTCGCGTCAGATATGCACTTTGTTATGCGGGGTACCGACTACAATTCTTCTGAAGCAATGTGTCGGTAGCTTCTTTTTTTTCAGTTGGTATCTTTTAGAATGGAGAAAGTAACATAGTTTAACAATTTGGTAAATATAGCAAACATCGTACGAGTGTTGCTCGCGCAGGTTTCATCGGCAGTTTCAAACGAGGCCCTAATTCCAGTCTTTCAATTTATTCGGCAGAGTAATTCACACTTTTTTCTGGCGATTTGCCATCTTTTTGCACTGCATACTGCTTCCGCATCTTTGCTTGGACAGCTCAGTGACACATTTTCATTGTGCTGTGTTCTTTTCCATCAATTCCATCGATCGCTTCTTGTTTTTCCTAAGAGTGGCTTCGAGGGAAGGGGGGGGGGTGCTTTGTGCGAGCGTTGAGCGCGCGCTGAACATGCTGGCCGCAGCGAGCTCGCCCTCGACAACAATCAGCTAGTGACGTAGTCGAGCGAAGTTATATCAAAGATCACTCTTACCTGACAAAATCCGTGGGGAATCCCAATTATGTGATTAGTTTCTTTGCGTGCTCTTTCAATCACCGAGTTAGATTTTCTTTTTAGTAAAACGTTCTTCCGAAGGACAATTGTTAGTGAGCAAACGTTCATCTGTCAATACAACGGGAATTGCGATGTCAACAAGAGTAAGTGTTGTTTTCATAGTAGTGTTCGATGTGTAATTAACAGTAATTCTTATTATTCTCATAATACATTGTTATTGAGTGGGGATGCGAGTGTGAAACGCTCACGCCAGCACATTGTAGTAATCATCGACTACCTGTACTTAGAATATGTTACTGTTTCTGTAGATGATTGATTCTAGCCGAGCGAATGCGCTGTGGTTTTGGTGGAACTGGTTCGGGTTCAGGGGATGTGCTCGTAATGCAGCCTTGATTGCAATGATTAGTTTCATTTTGCTGTCGGGTTATCAGGTGACCAGGCGGTTGCGTAAACAACGGCGCGTACACATACATCTCTGTTGGCTGCCGTCTGCATAACCAGAACGAAAAAAAGTCGCCTTAGATGCGCATCCATCGAGATTTCCACTTTTGACGTTTGTCATGTTCCGCAAAGTCGGACAAGAGTCACAACAGTTAGTGAAACAGGAGGAATCGTCACCTAGCTGTGAAGGTATTGCAGCGAAGACCACTGTTCATCGATATGGCCAGCTCGGTGAATGAAAAACCGAGCCGATTTTAAGGATTTCTCGCAAGTTTTGCTCCATTATATCGTTGGGTATTAGATGCCAACATAATCAACAAATAAATCATAAATTTTCGTAAAATAAGAAGAAAATAGATGGAAAATGGCTCGGCTTCCGTTTCGTACCTTGTCCTTGTACGGAAGCTGAGCTAAAGGCGTAGGACTTCTCCCAGTACTCATAATAAAGAAAGGGAAGTCCTAAGCTTTGTCTTGGAATATGAATAAAAACTCACTATCTTGGCTGCATCCTTGTCCTCTTTGTCGACCGTGTGGTTGGAATAGGGAGTACGGAATGGGAACAGAAATAGTCTCAAAACACGGGTAATTAAACCTTACCTTAATTAAACCTTATAAGCTCTTGCTCCTTTTTGGGATGCAGTTTCCTCCGCCGATATGCATGTAATCTTTTAAGCAAGGTCATATACGATTCAAAACGCTGTTCATGTTCTACAAGTGTTGTGATCAGTTTTCCTTAGCCAAAAATTTGCAGAAGTTTCAAGTCTAGCACGTGGAGTATTGAGCAGCACAACCGACACCTGCTTCTTCTGATATTCAGTTGATATTCAGTTGGAGTTCGAACTCCCAGCAAAACTATCCATCCAAACTACCTTTGCTAAGTATGAAAGAGACGATTTGCTTGAAATGACCGTTCATCAGTGACCTTCTTAGCTCAGGGAAAGCACATTTGGTTGCAATGATACACACACACACACACACACACACACACACACACACACACACACACACACACACACACACACACACACACACACACACACACACACACACACACACACACACACACACACACACACACACACACACACACACACACACACACACACACACACACACACACACACACACACACACACACACACACACACACACACACACACACACACACACACACACACACACACACACACACACTTCGAGCAAACAGATTTTTTTTTTTGATAAAGACCCGGGGATTGCTACTTCTTAGAGCTACTGTTTGAATTAGGTAATTCTGCTGTAAGAATTTAACTGCTAGGATCTGGTCATCTTACCTCAAGATAACGTCAGTCCCTATTGTCGCCGGCACCATCAAGCTGGACCACCAAGAGTTCAGCTGATGACCTTCCTCCGCGTTTATATTCTGCAGAGCTTACGAACAGCATCGGGTGCTTTGTGGTCGTCATTGAATACAATGAGGAAATGGTGCTTTTTCCTCGACAAGGAGGCGTTTTACTTCTTATGTCTAGAATTTGAATGAACGAATATTTCAGTAAAACCGTATGACAACAAGATTGCAAAGAAAGGAAAGGTTTTCGGGAGGGTAGAGCACATGACGGGAAAACGGCAATGAGACGAAAGAATTGGTGACTCGCAAAGACTTATGTTAACACCTTCTCTCAAAACCCTGAAATCCGACAAAACATGAAAAGCGAAAATTTGGCTGGATGCTGCATTTAGGCGGCGAGGCAGCCAGCAGTAGGCATGTAATCAATTCGTAGGGGGCTATTTTTGAACAGAAAACATTCGAATAGGTGATATAGCTGGTCGTCAATTAGTTCTGTTTTTGCTCTTTAGATATACGATGTGCATGCCGGCACTGTCGGTTCAACAAGTGTTTGGCGGTGGGGATGGATGCAAAAGGTAGTGCTGTTCATCTTTTGGATTTCTTTTTTTTTTCTTAGTTTTCAATTGCTCCATGTTTCAGCCATACAGAACGACCGCGATCGGATAGGTCCTACAAAAAAAGCCAAACTGAGCAGTGGCTCGGATGAAGACCAAGCAATTACACCACACCGCATGCAAGATCAGGTGGACGCAATGGTAAGTTTCATTAACACTTGGTGGACTTCGAAAGTCATGAAATCCCAGTTGCTGCCATTGCACAACCAGGACGATCATCAACATTGTTATTGGCGCCATATTGTTGCTGTTATGTCGATGAAAGAACTAATTACTAACAACTAACTGCTGCCGCTATAATTTACCACCCTTGAAAAAAGAAAGGGCACGATAGCATCTCGCGCGATTTTCCAGAGTCAACACTGTCTCCTTTGTATATCAGAATCAGACGTTGGCTGTGAGCTAGTATCTACAGTGATGGTGGAATCATGCTTCTTCCTCTAGGAAATCGTTGAACAATTGACTCAAGTGGAAGGCTTATGTCAAGAATTGCGAAGATGCGTGATGCGTGACGTATCGACAGTTCAACAAGCCCTATCTTCGCCGTGTCTCCTCTTTGAAACACCGGAATTAACTATCGATGTAAGCTTGCAGGGAAGAAATCATTTTGCTCATGTTTAATTTGCTTAACTAATAATTTCATATGCATACTCGATCAAGATTCGTAACGTATATCTTAGATACTTCATTTTTTCTTGTATTTTACATCCTCCATTTCATTTTATTTGCGCTGCTGAATCAAACAATTGCTAATCTCTCCCACGTTTGTTGGATTCATCTACTCTTGCTGAAGTTCTCAGATTATTCTATCTAACTATGTCACTGTTCGTATTTTTCACGTGCATATTATGCATATACAAGAGCAATTTACTTTGAAAATCTGGCGTGCCAGAAAAGGTTGGTCGACGCCAAAAATAACCCCTATCATTGCCTAGAGCGGAATATCCGCACTGCTCCACACTGCGCTACTTGGTGTTTCTCGGAGACGCTATATTCTGTTTGTGAGCGTTTTTACAGACTAACGAATTAGTATATTTCGTAAAATTTGCTTCGCGGAAATTTGTTGACCCATATCAACTACCCAGTAATTGCTCTGCCTGAAAGTTTCCAGGTTTTCCAGGATTGCAAGGAGAAATTCTGATTTGTGCCAAAGTAAAGGATGTTTCACCGTGTAAATAAATTCAGAATAACAGGTCCCCTTTCCTATGTCCAATATGTAGTTTGTATGCACGCAACTTGACACATGTTATTGTTATAAGCCAGCATGGTGAATGCCTTCTTCTTATATCTTCTGAGTTATTCTCATTGAGTCTAAGCAATGTTTTGAAAGCAACTTCCTCTAATATATTTTCTATTTTCTCGATATTGTACAATGACACATACAACTTTAATGTTATTTAGCCGAGCACTGTATTCAAGGAGTTATACCCGGCATCAATGAATGATATCCGAATGTGGAACATCCGCGAGATGAGGATCTGTATAGAATGGGGTAAAACGTTCGATGCCTATCAGCGACTTTCCCATTTTGATCAGGTGAGCGCGTCCTTGTTTATCTGATTCAACCAACGTTCAGTATTTTTCCAAGGTCAGCATGAGTGTCTCTGCCTTTTACGTAAGAGTAAAAGTAATGCTGTGGAGTTTCTTGTTATTTGAGCTATATGTAGTTGTTCGTGAGCGAAGACGCACGAGATCTTTGATCGGGAGTGTGGTTGGTTTTTATGGACTGCGACGTTTCCCCACCAGATGTGAATAGTTTCCGGCCGTTAGCGGCACAAGTGCAACTCGAGTCGCTCGCTAAAAGTGTGGGACTCTCGTCGCGCTGATCTTTGCCCTGCGTTCTTTTCCATGCAAAGATTCAGTCAACTTTAAAGTGACGTCGATGGTCAGTAATTATTATTGGTGATTATCACTTGAACGGAACTGCAGCTTCCCAGAAAGTCGGTGAGCCAACTAAATTGCTGTGCAAACTTCCCCTTTTGGATGCTAAGCGGAAGCCGAAGGGAAACCTGCGTCAAGTATTCTGTTTCGAAGCCATTTAGCTATCATGTTTACGTGTCGTATTCACTGTTATTAAGAAAAAATTGGTGCAGAAGGGTGTAACCAACAATTACGTGATGTAGATTATGTTCACGTCTGACATTTGTAGGTTGCTGGGATAAGCAGTAGTAGCAGCAGCGAGGAGAGGTAGGACTTTGTGTCCAAACCTGACCAGCATCAGTTGGCTGATTGCAGCGTAAGCTGTAAATATAGAAAATCTGAGACAGATTATCGTCTACGCGCTGTACACACATTAAGGGATCACAGTGCAGTGAGTGCTGGTAAACTACATTGAACTGCACTGAAGCCCTGATATCAAAAAAAAAAGTCGTAGATTGAAATTAAAATCAGGCAAAGTTTGGAACCCCTGTCATGGCCAAGTTTAAAACCACTGTCATCCCATATTTTTGGAGTGAGAATTTTCCATCTGATTAAATTTAGCTTCATTGATGTCTAAACAGTGTTATGGATGGAATTCTTCTTTGTCACTATCATTGTCAAGAGATCTCTCACCTCTCCATTCAATTGTTGTTGTGTTGTAGTGGATGTCGAAAACCGCACATATTTTATTTGTTCCGTCAGTTAAAGTTTGACCTTAGAAAAACTTTTAGAAGCCACACTAGGAAGGCTAAGATGAATTTTAGGGAAACAAAGTTCCCTTAAAAACATGGGACTTCTTTGCGCTCATTGCTGTGTATCAGTGTAACTTCTACCCATAAATAATCTTCTCATGCAAATACAATATCTAAGTTTATTCCCACACTGGAGACTGAAATTACAGCTGTTGCAAGACATCGACTCATCGTTGTTTAGAAAATTTCTCAGTTTGCAGGGAGTGTACTGGTACTTTTTAAAAAACTCATCATATCATAGCTTGTTTCCTTTCTTTTCCTATTTTCAACTGTTTTATATTCTCATCTCATTCTAGTCTTTGATCCGTTTTGTTGACTGCTGTATTAATTTTCCTACCTATTTTCAGTTTGCATTGGTACGTAATTTTGCGTTCGCATTCAACCTCCTCAACAGAGTTTTCTACTCGCCTGATCATGGACCTGACAAAATTGTGTTTCAAAATGGCGCCTTCATCATGCGGCAACCACAGCAGCAAGTGAATTTTTGTCTGAAAATGCTTGTCATTTCGCTTCTGTTACGCTACCAATTCCTCTCGTTTATAGGTGCAGTTATCCGGCTGCCGGCCAATCTACACTCGACAAATGGATGAGATTATGTTGCCGTTTAGGCGACTTCAACTGTCGGTTTCAGAGTTTGCTACGTTCAAAGCGGCTTTATTCTTCAATCCTGGTATGAGTTTTGAATTAATTTTATGAAACTTACAGAGATCCTCATTGCTACATTACAGGATGTGCTTATTTTTTAGATGCTCTCGACCTTTCGAATCAAGCGAAACCGGATGTATATGAGGAGCGAAACAAGTACCTCAGCGCCTTGTTTACGTGCATTACGAACAAACTTGGAATGGCTGCCGGTGTACAGAAGTATGGCAGTCTGCTCATGATGACAGCTAGTATACAGGTAATACTTAATTTCAAATTCTAGGCATTTAAATATCCATTCATGTATAAGCCGGTATGCTTAATCGGTTGCATACCGGTTTGCGTTACCCTTATTTCTCAGCACAGAAGCGTTCGAAATGAAAGCATTTGAACTGTTCCGTTGCCACTAAGGTTGGAATGATAAAAGCAATGTTATTTTTCCCTCTAGCATCTGCGCAACTTGCTTCCAATGAACACATTTATCTGTAGCAGTTTTCATACTCGAAAAAGAATATAATATTTTGTATTCTTTGTCTATAACTGCTTAGCTCAATTTCAATGCATTTATGGAAGTTTGCTGTTACACTGTTTTATTGTGTCACACAAGTTTTGAGCGAGTTTTCAATTTTGCTGTGTCCGTATTCATTCAGACAGTGAATACTCAGTGAAATGCGTAAGTCTTATAGACCCCATCAGAAGCATTTCGTTTACGATTTGTGGCTCACGGTTGTTTTGGAAAAGTCATGATTGAATCTCTTTTTTTTTGTTACGAACATCCTAGAGCGAGTAGCGAGTGCTTTCCAATGAAAAAGTACAGTTGGCCAAGGTTTGTTATGCGAGTTTCATCCAGAGGTGTATAACATTCGAACAACAGTTTTTTGTTCATGCTAAGGGGTAAATACGTCGAAAAGCGTGAAAATCTATGGACATTGAACGGACACTGCTACGATGCTTTCTATATAGGTTCTGAGTGACAAGGCCTATTTTCGCAAGCCTACCCTAAATGCATAATTCGCAGCGTTGTGGCGTGAATCGTAGTGGTGTCAGTTGCTCTATGAGCCTATGTTGCGGTCGTCGCACCGTCCCTTCATTTTTTGTTTGTGAATTCTTCTGATCGCTCTTTTGTTTCCATTGGCCTATTTTCTTTCTTTCATTTTATGCTAATTGTGGCTGTCAATCACTCTGATTTATTTCTGCTGGAAACAACGTCATTATTAATCGCTCCGGGTTCTCAAACGTATTTTTTGGGGTAACCTGCAGAAAAGCTGTATTAGAGAACAGGTAACCTAAAGCGCAGGAAGTCAACTGGTGAAATCTTCTTAGGGGTTTTGGGAACTACAATACATTGGATCCGGTCAGCTTCTTCGAGATGAAGTTTGAAGGAATAGTTTCGTATATGACACGAATTAGGGCTTACTGCGGATTTTCCTTGTCTTACCTTCGTATTCTGAAGAGAAATACCTCAGTTGATTTATATTCGATTTTTCGCTGTAATTTATACTTACTTCCGGTTTTGATGAGTGAAAATGAGCTCATCCTTTAATGACGAAGAATCGTTGTTTTCACTCTCTCAGGGCTGTTGTCCACATGCTTCAGTCGTTGTCATGCATAATCGTGGTCGTTGTTATGCCATGGTTTTTTTTTTTACCTAGAGAGCGAGAGGTGCGAAAAATCGAGTGAAAATTTGAGGCAAGTAGCAATTACTAGGCGAATAAATTGTTTTTAGTTTGACTAGCTTCACTAGCGATCAGAGTTCGCCTCACGTACGCAGTTCTATGACTGAAAACGAATCAGTCTAAAAAGGCAAAATCGGAGTGACCAATCTGGCTAAGGGACTTTTCACTCATTAATGTGTTGACCTCTTAGTTAAGTGTAGAGATATGATGAAATTACTACATTTATGGTTGTTCCAGTAGATCGGCGGAAAAAAAAGGCTTTTCGAACATCTTATCATTTTCATTCTGAGGATGAACATCTATAGAATTATTGGATCAGGCTAAATTTCAACACATAGTAACAAAAAGACTTATGTTCTTAATTTAGACTCGTTCCAAGGCTCAGTCTACACGGAATATTGGACTTCATTTTTTGTGATGGGTTCTGAGCTTAAAAGTTGTTATCTGAAAAGCCGTTCTGTTTTAATCGGATTATTGCAGGTCTACTCTACTTACCGAAAGTAAAAATGTTGTTGATTTAAAGGGAGACGTCGAAATTTAGTGTTACACAACTACCCGTCAGTGTGTTTAGCTTGACTTGGTTGTAGAATTATGCTGTTTACCCTGGCGACTCAACACCTCGTTGCTTCAGAGTAACACTTCTGGTGTTCCTCTCGAGTAGTATAGCGTGTTATTTAGCAGTCGCTTCGATAACATCTGCTCTAATAAGAAAGGGAACATCGTACTCGTTTAGGAATCTGCTAGAAGCATAAATTGAGTGAAAGTGCAATAAGGAAAAAAAATTCAAGACGACAATAAGAGCACTTCAAAATCAGTGGTAGAATAGTTCATGAAACTTCTGGCTATTTCAAGGATACTGGTTACCCCAAAGTCATCGATTTTCGCTTATGTGTCAAGATTAGCAATGGCTGAGGTGGTAATCGTCGACCCTTGTGTCAACCTCCCTTGTATTCGTGGTTTTACCCTTAGTTCGAAGGCAAAGAGTTGCAGGGTTTACACTTGGTGCAATTATGTTGGATATTTTTCATACCGTAAGATGGTAACGACATGACCAAATAATAATTAGGGGGTGAGAGTGACACTTATTTTTTTAAATGAAAGGTGATGCAAATACAACCATCGTTTATGATGGACACCTCAATTTTCCTGTATAATAACTGTTTAAGTAAGCAAAGGATTCTTTACATCATTTGATTTTCATAAGATAAGCTCATCATTTTATTCCACTAGCTAACAAAGCTTGTTCCAGAATATTCTCGCCCAGAATGAGGAGAACATGCAAGTGATGGAGTTGTTCAAGAACTGGGAGGTGGATCCATTTGTGAAAGAATTGTGCATGAAGAGGGCATGATGGGTTCGGGTTTCCTTATGCTCGCTACTTCATGGTCACCTCAACTTTGAGTTCTCTTCGTTTGGCGACCACTTCATTCGTCGTTTTATGGATGAAATACCGTGTATAGCTGATCTCTCAATGCTGTTGCAGTGGCACACATAAAAATCAGAAGCAGAAGTCTATGTAGAGTATGTATTCATAGTTAGGTGGCTGTTTCTTTTTTTAATTTTCGACTAGTGTTTAGTAACAGCCATTGCTAGTTACCGTACACATTCTTACATTCACATTCATATCTATGCTATATTGTGACCTTAATTCTCAGAGTTTTATATGATATATTAGATTTAGAGTCTCTGTTAGATCAACATTTCCCTCTCATATTGTGATGACAAAAACTGGTAGAAATACTCCTGAAGAGAGGAATTAGTTAGAGTGTAGATGACTCATAGAGCTGTTTTTTTTTTTGGTAGCGCGTGTGCAGCAACTGTTCAGTGCCCAAAAGTGTTTCGTTGCTGTAATAGACGAAGAGATTTCTGCATTTTCCCCGGTACCATGCTAAATTTTTTGTCGTGATTTTAACACATGTTGTGAATTGATGGTCAGAACAGTGTATCTTACGCGTGTTTTCGTCGGTGATTTCCTCGTTTGCGTAACTCTGTTATCTCGTCTGCGTCTCGCTCTTCGCTCCCTCAAATTTCTCACTAGTTTCGATGGATACGTTGACGCTCTGGAGACGTTCTCGCTACGCTAGCATACATGTGCACACAATTACTTTGAGGGTATCAGTAGAGAGTACACATAATGTAAATGTTATTTGACAACTTTGCTTCGTTTGTTGTTTTTTTTTCTAGAACTGGATAGACTTCTTTTCGTTGTAATCAAATGCAATATTATACTTCATGTTTAAAAAATCTTATCCTTCTCCCCACCGATCCTTATCGGGCATCAGTTTATATTTTCTAGAAAATGTGTTTTGCTTTTGTTGTGCCAACTTGTCTGTCATGAATACCGGTAATCCATATGTTATTTTCTTTGTTGATTCGCGTCATGGAGGTGATAATAGCTGATTCGTTTTCGCCTCGTTGTAATTGATGTGTAGCCGTGAAAGTGTGCAATTTCCACTGTATTCGTTTCCTACTAAGAAGTGCTAAAATGCGGAATAATTGTGCTTATTCTGTATAACAAAACACCCGTTATTGCACCCTCAACTTGTACTGATTCATTTAATTCTACCTCATTTAATGTGGAACACTTCTTTTGTGTGGTTCAACTGTGAAAAGATTTCTATATGAGCCGTTGAAGGTTTTCTTTCTTTGCGAAATTCGGATGAATGTTTGTCTTCGTGGCTTGTGTTATTTCATTGAGAGGTAAACAGCAATTCGTTAGACGGCATCTAGACAAGTTTCGTATGGCAACGAAGGTTCAACGAGGGGTCGTATGGTGAGCGGATAAAGGGGGGGGGGGAGTCGTAGAGGGGAGGGATCGTGGCTGTGGTAGAGAATTTGGGTACTACTTTTAGTAGTACTGCTGCTGAACCACCGAGCGAGACTGAATATCGGAAGGTCGTTCGTACTTAGCGCCAGTCCTGCTCATTCCTGGAAGCCGAAAAAAGTCATGCTATGGAAACTATCCAACTGTGCTCTGTCTTCACGTTTTAGCTCTCCAGCATCAATAGAAAAGATTCAGCACAGGAATTACTGAAATGATGTTAATTGATAAAAAATGGCCTTTTTTACTTTTTTTTTTACTACAGACATGTCAAAACTTGCGGAAGAACGTGTAAAAGATAGTACAAAGGTAGGACGACTACATTTGCTGGACTTATATATACACATACGATCATCCGTGATGGCCAGATAGAGAAGAGCTCAAAGTTTTTCGTTCGATCTAATTATTAGGAAGATGCAGAATCCGAGTACAGTTACAGATCCATATTGAAGGCACCTTCCCACCTCGGGATAATTTTTTTATGATTTTCACATGGGAAAGTCTCCAGGAACTGCCGATCACAATTGTGTGCGTGATTTTGTGCAAAC
The DNA here is from genome assembly GCA_037903475.1 of Ancylostoma caninum. Lineage (NCBI taxonomy): Eukaryota > Metazoa > Nematoda > Chromadorea > Rhabditida > Ancylostomatidae > Ancylostoma > Ancylostoma caninum. The sequence goes on from JBAJFG010000111.1 coordinate 3,148,242, forward strand.
TGCCAAGGACCTGTTACCGAGCCCCAAATTCCGGGTGAATACGTGGCTGGAGCCAAAGCGGGACTATGGGTTTCCCGCAGCATACACACCTTCTTGTCGTCGTACATAGAGCGCGCTTCCTATCCTGTCAAGAAGTGGGTGATTAGGAACTCGCATGAAAAGTACGAATTCCCTCGGAAGGTGCTCAGCCGGGAGTGCATCATTGAGGAATCTCGTCCTGTTGCGTTTGCCTCGTCCACCAGTCTCGCGCACAAGCTCCTCAAAAGTTGACGCTCGGAAGCGGGTTTTCGCCAGGATCGCACGGAACTACATATGTGAGCAGCAGCTCATGGAGATTCTCTTTGTATGAAAATCTTTTTTCTGAGGTGCCTCCAAGCTCACGCTTTTAGCTCTTTTGGACATCCCATTTCCTGTTCGTTTTGCTTTTTTCTCCTTCAGAAAAAAAAAATGAAAAATTAGCTGAGTATCTGGGTGCGCCAAGAAATCCGTTGGCAATAAAGGCAGCGTTATCTACTTTCTTGATCTACTCCACCCGCGTAACTCGGCTTCCTTGCTATAGTATGTTCCATCGAGGAACACTGTCGTGAACATATTGAAGGCAGGGGCTCACCTCATTCCTCCTGTTGGAAGTATCAGCATATCCTAGAGCTTTTCGGCATATTGATCCCACTAATGTACATCAACAGGCTCAAAAGCGACAAAGGCCCCATTTTTGAAAGGGTCGAACTGGCTACCTTTTTGGAGCCCGGAGGCGGATCGCTCCAAATTTCGATCGCTGTGCTGGCTGGCTGCCACGGCTGCCGCGGTGGCCAACGAGTCTAGGCGTGTTTAATCGATAAGATCAACGGCTTCACACGTCAACGCGGGTTAGCAAACTGTTAAGACCCCTTACCGGAAGACGGGTTCAAAGACCGTTTTGAGACAATTCATGTATACCGGTGGAATCAGCATGTCGAGGAGATGCAGAATCTGCCACTAGCTCGACCACAAAAATGAGGTGGACCTCTGCCTTTAAAGAAAGCGGGAACGCAAGAAATGGTGCCGTTTTCGGAGAGACAGGCAAGAAATGAAGATACTAGGCACAAATACTCAACTACCGCCGTTTTTGGAAAGGACTATATAATGCAGGAAATTGGAAGCATTCGAAGACCATTTTAGCGTGAGTTTTACCAAAATCGACCACTTCCTCCATGGTCCTCATAGTCAGAAACCCATGACCGCGCTAAAATCTGAATGTCAGAATTTTCCGTGGGTGCTGCCTTTACGTGAATGATGAGCTTCTCCACCATCTGGACACGTGGGCAACATTTGGCGCAAACAGTACCGAATCAGCTGGAGAAATCGCCGGCAGAACTACGAAACTACGATGCCTACAGAAAAACCGTGCTGTCCACTCTTGCACTCTAGGAGGGTTCAAGAATTTGTTGATATCTCCAACACGGGACGGGGTGGGACACTGCCTTAAATCTGCTCTTGTCGGTGTTCTGAGGTATAATCGCTGTCGTCTGATCTGCAAGCTGGTATGTTCAGGGCATAGATTTTCTACGACAGAGTGAAGCTTTGTTCTATTGAATGAGGGGGTGCTTTCTTTTTTTTTGCGCTCCTCAGCGCTGCATACCTCAAAATCGAATTCTTGCGTTGGCGTCAGCGACCCGGCTGATTAGAGCTGGGATCTGTGCACAGACGCGCCCTTTGATTCTCCGAATTTGTTCATTACCTGTGCATGATCGTTTTTACTGGCACACAACAAGTGCTCTCGCGTTGATTTCATCGCCATCGCTTCGAGGACATCAGTCTTCGCATGATGTCTTGAATTTTTGCAGTGCTCCAATACCGCTTTTAGACTATGTATGTCTTCCCATTTCCGCATTTTTCCTACACCGTTGCTTGATATTCATTCATTAATTCCTGATATGGATTGTTGTTTATTTTGCTTTGGGTATTAGCACTAGGAACGTTTCTGTTGACTGCGATCATCAACTCTCAAAACGTTCCTTTAAAAAACAGGCCAAACTCATGTATTGCACGAATAATATAAAGGGAACTCGAAACGGACGTAGGCAAGGGTCGGGACCGCGGCGCGGCTTTCTTTGGCAGGGACATGGGCCTCAACATGCAGAGCGCCTGCGTCTCTGCCCAAGAGAGCCACGCCGCGGTCCCGAATCGTGTCTGCGTCCGTTTGGAGTTTTCTGGATGTATGCGCAAAAGGCTAGCCTTTCGCTTATACATGAACTCCAAAGACTCCTGTGATGTCCGCACTATATGAATTGTCTTGAAATTTTAAGGAAAGAGAGAAAAAATCGTGTACTATTGCAGTTTGGAGAGATCTAACTTGTTGGAGAGACATGATAGGACAGTGGAAATGTATGGGCTCAGCATAAGTCGCATTACAACACTGGAGCAGAAATGTCTGTCATATAACATCTTTAAGTGGTCCGGGAAGTATGAGGTTTTGCTATGAGCGTCTAGCAGCTGTATTGGCCGTCTGCTTCATAGGTGAAATAGAAGAGCCCGTGCTAGCACGCCTACCATTGATGTACTGTCGCTACATTGGTGATCGCAGCATCTTGAACTAACCTATTTATTTATTACTATAATTAACATTTATATTATTTTTACTTCCTACCCGGGTCCCCAGAATGGCCTAGACCCCATTTTTCCCGCGCCCCCGCCCCTCCTGCCCCGCCCACTTTCTGCGTCCGCCACTGATAATCATCTGTTTTTTTTTCGGATTGTGAACCCCACTACATTTCAACATTTGTACAGATGATTTATTGACTTCACTTACTTTGTAGACTTTCACTTATATGTTTGAATAGTAGTGTAATAACCTATGTGCTCATTCTCTCCACTCTCAACCCTTTGCTATTCGCCGTTTTCCAGCTCATAAAAGCATCCGGAACATTGTTATAGTGGTTTATTTCATTCTAATACTGCGCCGATGTTACGTCCAATCGAGGAAGATGGACTAACTTTAAAGAAATCGCGAGCCTTCTGTGAAGTCATAGCGTTGTCAGTCACCATGACATTTGTTGTATCTTCTACAGATTCATTTTTGCTTACAATTTCAGTGGTTTCCAGAGCATGGAGACTATAACAGCACGGTTTTCTCAGTGTGATTTGAATTTATTCTTTGACGTCCTGGTGTGGGAGTATTCTTTGACGTGCTAATTTAAGAATTCCTTTTTATCTTTCATCCGTGATGCTCCCGCGGTCGGAATCGGTATGCCAACTCGGAAATGTGCGAATCCAGAGCGGGCACAGCGAGAATCTGCCGCGATGATACGGATTTTCAACGAATCAACATCGCGAGTACATCATGAGATGATTCCTAAGCCATATTCTAGCCGTTCTTCACCATATCTACTATTTTTTACCAATAGATTGGTTTATGGTTGAGATGATAGATGCGCTTTGAGTTAAATTCTGAGTTTTGATTGTCGTTCGATGACGCTTTACCGTCTTCTACTTTTCACACCAAACGCATTCAATGAAGTAAAACAAAATTAGATTGCGACTAAAAATACTGGTTTTACTCGTGCCGATGCAAGCCACCCACATACGTATCACCTGCTGAATCTTTATCTTTTATCCTTAATGAGACGTGCATGATATACAAGTGAAACAACAGTTAGGAAAAATCAAAAACGATGGTGAAGCAATGACCTCTAAAAGGTGGACCAATTTAACTAAAATTGTAACAACACTAAGAGAAAATATAAATTTGGGAATGATAACAAACAAAATGAGGAGACTGGAATAAAACAACAAATAATAAAAAAAACACCAGACAGTTCCTAGGTCAGAGTTGCGGGCGACCATTCTTTTGAACTGATTAATTGTCATCCGCAAAGCACTTCTTCTGTGTAGAAGTAAGTCGAATGCAGCTGCGGTTCTTTGAGAGAAGAATTTAGATCTTAATTGGCTTTTAGCCATAGAAATTCGGAGTTTTAGAGAGCATCCCTGGATGCAACATTTTATTCAGAAGTGTAATTCACTGCTAGTGTTCGACGAACAGCGAACAGTGCAAGTTCCTACTCCACTTTGCGCCAATTTCCCTCTGTTTCGAAGATCTAGAGAAGCTCTGAGTGCACCACTTCCTTCCGAACAAATATTTTGAAACCCGCAGTCCTACCCACCCTTCAATAGGTATACGCATGACATATTAGTGTTCTTATCAGATCTTCTGGGAATGCAGCGTCAGAATGTATGGATACAACACTGAAATGTGCATGTTCGCAGTGCAGCACGTGCGGATGGAATAGAATGCTGCCAAACGTAGGTCCAAGGCAAGAACATTTCTCACTGAAGCAGCAGGTATTTGTCTGTTGCGACTTCGTGCGGATTTTCATGCCCTCAGCAGTAAATAATTATTGACTCCGACTTAGTACCAGCTGACTCTGAGCAGTCTTTACCCATCGATCAAGCTACCTTTACAACGTTCATGCTCAATGCTGTCCAGCTCCTTGGTAACATTCAATGTTGACCACGGTTGAAGCAGTTGCTTTCGTGTTCATAAGATCTGTAGCTTTAGCGCATTCATTACTCAAAGTGTAAAAATTGCTTTTTTCTATGAAAAATGGCGTTGTATAACCAACCTATTTCAAAACATACGCTGCGACCATAAAGCTGAATGTCCACCTCATAAATATGCGTAACTGATATTTAGCAGAATAGTAGCATTTCTTATAATGCGTGAATTAAAGGTTAGCTATTAACTAAAGATACTTTTCATTATTTCTTTGTTAAACTAGTCAGTAGTTCTGCTGGATTTTGGATCGAAAACTACGGTGTTCATCAGCAGTTGGCTATTTCAATGATTCCCCGACTGTTAGTGATTTCAGTGCTGTACAGGCACCTATCCTAGTAAAATGTTTTGATACACCATCAAAGCAGGTTGGCATATTCGAGGTAGGAACGCTCCCTTTACTCGACTAGTCGCTGTTCCGTGCATCTTCATTTCAACATTTTTCGCATTTGAGCCTAAGCAACGCCGTATTCACATACAGCCATAAATTAGCAAGTGTTGATGTAATGCAATCACATATCAAGGGGAGGGGGAGGTGTGGGTTATTATGAGTAACAAGTAGCGTGTAGCACTATGTCAGTCAGTTAGATGGATGTATTTGTTGCTTTGTTTGAGATTTTGATTAGTTTTTTCTCCCCTCAGAAGCTTAAAACTGACTCATATCTCCTTGTCTCTGAGTGCTGGACGTCCCTTTCACTCTCTTAGTTTTCAATCTTTCTTCAAGCCTGATACCTCGAAAAACATCCAGTTTTGCTGCTGGTGCAGTCGTGAGATGTCATGCTGGAACACCAGCTTTGGCTTTTTATGCACACAAACTTCGAATGGTGATTTTTTTCTCGATAAAATGGTAGTCATACCTTTACTACATCGGTTTCCCTGAGTTTAGGCGTAGCAAGCGAGATGTTTTCTCAAAGACGAAATTTCGGGACGTTGTACTGGTGGAAAACAGCTGCTCAGTCGAACTCTTGGGGGACTTGTTGATGATATTGGCAGATGTTGAACGGCGTTTTCATAGGGTCAGGTGACTTATCTTTGACGATCGGATTTTTCGCCGCTGAATGACCCTGTTTAAAATGTACACCAGGGCTCTGTGATGTCTAGCCGGCCTTCCGCCTCTCAAACCTGGAGCTGCAATAAGTTGGTGTTCTTAGACAAAGTGATGGTAATCTCCTCGAAGGTGGAGAAGTGAATTTTCTCAGAAAATTCTGAACATATGTCTTTTTTGCCTACGTTTTCCTCCCTTTTTTATTTTATCCGTTTATTTTATTTATTTTTTCCTTGGGTTTCGCTGTGTTTTGTTTTTTCTAATATCTAGCACATTCATGTAACGTATAACTAAAATAAAAACTAAAAAATAAAATGTGTGCTGATGCGTAATTGCCATCATTGTAGACCTAAATGGCTTCATGTGTTACTTTGCATATTGCTTTGCTTTATAGTAACTACACGCGCCCTCACCATCGCCAAACGGAAAATAGGTGAATAGGTGTTAGTGTTGTACCTGGAGAAATTGGTGCACTCGAACTCCGCTTCCACAAGTTGGCCAGTCGCAGAGCTTTCCAGATCAAACGCTTCTAATCCTCAGGCAATATCTCCGGGTGATCCGAGGGGATTTTACAGGGTGACCTCACGTCTTCACGCGCTAGCTTCGGGTACCCCCGTGAATCGCTCGGGTCACCCGGCAAACTCCGCCCGGCGTCCGGCCAATTTTCTCGAGTCGCTCAGTAAACACTCTTGGATCGTCCTCTTTCGACATACCAGACAGTTATTTGGCATACTGCTCACTTTCCCCTATTAAGCAGGAATTTTATCGGAGACTATCTCAAAACATAATGTGAAGGAAAAAATCCTTTAAATGCGTAGCGAAGAAATGGAACAACAATTAAAAATGAAAAGCATGGCAAACTGTGTTGCAATGTTAAAACGCACCCTCATCGACGCCTACAGCATGTATGTATGTACATTTATGTATACATTAATGCATTTCTGTTTAATCACCAGAAATTTAGTGTATCGAGAGTGCGTTTCTTTGTTGAATCTCCTACCTCAAAGACAACTCATCATCACCATTTCACCTTGATGCTTCTTTCTACTTAGGTAATCCGATACCCACTTTTTCAGTGAATTGTTGTTGATTTCTTTGCCTGTACCCGACGGTGGGTGACGAAGGCTATGGGCTGTAAACTTTGGTCCAGATTGGCTGGTAAGATTCATTTCTGCTTACTAACAAGGGCAGGGGACGAGCACTGTTTTGTACTGTCCAGAAAAGAGCCCTTTTCCAGCTCGTTCTTTGCTTTTATACATCAAAACTATGCAGTACAGGAAAGTAGTATCCAAAACCTTTTTGTTATTCTCTGTCGTAACAATGCTGGAATTAGAAGTAAATAAGTGAGTGACAAACAGTTCGCATGAGCTGGCAAGCTTACTCCCTCCCTCCCACCTTTCTCGCTCCTGCTTTGGAACGGCCTTGGTAAATAAAGGAGGGTGAGTAATTTATAAAGGACCTCCCAACACTCACTTTGGTTGAGTTGTTTCTGAGAGGTAGAAAATATCCTAGCGGCACGCTGCCCCTTCACCCGATTTCTTTTAAATTGAAATTACTATTAGGTTGTCCCATAAATAATGGCCATTTTGGAGGTGCGCATTCCACGGTAACTCAGCCAAACTTGAGATTTTCCCCTGGAATAAAAAGTATTATGATCAGCATTTCCTGCACATCTCAGCAGTACAGTGAAACTTATGTGAGGAAAGAAGCCGAAATCACAGGATTTAAAGAAGTGCGAAAAGTCAATTTTCAGTACACATTGATCCGCATGGATTTTCTAGCTGAAAAATGGATTCACCGCAAGCTCGAAAAGATACCCTATTAGGCAAAGGTTTGACCAACACAATATTACAAGGAGAGATCAAACGTCTCAATCAGTGAAGTTTTTTTTTGGTAGGATGTGAACCTGTGTGGATTTGCCCGCCCCGCCGGTGGACATGCACTTCTTCGGCTCACCAGAACTGAGGCATTTTCAACCAAATCTCGAAGCCAAATCCAAAATGGTAAGAGGCGAGGCATTTAGTAAATTCTACCAGTGCCCTGGTCTAGCTACTGTCGAACAACTCGAGGAGCATTTCATCTCCCAGAAGAAAAGCTACCGTTTTCTAAGATGTCAAAGTTCGTTGAATATATCCAGATCACCTTCAGCGAAGCGAACAAGACAAAAGTCCATTTTAATAAACAATGTCCACTCATCACTAAAAATGGCCCACTTTTCCGAAAAATCTCGCAACAATGTTTATTAGAGGTACTAAAGTAAATGGTGTCGCAAGTTAAGCACTGACCAGCAATGCTTTTGTTCAAAATCTACTTTGCCCATTTTTTGCCATGTTTGGCTGCCAAGAAGGCAGGGTGACCAGTGATTTAGTTGCGCCCATCTTAGCTGCTAACATTTTCACGGGCTGTTTCAGAATTCTCGTCTCCCCTCCAGAACTATGCTTTCGTTTCTGACAAGTTTCGTCACCATCACTTGGTCAAATTTAAGAACTCGTATCGTTCTGGAAGTGTTTCCCCAGTCACAGTTTCTGCGCGCTTACAACACGACTACCTGGGCAAATGCAAAGCTAACACCAAATCTGGCTTTTATCCTATCAGGGCGAAAAAATGGTCTAAAAATTGGGCGAACACAAAAACCATGTTTTGTCTCATCGTGCACACGGATAGAGCGGATCTTGCTCTGTATAATAGCCCAAAGTTTGTCTATCTAGCTTTTGAAGTAATGGATTTATGAACTTCCAAAAATTCATCTCTAGGTTGCGGCCATTTATTGTGGGACAACCTAATATATACACATATTACAATGAAATACTAGGCACATTCTGAGGCGACATTTAGAAGAAAACATAGATTATTTGAAAGTTCAACAGTTTTTGCATCAATCTCGGAATTTTTGAAGTGTTGTCAAATTACTGCCTGATGACTTCAGTAGCTTCCTGTGCAAAGCCGCTGAGTTTCCGAGCTGCCGTTTTCTATATTGATCGAACGTCGAAGGCACACATGAGCTGTGGTCTCTGTTGTCTCTCCGTCCAACTCGACTGGACTTCGTTCACGACTGAATCTTCTTCCTGATAACCACTACTGCTATCTGTAGATACTCCATTAGGATTTCCGGACACAATCCATGCTGCTCTTGTTTCTGGTGGAAGTTAGGCCATTTCATTTCAACAAGACGCCCACCGAGAGTTTCATCGTCAGTGCAACAAAATGTTCGACTGCGAATGCGTTAGATACTGTTTTTCCATTCAAAGGTGTATCTTTGCCACTTGAATAGCGTATGTTCAATCGTTTTTCACGTTTGATTTCTCAACAGTGATTGATTCATCGATGCTCTCGAGAAAGAACCGCATCGTATTAGTTTTCTTCCTCAAAGCTGTCGAATTATCAAAGTCGACGGAAATAAGCGCCCTGCCTATCTTTTTTACCCATTTCTCCAGCGGATGGTGTAAAGCTTGCAAAATCCCACTACTTGCTTCGTAGACTCGCACTCGTTTCCGGAGTTAGGCTGGGAACAGAGTTTCGGATGCTGAGAACGACATCGTGAGTGTCGATCATGAAGGATGGAAATTTGTCTGAGATCAACGTCTCTTCGGGGTGACGTCTACGACGCCGGCCACTCTGCACCCATCCTTATTTATTATCTGAGCAGTGGCGATGTTCGGAAAGAATCTGTGACGATATTCGTGAACGTTCCTAGGGAGGTTCTCAGCTACCCTCCTGCTCTTCCAGACTTTACGAGTTTTTCAAGCAAAACGTGGTATAACTCACTGCATTTACCATAACTTATCATAGCTCACAAAGACAAGTTTCATAAACAGCGTAAACCCATTTCCCTGGAAAACTCGTACATTTTGGAAGCGTTAATTCACCCACTTTAGCAAAATCTGTCCTGTGTTCCTTCACTTCTATAAATCAATGGTTGCGATGTTACTACATAGTCCACAAAAGAAGAGTTCTAGCCATGTGAATTAAACCATCTTGATTGATCAATGCGAACGTCTACGGATAACGCTTATGTTCCATTCTTTCTTTGCTCTTTGTTCTGGAGGTTTTTATTAGAAGACGTTGTGGACTTTTGAAAGTTCGAATTGGATTTTGAAATTTGGTCGATGTTCATACTTGAAGTTAAAGGAAAATTTAAAAAAGTTTCTTATTAGCATGCGGACCAACACATGTGACTGCTAAATTTCAATGAATTTATTATTGGTTTCGTATCTTTTCATTGCTCTTTATGTTTTCCTCATATCTCTCCTCCATGCTGAAGACGTTCTTGATGTTTACAAAAGATAATGGCGAGTCACTAGATTGCTGGCCAAATATTTATTCTCATCTTAAATCTCCATTGCTGCAGGTACAACGAAATATTCCGTCTACACCCTACTAAACGTAGCGCATTTATTTGTGATGAAGGCATAGGAGTGATCGAATGACGTCAAATATAGCTGAAATCTACAACACATGTGCGGTTCTGGTCACTCATGAGTAGCATTTCGCCACATTGAAAAGAGCGAGGACCGCGCTGTGCTCTAGGAAAAGGCTAGCGAGTATAAAAACCTTTTTGCAAAGCCTCTTAGTCGTGGGTGAGGCAGATTTTCTAATGTTGCAAGCGTGAAGAAAATTAAAGAAAAATTAGTCTATCTCTGAGCGAGAATATCTAACGAGCGATTTTTGCTCCCAAACGTAGAGTTCCGAAATAGAACTCGTTTCCAAAGTTTTCGTGGGATCAGAATCTGTGTGAGAAGGACACTGGACGCGAGTGGCTGTAAACTGTCAGGAACCCTCTGTTTTTCAAGGATTTCTTTCTATTTTCTATTTGTTGTGTTGCTTTTGGCATGATCAGATAGGTGTCCGCTACACACAGCAACTATGGATTATTGGTACGTGGTACTCGTCATAACGTATTGGCCTCCGTGGGTTTGTTGGTGATTTCGGTCTCACATATGCTTTTCGCACCATTGTTTGGAATAACGTGGATCCGTCAAAAATCTCGGAGTCAAGACACGAAACACGAGCTATGTCTTTAGAGCTCGATTTTTTTCTTGTTCTTAGGTGTAATTTATCCATTCCTTTTATAGCTCACCCTCCTATGTATTTTGCATCATTTCTCACAATCTGGCTTGCCTTTTTCTAACAACATGTGGACCTATTAGGATTTTCAAGGTGACGACATTTGCAAAGGTGAACGTAAACAATTCAGGTATTGGACCGCCATAGTCGTGGCTAGAATTTTATGGAGACATCACTGATATAGCTCGCTGAGGTACGAGTCGTATCAGAACTTACAGTTCTTGCTCACTCTTGTGAAGATGTGCGCATGTCCTCAATATTTGAACGAGAGCTCTAAAAGTAGAATTTACAAGAAAAAAATCAGACTTCTTCTTCTGCCACTGGCTTCTATTTAAAAAAACAGTGAACTGTATTCCCTTGAGAAGGTCCTGCGGAGTCTTTCGATTTTTTTTCTGCTGCTTTTCTGCTGCACATTTGCTCACTGGTCATGTATAAGAGCCTATCACTGACGGTTATGGAATGATAAGCGGTGGTGTGGAGGATGAAGGAGAAAGCCAAGGTACCACAAGTAATTGTGAAATTAAGAAATTAGCCCACCACACGTGATCAACGGATTATTCACGTGTTCGTACCTTTTGTGAGGTGGCGATTTTCAATCCTTTAATCTTTCTTGTTTATCTACCTGACCTACTCAAAATCTACATATTTTCAGTCCTTACTTAATGCTGATCTTCTCACGATTAGCCTTTTTTACTCATGAATCGTGATGTACTGTCGTGATATGTTAATAGATCATGTGATGACGGTTCACTTGGGATTTCTGTGTAGCTGACTGGTTCTGCTGTTTTCGTCCACGATTGATTGGATAACACTCAAACATCCACTCCCCTTCCACTGCGCGAGCTACTTCGATTTGAAAAAAAAAACCCTTCCAGAAGGTAAATATCTCGTCCGCTATCGCGAAATCACAACACAGCCCACAGTCGAGCAGTTGAGTGCTCCCTTCGACTCGTTTCGTACTCATCCACCATATTTTGTCCATATCCTCTTCCCAGTTGTTGTTATGAGTCAGCTATATGGCCGGGTGGACCTTCAGCACAATTCGTGTAACTTGCAAAAATTTCCTTAATCATCGCCTCTTTCAGTTTCGACTGTGTCAAGCTGTACTCTGAGGGTCCCCTGGGTCTAAGTGAGATATAGTTGCTAGGAAATCAACCATCTCAACATTTCTGTCTTCAGAAACGTTTGCTTAAGCGAACCTTTACATTGTAATTTTCAGTTTGATCCACCTACAATGTCTGACGAGGAGGAACAATAGTGGGTTATGCGTTCGAGTTTTAATTCCTTTACTTCTAGTGGAAAAACACCAAGTGTGTATGGTTCGCCACAACTAACTCGTACTGTGTCAGTTAGCGCGGCCCCTTCGAGTCGATACGAATCATCTTCGTCACCTCCAGATTCCTCGATTAGAGACTCGGCTTCGCTTTCGCGCGATTATTCTCCCAGAGATCCAGTAGCGTCCACCTCTCGTTTCTCTCGTAAAATTCCTGAGGATCGTAAAACTTCAGAAACTAATTTGAGCTCTAGGATAACACGTAATGATGAGACAAACAGTCTGTTAGAACGTTATGGGGTAAGGAAATTTTCCATCACGGAGAGTCCCACTCAGAGTTTCCTGAAACAGCGCAGACAGCAGCAGTCCGACTCAGACGGTGGGTTCAATTCTACACGGCGAAAATCTGATGGCGCCACTCTTGAAGCGGCTGTAAGTGGCGATGGGTTCAGCGCATTTCGTGCTCATGAAAGAAAGGAAACTCCTAAACAAGTTAGCCGAGAAATACAGGACATCACTCAGAATGAGTACATCAATCGACTGCTTGCCGCGCACAATCGCGTTGACGATCTGTTGAGGTCTAGAGGATTAAGTGCTGAGGATGAATCGAAATACCTGCGTGCGTGGGAGGAGATCCCGATCATTCGTGAAGAGCGCTATCGTCGGCTTAGAACGATAAGTAATTCAAGTGATTCTGGGCTATCCACAGATGAGGACAGCGACCGTAGTAATTCAGAGAACGCAAGACAAGAGCAAACGAATTGTGAAGAAGAATTCTCCAAGCAAGAGCCACTAGATGTCTGCACGGCGATCGTGGCTGCCTCGTCTTCGAATTTGCAGTCTTCGTTGTTTTGTCAAGCGTCTAATTCACGTTCTGCTAATGCTTCGTTCTCATTTGGCAAGAAGCCTTCTTTTCGGCCAGTATCCACGCCGATTGTTTCGAATCTGCACGGAAATGAGTTCGCCAACTTCGCCTGTGCAACCCCTGCGTATGCTCTTCAAACCACTTGTCATGCTCTGAAACGTAGACATCAATCATGCATCGTCCGAAAAACAATCACCATTGCCAGAAAAGGCCAGAACGTCAATGCGTCCTTCACAGTGCCTAGTTCTAAGGTATTGAGTACTTCCGTCACTAAACATAGTGGCGAAAAGAAGAGATGTAGAAGAGAAGTATCACAGCGTCAACGTCTACCCTCAAAACGTGCAGTCACTACGGAGGAGGGCAAGCCTATCCGTATCATAGAGCAACAGAGAACCGTGTTGGCCAGCCTCAAACGTAAGCCGAATTCGTCGATACCAGCAACAGCGGAAATCTCTATCCAGCACTGCAGCTTTTATCAAGTGTCTACCAGAACAAAGGAATCTTCGCCTGAAAAGAATGTTAGGATGAATCTCCGGTTGACGGAGCGGGCTCCGAATAAATGTGCTGCAGTAATTGCGTTGCCTACAAGCCCACGTTCTCAGTTTGCCTGCTTGACGGTAACTTCACGGAAGAAGGAGGTGTTACGCCGATCAAACACGATGCAGTCCGCGACTGAACAAAAGTTTGTCGGTAAGTTGGATCGTTCAGTTACCGTCGAAATCGCGAAGGAAGTCAAGCAGCAGCGTAAGGTGAACCGACTCGTCATCCCGGAGTTTTTCCTACAGTCGTACCAGGAAACCAAGAAGGAAGTGGAAGGACCAGCTATTCCCGCAGAAAAGGAGGCAGAAAAAGCGAAGAACAAGTTCACAGTCGAGCAGAGAAAGTGTCCTTCGCTGAAGCGGTCAAATGCGATTCGACGCAGGTCTCCACCGAATAAGAATATAGTAAGGAACATATTGGGAGAGAATGATTGCTCGCATAGCAGTGGTCAATCAACTTTCTCATCTCTATGTAAAGGAGGAAAAGCACAGATTGAGATGTCTACCCATTTCCGCAAGAGCGTGCTTGTTCCTCCTATCAGTTCTTTAAACTTGCCCGGCTCCCTAGATCGTACCGCGACGTCTAGAGGAGCTTATACGTTATACGAGTCTAAAATCGCGGAATTGTCAAAAACTGATCGCGTCCTCGTGGAGCAGTTCAGACGGACCCAGTCTATACCTCGACCGAAGGCGCTTCAGCGCCGCGCTTCCTCGCCACCACAGCCACAACAGCTGCTGGTAACCGCAGTAGACAAGTTACCTGTGCCGGAACAAGCACAGTTTGTGCGTTTCCCTACTCCAGAACGTCAGCCGCCGCAAACCCATCGCCACTCTCCGCCGCCGTGCTTAAAAAGAGTTTACCGCAGCGTGAAACAGTTCTCAAAGAGGGACCAACTGCTAGAGTGTCCTTCTTTGAAGAAGGTTGATCATGATCATGCTGTCAAAAAGAAACTGAAAATCAGGCGACCTAAACGATGGACACCACATTGGAGAAGAAAGTGGTGAGATTGGAACATTCGAGAGTTGATTAGAAATTCAGATGTGTTGTGATCTAAATTTCAGCTCTGGTGAGGAAGTGGAAGAGGAGGAGGTCGAGGAAGAGGAGGCTGAAGAATCAACCAGTGCTCAAAGGAGGTAATGAAATTCTTTTTTGAATCTGCTTGCAAAAATGTGAGGAATATATCAGAAATCGAAAGGCAGAATATACCCCTTTCATTATCGACTCGCAAATTGGACAAAGAGCTGAGCACTTACCGTTTCACGCCTAGCCAATTTTCAAATATCCAAAAATTTGCCAGTGACATCGTGTTGCCGATAATTTCCACTGAAGAGAAACAAATCGTTTTTTTTTTCTGCAGTAAAGGAAGACATCTGTGAAATTTCAAAGCAGATAGGCTGTCTTATACTTTAACGACAGTAACGAAAACTCTAATGATTTTCTGTTCTGATCGCCGACATATTTTGAAATCCACCAATCCTTTCAAAAATATAATATATCAAATTTGCGTGTGCCAAGTTCGCTCTCCTTTCTATTTTCTGATTCAATTTGTTATAATTGTGAAGAATTCGCTTGACAAATGCTTGAGTACTAATTTCAGATAGCTTAAACTCAATGACACTTTTCAAATTATTTAATTCTCACTCCTTGCTATTCTCCAGTATTTTGACAAATGAAGACATTTTTAAATTTATATTTGCCAGAATATGCTTTCTGCGGATGTTTCCACAAAATTTCGTGGAGTAACTTTACTGTTTTGCAACCTCATTCACCGAAGACGGATGTGTGAAAGAAAAATCACTCTTTTGCAAGAAATGATTACAGCAAAGAGGCAAAAACGTCTGTATTTGTGATATTTTATGTGTGATGTATACATGTACGCATCGAGTAAATCATTTTTCTTTGCAGTAAGCAGCGTCGGTGAGTTGAGTTTGCACAATTTATCACTGCTGGGCAATCGGGAAATGTTGTCACAGGAACGTCAAACAACGCTTTTTCTCACCAGTCATCCTAAAACTCAAGATTCCGTCGATCTTTTTCCTCTCTTAGCAAACAAGCATGCGAGTACCACCCACCAAGACAGTGCTGACATCCTCAGCAAACTCACGTCGCTATTCGCCTCTTGCATGATATTACAGCGGGACAAAGAATGTGAACTCTGTAAAGGTGCACTTACGCTTTGTAGTGGCTTTTAAATAAATGCATCACTTTTTCCTCAGTCAAGCACGTCAAACACCTACTAATTCTTTAATGAATAACTGTTAGAGAACTAGCATCATTTATTTCAGTCACAAGGTGAAAACTCCTCAGGATGATGAAGACGGCATGACCGAAGCCGAAAAGGCCATGGCTGTAAGCGTTGTTGATGTTATAGGAAAATTTCAAAAGTCATTCTCACATTGTAGGCCTCCAAGAAGCGGCAGGTTGAAGAACAACAGAAATTGCTCCAAGAATACGATGAGAGCCGTCGTGTAGAAAGAGAGAAAGAGGAAGAAGAACTGAAGAAATTAAAAGAAAAACAGGAAAAACGAAGACTAGAAAGAGAACAAGAGGAGCGTGCCGAAGCCGAACGTCGGAAGCAGGAAGAGGATCGCCGCCGAAAGGAAGAGGTTGGACAGTGAGCTTCAAAGTAATGAATACTTTATTTGCAAATAGGAAAATTACGACGCCAGCTTCATAATTGATTAATTTGTGAACGTAGGTGAAACTCAATTTTTTCCATTTCTTTTGATTGCAAAGCTCCTGCGATTGTCTGCCTATGCCTATGCAGCAAAACTCTAAAATCTGCGAGTTTTAAATACTGGTAATGACAGGGATACGTTTTTATTGGAGCTCTTTATTTTGCATGATTTTTCACCTTTTTTTCCCTTATAGTGCAAAACAATTACAAATGAAGGTCACTCTTTTCATCATAATTCCCACCTTTCTCTGATTCATTGGTGTACAACTGTGCTAATGATTTATTGGTATATGCATTTAAAGGAGGAACGGAAAGCGAAACAAGAAGAGGAAAAGCGAAAAAAGGAGGAGGAGAAGATAAAGAAACAACAGATGACAGCTCAGTTCGCGGCTCCAGCCGGGCAGGGCGGCCGGTATATTCCCCACGTTTGGATAACCGTTCCCTTATTTTTGAACGATTTGTGTGGGACTTTTTTGTTCAGAAATTTTGTTATTCCGAAGAAGTCCGAGAAGAATCGTAACGACAAATTCGGAAATATCGTGCAGGCGAAGCAAGAAATGGGTATGACAAAAGAGCAACAGGAGGAAGCAAAACGGGTGTGTGCTCTATTCAATGACATGCTAAATAACCCGAGAGTTTGAACTTCTTTAGGCTTTCCTTGCCGCTGTCGATAAAAGTATCCCAGTTTCCTCCGATTTGCCAGCTGATGATCTTAAAGCGAAAATCAAAGAACTTCATCAAAGAATCTGCAAACTTGAAGCGGAAAAGTACGATTTAGAAAAACGCCATGAACGTCAGGAATATGACGTGGGTTGTTCTATGGTCATTATTTATTTATATGTACACAATTTAAACAAATATTGGAGAACCCGGTAAGGATCATTATCTCTAAATGTTGATGGTGGTTTGTGAAGCGGTCTAGATGTTTTCGCACATTTCAGCTGAAGGAACTAAACGAACGTCAGCGTCAGGTAGCGCGTAACAACGCCTTGAAAAAAGGAATCGACCCCGCAGACGCGGCATCTTCCAAGTATCCGGTAATTTTTTTTGCTATGCTAGGCGCATAGGCTCGTAAAATTGTTACATCTGCTTTATCTGAGACAGAGTCAAAGCATTGGAGGAAATATGTATAGTACATTATATGTATAGTTCGAATTATCGGATCGCTAGTAACAAGTGAGAATGGAGCTTTTTCCGGAGATCCATAGAACTTGTTCAAACAAGGGGCAATGCTTGCTTGCTGTTTTTCAACCTTCTCAGGCCTTTTTCAAACATTTACCTGGTTTGGGGGTTGAGAATATCCGCTGCTTTTGCTGTCCGATTCATCGATGGATTTCGATTTTTACCGATATTCATTTGTTTGAGCACAAGGTTTTGTCTAGACTCCTGGGAAATACATGTGGTTCAGAGCTTCACTAAAAGTCACTTCTTTTCGTCTGTTGGGGCTGCAATTTTCGCTACTGCACAGAAGGGTTGATCGAGCTCTGTGAGTTCAAGCATGGACCGACACCCTACAATCGATCATAATGTCTTCTTTGCCTGCTGACTTACCTAAATAGGTTTCCTATCTACTTTTAGATTTTTGCAGGGTGAAATAGAGGAACTAATCGAGATACAATTGTGCAAGCGAAAATTTTCAGGACCATCGAATATCGTCAAAAAATCAATTCATCATTGACTATGCCATATATAAGCACAATAAAATTGGAGGAATGAGTGCAAAGAAAAAACTAGAGCAAAATATGAGGAAAAACGTTTCCATAACAAAACAAGGCGAGGGTGGTCAAGAAGTCGGCTGTTTACAACACTCCGTTCCCACCAGAACTTGACCAAACTAGGCAAAAGATCATAGCTAAACTTTGTTATAAATACGACCGCTGCATTTGTGAAGTAGCGATTGTCGTAGATTTCTCTAAAAAGTGTCTCAGGGTTCAAAAAGCTTGACATGTATGACGCAAGAGTTGCCGTAAGTGCTGTGCTTCCAGAAAAGTGCACGTTATGGCAATGTCACCAAAATATGCAATAACAGCACTTACGTTCTCAGTATTTGTCAGCTGATTACGGCTTTATTCTATCAAAGAAGAAAAAACGAACAGCGAGTTTTCGTCTTCGTACCCAGTTCCGCTGCCAAAAGAGATAGGCTGCATATCTTTTTGGTCATGCATAGCTCCTTGCTCCCCTTGATAATAATATAGTACAAAGCAGACTTCTCTTGTGGGAAGTAATTCTCATGACCGGTACTTACAGGGTGGTCCAAAATCATCATAACATTCATATCTAATGTGAGAAAGCGAGTTGGCAAATCTGCTTCCACTATGGTGTTTTTCACTCACACATGGACTAGGTGTTCCTCAAATTCGTAGTGTTCGCTATAATTTTCAAAGAATTTTTAGTGTGGAACAAATGAACACCAAAAGATCGAGAGCAAAATGCCAAAACTCGAGATAAACCGAAAAACGCGCATCACACCCTTGTCTCCGTAATTTTGGACCACCTTGTACTGATCTTCTTTTCAAATTCTGCAGTGAAATTCACGCGCAAATTTCTTTTGAAGAATTTCTCCAGGTTAATCTGTAGAATTTAAAGCGCAGCATCGCTAAATTTTGTTCCGTTTTGTTAACTAAAGGGCCTTTCTAACTTTCGCTGCGGCGGTGTCGTGGCGACAGAAGTGTGGTGAGCGGAAAAGTTGGCACCCAGCGATAGAATGCCTCCACCACCATCACGTGCCATAGCTCGCTGTACGGCGTCGCTGAGTGCCGCCATAGCTGAAGAGTGAGAAAGTTTCCGTCACCAGAGCCATGACGTGGCGAAGCCGCCGCGACGGTGCCCGTCGATGTATGGTCCACTACCGCGACGACATAAGTCGGAAAGATCCATAACCATTATTCACTATCTTTACTTCGGCACTACTTTGCTCGAAATTATTTCAGCCAAAAGTACAAATCTTCTCCAAGTACGACCGTCAGATTGACCGCCGCAATTTCATGGAACGTCGTAGCATGTATGACAATGTATGTTCGTTTTTTTCCTAATATGTGATGTGCACGAGTTCGAGCAGCGCTGCCAGTCCTTTGATGAACGCTATGATATCACAGGAATCTGCGATCGTGCTAGCATAACTCCATAGCTCTTTCTGTGTTTAGTGTTTGTCCATGTTGCATATCTATGTCCATGTGTATATGTGCTTCCGATAGCGATTTCAGAAGAACGCATATCCTTGTTTCCCCGGTGTTCCACCACCGCCGGCTGTTTATGAGAAGGTGATCCTGAAACTCGATGCAGAGAGAGATGAAGAAGTGTGTTAAGTTCACTAATCTAGAATGAATGCTAACAGTGTACCTATGTGCGTGGGGCTAACTACTACCCATTCTTTCATTTCAGGAAGCAGAAGCCGAGGTTAGCTGACTATTCGTCACAGTTTGTCGTACTTCACCTTTGTTTTTTTTTGAAGCTGTCCTTCAGCTCTCGGCCCACATCTTCATTTTTCAGGAAGAGGAGCAGTAGAGTGTTGTATGCTGTCCACGTTGTCGTCCTTTTGTCGTTGATGTTGTAAGCAATCCGTTAACCTATGATGTCTTTTCCGCAGTCTGCGTTACAGCGTACTCTTTGCAATCACGTTGTAGTATGTGTAACCTATGTATGTTTCAAAGAGAATAATGTTTTTGATGTAATTAGAAGTGCAAACGAAATTGCGATTGACTGGACTTTATGTTGGTTCTAGTAAAATCATTAGTCATAAAACAAGGATTCTGCAGAGCGAGAGTTAAAATCCATGGCAACAACAGTGCAGCGATAAAATGAAAATTTGGTACGATAGCCTAGAAAGGTATCACTAATGTGGAACCGTCAAAATGAAGAGAGCCATTGTAGGATGAAGAGTGCTATTGTTGAAAGCGTAGCCAGGGTGAACAAAAGCCTACATGGCGTCGAATGTATGGGGCGGAGTACTGATAGTGAGCAAGAAAGTAAGGAAATTAGAATGTGAGTGTATTTGGCGCGCTATTTAATTTCTGTAGCTGATTGATCGAACTGTGAAGGTTGTGTGAACATTGAACAGAAAATGAACAGAAAATCATCTGTAAGAGAGAAAAGAAACACTTAAATACGGACAATAATCTACTATACATGAGATTTCAGAGGATCGTAGACCACCTCCTACAACACAACCTTCAACCACTTTTTCCGGGACTTTTTTTTTTTTGAGGAACTAACGTTTTGGTGCGATTTTATGGTTTTGGTAGACGGCGTATTGAGTTACAATGCTTACCTTCTCATACATATGTAGATTTTGACCGGACGTCTCACGGAACGGTGCCCTCATATGCCAAAACTAGCACGTTCTGTTCCTAGAACGTTCATGAATTGAGTCACCCTTGAAGAGGTCTCTGCGCGCTTTTGCGTAGCTACAAATCGTGTGTGGATCTAAGACTAGACAATTTTGAAGAAAAGGGTTAAAATGGATTAGATAGGAAATGGGAGACCTGCGTAGATAACTGGAAAAGTATGTACAAGAAGTACCAAGAACAAGTTCAATCTTGATTGTTCGTTTAATCTACAGTGCGCTATGTCACTCACTCTTTGAACTATTAGAACGATACTCAAGATACGAAGGCTGCGAAAAATCCATTTATAGCTTAACTCCTTTTGAACAATAGTGTAGTTTTCAAGGCCTGAAATTCGGAGCATTAGCTAGTGTTTTCTTCTCTTTTACGTCACATCGTTCCAATTCGAAATTGATACAATTATTGTAATAGCATAAGTGCACTAATTATTATAAGAGCCATACTTCTTAACCGTTCTCTCGTAGAGAGCGTAAAATTGATGGTAGTTCCGAAGATTTTCTAAATTGAAATCATACTGCCCTCCATTTCAAGGTAAATCATGTTTCCCAGATGAGAGTTCTTCTCTGACCATTATTACAGACATCATATAGAATTCGAAATTTGTCCGAAAATTGTAAATATACAGAGTGGTCAAAAGTTACTGAGACAGGAATACAGGTTTTTTGACTTATCTTGAGTTTTTGGCGTTTTTTACCTCATATTTTGTTGTTCATCTGTTCAATCGTAGAGTTTCTTTCAAAGCAATGTCTTATAATACCGACTTTGGGTATGCCTGACCCGTCATTCAACCGTAGTTCCATTACTCAAATACGGTGGTTGTGTAGTCAAGATACATTTGTTTAACTAACGTGGAAGGTTTTGCAAAAACGTCGCTTACCAATACATCGAAGAGTAGAAGGAGTGGGGGACAAAAAAAAATGTTGGACTACTTATCATGGTTACAAGATCCAAGACCAGGTGAGGACACGCAACACGCCGAAATTCATCGGGGTGTACTCATAGGTACGATAGTGGTGAGACAGGGGTCAGAAAAGTGAAGATTGTCTGGGTCAAAATGGTGAAGGTTGTTCGCCAACCACTTCGATGAAGTTCAGGAAGGTAAAAAGAGTGACGTTTACGGAGTACGAGATAGTGAGGCTTTTTTAAAGATGGTTCGCACCGGAACAGCTGTAGTCTTGCTCAAAAAGGGAAAAAATCTACATTCTCAGTCTAACATGTCAACGGCGCTACCGTAAGTGATGGTGGGTAGAGACGCGTTCCAGGTTATCGTACCTATGGGTGTACTTCAATACGAATCACCATCACTGACTGTATAATCAAGGAACTTGTCCTCGCACTCGAGACGGGAAGTTGTAGGAATGAAAAACTTCACTCTCCTACATGAACACGGAAAAAGAAGCGAAAATAGCACCAACAGAAGTTTTTGCGCTGATTTTGCGCAGGAAGCCATGTCCGCTTCCTTGTAATTGCTATTCCCAGTATTCATTCATGTGTATTTCTCTTTATGGTATTGTTTCAAGGAAGAAACATTATTTTGCTTCCATGAACCTCTTCTGTCTTCGGAGACCAACGCTTCCAGAAACGCGGGATTATCTGTGCACGGACTACCTTCGTTGCCGCCTGCTTCGATTTCTGCTATCCTTCTTCACTGTGATAGAATTCATATATATGGAGGTAGACCCTGTTCAAGTGTGTGTGTGTGTGTGTGTGTGTGTGTGTGTGTGTGTGTGTGTGTGTGTGTGTGTGTGTGTGTGTGTGTGTGTGTGTGTGTGTGTGTGTGTGTGTGTGTGTGTGTGTGTGTGTGTGTGTGTGTGTGTGTGTGTGTGTGTGTGTGTGTGTGTGTGTGTGTGTGTGTGTGTGTGTGTGTGTGTGTGTGTGTGTGTGTGTGTGTGTGTGTGTGTGTGTGTGTGTGTGTGTGTGTGTGTGTGTGTGTGTGTGTGTGTGTGTGTGTGTGTGTGTGTGTGTGTGTGTGTGTGTGTGTGTGTGTGTGTGTGTGTGTGTGTGTGTGTGTGTGTGTGTGTGTGTGTGTGTGTGTGTGTGTGTGTGTGTGTGTGTGTGTGTGTGTGTGTGTGTGTGTGTGTGTGTGTGTGTGTGTGTGTGTGTGTGTGTGTGTGTGTGTGTGTGTGTGTGTGTGTGTGTGTGTGTGTGTGTGTGTGTGTGTGTGTGTGTGTGTGTGTGTGTGTGTGTGTGTGTGTGTGTGTGTGTGTGTGTGTGTGTGTGTGTGTGTGTGTGTGTGTGTGTGTGTGTGTGTGTGTGTGTGTGTGTGTGTGTGTGTGTGTGTGTGTGTGTGTGTGTGTGTGTGTGTGTGTGTGTGTGTGTGAAAAATACTATTTTGAAAACGGAATTGTCAGCTGGCCTTCTAATATACATGTGACCGAATCGAATATATTCGACGAAATCTTCGAATATTCAAATATTCGAACAATTCATTCATTCGGCTTTTCAAAGAATGGGCATATTCGAACCATTCATTTATTCGGGTTGTTCATAATTAGAGTTATTCGAACAATTCGTTTATTCGGGCACCTAGAGAAAGCTAGTATTCGAACAATTCGTTCATTCGACTGTCTGAGAAGTGGCAAATTCGAAATATTCGTTTATTCGGCTTCGGAACATTTGGCATTTTAATAATGATGTCATGATGGCTATTATAGAGAGCAATAAGTATCCAATAACAAGGTCATACCTCAAAGGCTGGTTGCGACCCCCAGCAATTCCCGCAAATCGCCTGACGGGACCCTCATATGTGCTGAGGCCGATCTTTGCAGGTGCGAGTAACAAAGGTTGATAGACAGAATTATAAAAGGTGACTCGGGATCGGACTTGCATTCTTTAGCCCCCTAAAGTTAGTTCGAATAACCCCCTAAAGTTAGTTCCAGGCTAGAATTTCTAAAGAATGCGAGCCCAAGTCACCTTTCATAATTCTGTGGTAGATAGTGCCGGCCAGGAACGAAAACTTTGAAAGCTATATTTGAAATGGATTGGACCGAATATTCGATTCGAATTATTCACTCATTCGGTGATTTCAAAAAGTCGGTTATTCGAATGATTCATTCATTCAGGTAGCCGAAAAAGTCCTACATTCGAATAATTCGTTCATGCGCATATTTTGAAAACACCTTATTCGAATTATTCAAATGTTCGAATATTGCAAGAAGCCCCATATTCGAACTATTCAGAATTCGAATATTTCAAGTTTTCTATTTTCCAGATTATTCAAAAATTCGAATATTTCAAAAATCGTCGAATATTCCAATGTATACCTTCTAACATTAGATATGGATCGTTTGGTGAGTCTCCGTAATTTGGACCATCCTTCGTCGCGTTTCTTACCCAAACAGTCGGATAATTAGAGCTGCAAGCCATGTGCGACTGCTACTGGCATATGTGGGTTGGTACCTATCCGGCTCACTGAGCCCTGACCAGTATCACTCCTTCTCCGCTCTCTTGGAGCGCCGCGGTTATGGCAGGGCTGCAGCTGCTACAGACGCCAGATATTGACAAAAAGGGAAATTTGGAACACGACAGGAATGCGGTGCAAGCTTAAAATTGAAATCTGTTGCTGTTTCCACACTTTTAAAGATCTTCTTGATCTTTAGAGAATTTTACAAGACGACTCACCAGTAATTCTATTCTACTATAGTCTTTCAAACAACTAAAGAAGGTAAAAGTGCAGCGGAGCGCTGCTGCAATTCATATAAAGCCTTCAAAGAACTGCCGTTGTTAAATTGGAATTATTAAAGTTCAAACAGCTTAAGCACTACTCTTTCTCCCTATATCGCTCAGTTTCAGAATATACATATTGATATTAAATTCTGAAACACCACAATTAAGAATCTCTTATATATAGGTTGAACAATGAAATTTATGGAAATTATTAAGGATCTTTCTTGACCATACAGTCTATTATATTTGTAATAACGAGGCATAGGACACCCCTCAATATTTCACATCCCAACATCCAAGGAATCCTCTTTTAATTGACTGACCTTTTATTTTTTATGACTTGGATGATTTTTTATGACTTGGGTGGTTTTCTGCTTTCATTAGCTTCGCCCAGCTCATTATACTAAGTATATTGGACGATACCAGGAAAACTGGAGCATACATGAGAGATGCAATAAAGACGTTAACCAGGAGCCCTAACAATTTCAGACAGGTGACGTTTCAATGAGGCTCATGGCTAGAAACGTATTAGAGACTACTAATGCGTTTTGAACGTGAGTATTCGAATACAAATATGAATACCACAGCAGATTTATGTGAGAAGTTCGGCGAACTTTTCTGAGAATAATGCTCACTGAATAAGCCTCCGTTTTGTAGGTGTGTCGAGCAGAAAACCTTCCCATTCATCCGAGATTCCGTGATCCTGGGCAACGACTCAAGGTGACGTTTGGCGAGCACCTTGTGCAACCACAACCGCAATTTCGCTTCTCCAAGGAGGCAAAACTCTTGAGGAATGGCCTCCAAGCGAATGAATGGTGAGACATTTTCGAGAGGAATATCTATGCTAACTACAGTGGACGTCGATGGCGGTGGCCCATCCGCAGCCTAGAGAAAGACACCGCGCAACCGCGCCACGCGCGCTCGAACCGATTTCCTCTGCTGCTGTTATGCGATTTCTAACACATTTTCTGCCCGATTTCAAAGCTTTCCGATCAAATCGGGAAGAAAAGCGCCTACGAATAGCATTCCGGTGGTAGATGACACCAATCCCGGCGCGAGCAGCACCGTCGCGCTGGGCGCTTCTCGAGGTCGCAGATGGGCAACTGCCATCGACGTGCACTGTATATGGCCACTTAATCGCATTGTCCATATGTTAAGAACGGCTTCACCCGTTCTAAGAACTAAAAAGGACGACCAAGTTTCACGGACAAAGAGAACGTAACCTTTTCGTTCAAATGACTCAAACTTTCATATTTTAACCCAAAGAACATTTTTTGGTGCTGGAACTGAAAACGCTTCTTTAATTTCCGGTAATATGCTACATTTTCAGACTTCTAGATGAGGACCGAGTAGCCTACGAAGGGGAGCCCGCTGGAGCCAGTGGAGAGTCGCTCGATCCCGCTAATCGTCCTCATACTGTACTTCTCTTCAAATTCTAACCTTTCCTGAGTAGCTCCATCCTCCGAAGGTCGTCATGAAATGTTTCACGATGGCTGAATAAAGCGTGCTTCTCGCTAATTCGATTAATGCCTAATTATTTATGTGTTTCTTTTGTTGAATGTGTTTGCTTATTTGTTTGCGTCCAGTGCTAAGAACCAATGAACACATATGCTTGAAAGTTTGTTTGGCTTACAATGTGGTCAGCACTTTATGGTTTATTAAATAAAACTATTAGTCGAGACTACGCTTAATTATTCTTACCCTGCAACCAATTCGATGGGAAGAAATGGCCCTAGAAGGCAATATGAAAAAGCGGCTCCAAGAAAGCGCACAAAGCAGAGTGGATTTGTGTAGGCAATTGTTCGGAGATTGAAGAACCACAGCGGAATGTTATCTGCTGCGGCGCTTCCGACTTTCTGCTGCGGTTCTTTCGAGGGCAAAAAGACCGCAGCAGAAAGTAGGAAGTACCGCAGCAGAATACACCAGAGAGTGGACGTTATCATATCCTTCTTATGTACGGAGCTCAGTTTTGTCTGAGAAGGGAAATTGATTGGGAGATTTGTTTCATGGGTTTTCCAACTGTGAAACCGCTAACCCTCATGGGTGTCGACATATTTGCCTGCGAGTACATCTGTGTGGTGGTCTCACGAGAGTAAGCCGACTGCATAGCGCATTTTTGCGAGAACGCCGAAGCCATTCGGAAGGATCGCAGCAGCTATTCGGAAGAAAGTCATCCGGAAAATGGAAGAACCGCAGGTTACTTTCAGCCCTGGATTACTCTACTTTTCTAACATTCACTGTTAATTATTTGTTCATAAAACTTGTCACAATAAAGTTGAGAGCATTGAAATTACTAGTATTTTCAACGGTTTCATTTCGGAAAATCCGATCAACTTAGCCAATCAACCCTCTCCCCACCCTTCCCCCCCCCCAACCCGTTGGCGTCCACCACTGCTCAGATGTAAGAGATTTGAATCTTTCAGGTTTGAATGTCATTCTGCTCCCATGACATCTTCTACTTATGGGAACAATTGAAAACAATCTTTCATTGGCATAATTACCCATGATTTTAGCAAGAACCCTTTCAAAACCGTGTAAAAAATACTATCCTGCTTGAAAAGTTCTGCGACACTTGCAGTACGAACTTCCTCATTAAATTTCAATTTCAACCAACAACATATTCGCTGTAGTCATCCATGCACTGAGAGAACCGTCGCTATCTCTCAGTATAGAGCGCCGTTTCTCACCCCACCAAATCAGTTATTGCTCATTGCACGGATCCAAGTCGGAAACGAAAAGATCTTTATTTCTATCAAAAAATACCCGATTCAAAGCGAAAAACAGAAGTAATCTTCCAAATCTGAGTATCATACAGATCTACGATACCGTCGGTAACACCTTTAAAATCTGCGAAATAAACACGATGTCGCGTCGGAAGCCCTGCCTCGGCATGACTCTTTTCTTTTTGATCCAATCGAAATTACAATCACACCGTCAAACCCAACACCCTCAGATCTACCAAATGCGCTATTCAAAAATTACAAACTTTGGGGTTTTTGCGAATTCGGTGATGTCACAGCAGGCAGACTTCAGTGACAAACCGTTGGGCATCGAGCCTCACCTAATTTTGTCCTCAATTATCGTCGACTCAACGCAATCCCACGAGTTCCCGGAAAACTGAAGGTTTGAGAATGGGAGAAACTCCTAGTAATAAGGAAGAAGTATATTTCAGATAACTTCTTCCCAGATCTACATTCCACAAACTTTAATTTTGGAATTTTGAATTTTAAAATTTTGGAATTTTCAATACGGGATTAAATTCTAAAGTTATATTGAAATTTCTTGTGGTCTGTTCAGTTTTCGTTTCGTGCATGAACCTTATACGAAAACTAAACATAAACAGTTCATAGAATTCGAATGAAACTATAATACTTCATGGAAATCTGAAGCATTGGAAAAAGTGAACAACCTCTGAAAATCAAATCACAAATAATAAATATCTGGAAGTGAAATTTTTATAGTTTGACAAAACCATGATTTTTGGGTTTAGCTAATAAAATGTTAACATTTCATGAAAGTTGAATTCATAGCGTAGATTGCTCTACAATTACAGAAATTTAGTTATGGAACTGCTCGCCTATAATCCCATATTGAAAATTCCACAATTTTAAAGTTCAAAATTCTAAAATTGAAGTTTGAGGAATGTATATTTGGAGAAAAAGTTGTCTGAAATATACTTTTTCCTCAATACTAGAAGTTTCTCCCATTCCTAAACCTTCAGTTTTCCACGAACTCGTGGGATTGCGTTGAGTTGATGATAATTGAGGATATAATTAGATGAGACTTGATGCACAATTTTGTCACCGAAGGCTGGCTGCTGTGACATCACCGAATTCGCAAAAATTTCAAAGTTTTTAAATTTTAAATAGCGCATTTGGTAGATCTGAGAGCGTTGGGTTTGACGGCGTGATCGTAATTTCGATTGGATCACAAGAGTTATGGCGAGGCGGCGCTTCCGACGCGACATCGCGTTTATTTCGCAGATTTTAAAGGCGACACCGACGGGGTTGTATGCATGTAATAAACACTGGAAGAATGAATGCAACTGATAGCAGAGAAGTTATCCAAGAGATCATCAGTGACAATAGAAGAGCTTGCAACTTAAAAGTCCACATTTGCATTTCACTGGGATGGATGATTCTAGTGCCCATGGTGATAATTAACAATTGCAAAACTGTTAGACACAACAGTCAACTAATAATTGGAAATTACGTAGCACTAGGACGACTGGTAGGTTGTTCTACATTTGCCTTACGAAGAGCTCTGAAAAAGCAAACCGAAGAATGTTTTGTAGCCTCGTCAACAAATAGCAGAATCCCAAAACGAACCGAATTTGAAGTCTCCCTCGAATTGCAGTATAACCAAGCTTCTGCACGATCTTCGCCGGCGTCATTACTAGCTACACACAAGTAAGTGCCAACACGCGTCTCAAAGTCACACCGCTTCACTATCAAATCTCCATTCGGTAGAACCTGTAAGTGGGGCTTTCAGAGCATGATCGTATGAAGAGTCTTGTTTGCATACACTCATGAAAAGCTTCCAATTTTCAAATGCATCGTCACACCATGGTTATTTCTCGACTGGCATTCGAGTAATAAATGAGTTAGTCCTTGAGATGAACGATGATAACGAAACATTTGTTTGAGGATGTTCCGCTCTTTATCGCTCTAAACTCCGAAAATATAATGGATGGGAATTCAACGGTTGGGAGCAAAACGTCACTTTCCGAACCACGTGAGCGCATGACATTGCTCATTTGAGCAGCACGCAGAGTAAACATGGCCGAATGAAGCAAGGGATGGCGTCATTTATTGGAGGTGTCAAAAACTTTGTAAGCACATTTCCCACAAAGGTCATCAGCACTTTCCTAAAATCCTTTCAACATCGAGCGGCCAACGGACTTCCAGAAACACTGGCACGCCATCTGTCATCATTCCGTTCCATCAGACTTCGTCTGCCATGCCGTTTTTACTTTCGTGATATTATAGTCGGGATTCAGCTGTTTGCAGTTGAGTGGTTTGATTGTTGAATAAGCCATTCACGAATAAATAAATTAGAGCAGCTTTCGCGCTTGTAGCACATGCGAGCAGACAAAGAACTGCTAGAAATCTGAGCTGATGTTACTTTCTTCATAATTGCTAGCATGCGATGTCCATCCTATAGTGAACATTTGGCATGAAGAACGGGGGACACTCACTTCAAAATCGGAATTGTCGATGAGAGGGACGCGAACTTCATCGTCCTTCATAAAGTACCATGCAATGGCCGTGTTGGGCTGTGCTACGCGGCACATCAGTTGGACGGCATTGTCCTGGATTTCGAACCGAGAGTCGGTGAATTGGATGATCTGTGGTGGATCCAACTCAACGGCGTCGCAAAGTCCACCGCCAACTAAAATAAGGCGAAAAACTAATCATCATCTTAGAGATTAAATAAAAGCTCTGGAAGTGTTTCTTCAAAACCAGATTCGCATTCTCAAAATAGCGTGCTATCAAAATCGCTGAGAAAAGCATCTGAACTGGTTGAAAATAAGTGGAACATCCCACAACTTCTAGTCAGCGGGACGGAACAAAAAGTGAAGATGAGAGTGCACGATAAAAAGAAGAATTAACGAACCAACAGAGATTTTCGCAGATGCTTCCACCGTGTGATGACCATTCGTAGCTATGCAACGATACTTCCCACGGTGCTTTTTTTCAGCACATGGTATCCGAATTCGACTCGTCACTACACCGTTCTGAAGTGTAGGCTTGCCAATGTTCGTTAATTTCTCGAAAAGATTCGCATCTTCAGTTCCAACGATCCTCTTGCCGTTCAATGTCCTGTGAGCAGAAGAGAAAATAAAAAAAAGTAGTGAAGCCTAAACGTGTTCACAAACAAGACTTTGGCTTCTTCAGTACTAGAAAAATGTAAATATGTTTATACATATACGTGTTTTGCCCACTGCGGCTAGCAGTCACGAAACACTTGTATAAAGAAGCCCAGACACCGCAGTATCAGTTTTCTATATTTCGAGTGATTTTCCTGTAGCTCCAGAGGCAAAACAGTGTAAAAACTTTTCTCTATTTAGTCAGGTTGTTCCTTCACCGGCCATTTTGCAATGCGAACATCACCTACTACATAACAATCACTATCTCCGCAGGAAAACGTTAGCCAAACATAGCGACATGAAAATGACAATTTCCGACGTTTTTACCAGTTTTGGGGATAGAGCCTCTCATATGATGACCTGCTCATATGATGAGCGATGTTCTTTGCCAACCCTGGGAACCGTTTGCCACGGCTATAATTTGGTAAAGCTGTGGAGAAGAATGATCTCTCTAAAATTTTTAATTTATACCCTCGGCAATCCGGATTTGAGCTGTAGATAAATGTGTTCTTTGGGAGACATCGAAGGATCGTGACTTATAATAAAGAGCTTGTGGTAAGGTTCAAAGAATGAACAGAAGCTTCAATGGATAAGGAAGCACAGAGCATGCCCACTACAGTGTGAAGAGTGCGCCAACCGGCGCCCAAATGTGGGGAGACACTAGGAGACGGGTCCATTTCTTCGTGGGGGGGGGGGGGGGGTGGGGGAAGGGAGGGGGAGGGCGAGGTGGAGTCAGTCTCAGCCTATAGCCCTCATAAATTACTTAGGCCTTCGGTATTTCCCTTCATATTCCCGGTCCATTCCATTTTTGCTCAAAACAACCAACCGCCTCTCTCCTGTGCATATTTATACCCCATTAAGCCATTGTCACTTGAATCGTGCAACAATTGGATAAATATAAATTATTTTAAGAGGTCGTTTGCATTGAATTGGTGACAGCTAATAATTCATACCCACTATAGTCAACCCATGGGTATGACTTCGCCAATTTGGAACAAAGCCACCGCAGACGCATCCAAGAACTTATGACAGAAGTTTTATTCTTAATTTTTATTGGTATTCAATGTGGAGTATGAGAGCGAAGCGAGCATCAGCAGAAGGCCAGAAGTCCTGCGTTAGCCGAGCGGGATACGTACACTTACTAGTATGGTAACCACTAGAATAAATCTTCTGTTATTATCCCATAGAAGCAAAAGCATAATTTTAGAGGACTGTATAAATAATTAGTTGTATAAAACCGCTACTACTCTTCATGAACAAACATAAAAGCCTAATTGATACAAACTGTCCGCGGGTAAGACCAACATGAGCAAGATTTCATGAGGAGGATTGACATTATGATTACCTAGCGATAGCAATTTCGTTGGGCGAGCTGATTAGGATCATTCTGTCTCGAACTAGCCTTACACTCGGAGTATTTTCCAGGCAGGAAGGTCCGAAACTTCGATATGAGGATTGGACTGTTCCTTTTAATCTAGCTTGAGCTTGATTTGGATCTGGAGTAACCACCTACCATGTAAATACTGGAGGTGGCAATGCATAGACTTCGCACTTCAACTCAAATGATGATCCCGCTCGGATAGTACGATCGTCCATTTCTACATTAGCAAACCTCAGTTCTGCCGGTCGAGTTAATTCAGCTGAAAAATTTCTTCGGTATTCTAGAAGGTCGTGGATGTAAAGCACAGAGGACACGAAAGCTGACCTTTATCGAGTTCGGCATTCAAAAGTTTCACAGACTCCTGCAGATGCTAAAGAATTCTACGTGAGCTTGAGATATCCACAGACAACACCAATTAGCTGGGCTGAGCGGCACATACTTTGTCAAAACTAAGGACATACCTCAGGACTAGAGTCAACGTACACAGCCATAAACAACATTACCGCTATGGCATTCATCGCTGGATTAAATATCCGTCTAGGGAGGTGAGCTGACGTTGGTGTAAGCACTGGCACGGTAAAGCTCCCTCCTCGCTGACATATATACCCCAGGAGGCGGAGCCAGGCCAATGCGGATTATAGGGTCTAGTGAAAAGGGGCGGAAGGGATATGTTTGAGATCACTACTTCATAACACTTCTGAGAGGGATGAAAATGAGTTGATTCTGCGCAGTTGTACTTCCAGCTTTCAACTGAATTTCATACGTACGCAATTGCGTAATTATTACGTTATGTGCATATATACACGGGGCTGCCGAACTGCAGGGAACTCGCAAAGTCAGCGAACATTTCGCTATATCTAAACCTTGTCCTTACTCTTTCATTTCAATAAGAAGACTAGAAGACTATATTCTTTCTGGAAGAGAAGTGGTCAGGTCTTGGAACTAAAAAATCTTCTCCCGCCCAGCAGTGAAAATCCCGCGCTGGAGTCTACCATCCCAATGCTAGTTAATATATACCAGAAAACGTTGCACACAGTCATCTATTACTATAATAATAGCATGGACTATAAGAGCAGCGAAATCGCTAACGATTAGTGCAGTTCTATTCAAGGCTTGTGCCAAAAACCAATCGTCCGAAAAGACACATTCTGATCCGGAGGGCATGACGTACGTGCACGTGTAGAAGAATATCCTCGACGTGCGTCAGAATGAGCTTTAGACTGACAACAATCATCCAGGCTTCGGAATGCTCACGCTATATTCTGCACCTGAGCGGTTCGAAGATGCTTATATGGAATGCTTCGCAGCGTTTTCTTCTTACTATTTTATAGAAGAGTAAGGAAATTCAAAAAGAAGTGGCTAGTTGAAGTTATTAAGAGCTAACATAAGAAGAGAATAAACGAGTACTGGTAGGATTTGTATGGAGTTTAGCACAAAATTTTGGTGACTGAAATTTGAGCCGCTTTGTTAGGGTCTATTCAATCTAAGGAGTATGAGCACATGCACTTTCGTTTGCTGCTTTAAGAGGTACCAGTCACAGATTTCTATAAACCAATTCCCCACATCACTGTATCAAAGAACAATAACAGATTGGGTTTCGCGTTGCAAACACTCCATCCGCGACTCAGCAGTGAAGCGATGAGCTGCCAAAGTTGTTGGTAGCGTATGAAAACCAATCATCTGTTGTGTATTGCTGCGATATGTTGTTCTCGTGAGAGCGTACAATCATTCTGTCTTGTATTCACTTTGATTATGCTCTTAACGTATCCTCTAAGAAGTATTATGTCTCACGGGACTCATCTTTGATGATTACTAGATGTGTAAATCCAAGCTGCATCCCAGCGTATCAACGGAGATCACCAACGATTTGCAAGTATAAATATATCTGGATAAGCGATTCCGATTCAAGAGTTCAGAAGAAGAAGGCTACCCATGTAGAATGATGAGCTGGACTTCGCGTGATGCAGTTATAACACGATGAAATTTCAAATCCATAGAGGAATGCAATCGTACCACAGAGGAAACAAATCTTCAGCGAATTAAAAAAGGAGAAGTTCGATCAGCAGCATGAAATCTTATGTCATAGTATGCAGTAGGAGAATCAAAGATATGTTTCCGGTCGAGTTGTGTCCCAAAACAAAGAGAAATAGGAAGGAGGAGTAATTCAACCAACAACTCCAATGAAGGTTCATCGGAACCACCAAAACGGGTACATTCGCACGATTTTTGTGAGATTTCTTATAACAAACAACCCTCACAGATTGGTAGCTCCAACTCAATTATCTGAAAAAAGGAACGGATTCTGCTTCACATAGAAACGAAGGGTCGTTGAAGCGCGGCGTGCATGTCCATACATTTAGCGACCCTACACAATCCGGATCAGCAACCACCGTCTACTACCGTGAAACGTCGTGATGTGAGCTCAAAAATGTACTATTAACCTACAAAGCTGTTGCGACAATACCGCTGGTATTGTGAACGGATAGTCATACATAGAAGTTTTGCTCCAGATGTGATTCTGATGTGTTGAATAGCCCACAGTTTTGTGGCGCTTGAGCGATCGCAATTGCGTAATCCGCGGCTGCTATGCGGTTCCTTTGCGAGAAGAGTACGGTGCGCATGCGCGAATTTTGAATCGCCACTATCGCTGCCACCTGCCGTCTGAGGTGAGTGACGCAACACGTTGATCACGTTGGATGCGAGCAAATCGCCAGATTCGAATGTCGACCACATCTGAGGTCAAATGATGAAAGTTGACCTGAACACTGCACATTTGTCTGCATTGCGCAATCGAGTTTTTAGCGGAGCCCAAGGAGGGACTTTTACTCTTCCAGATTTTCCGATAACCGAACCACTACCCTCTACGTGCTCGAAATCAACACATGAAGGTGAACTGCTCAAAAGTGAGCGCAGTTGGTATTTTGGTAGAAATGAGACACTGAGGCATCAAACCTAAGATTCTGATCAAATCTTTTAGTTTCTGTGTATTCTGGCAGAAGACAGTTGCATATTATGCATGCAACATAAACGATTACGTGTGCACATTATTCGCAACATAGCTTTGAAACGGAATATTCCTTTTATCTACCCGCTGATTTCTCTTCAACTTCTCTGAAGCAGTTGGACACAGCGCAAGCAACCGCCTCAAAAAACAACGTTGATGGCACATGCTGATACGGAACGCGCGTCATCTGGCAATCTAAGTAAGCCGTACATAATAGTTAGGCCAAATATCCGTGCGAATTCTTTGGTTTCTCTAATCACGACATCATACAACCTTTTCGCTCGCATCCATCCATATAACCACCTCTGTTTGTGCGTATTCCAGTATAGTGAGCATCAATTCATACCTTAGCTGTACTTGTCCCTTCGAGTGCCGCTCAGTGGCACTTCCAAGGAAAATAGTCACTCGAGTAAGTCTGTGAAACGGAATCAATCTGTTATATCGATGGAGAATAGAAAGCACTCTCCTCCATAGAGAGCAGGAGCCATGAGTTTGCTCTCCTCTTTATAGTCGACCAACGACTCCACGAGTTTCCCTAACGTACAAATGCAGTGCCTCAACTCAGAATCGACATCTAGATTTTGACATCGGAAGGATCTTCAGGCGACGTTGGTTACAATGTTATACACATTTTTTTGAAGAAGAGCCAAAAACCCTTTCTTTCTGGAGTCTGAGATGCCCGTTGCGCGACGTCTACCCGCAACGCCGCATGGTAGCTGTCGCAGTGGGCACCTCGAACCCTCCAAAAAGAGAGGGGTTCAACGGGGGTTTTTCGCCACTCTTGCAAGGAAATATATATAATATTGTAATCAAAATCGTCTGAAGATTGCTCCGAAACTTAAATCTCAGATCCGATTCTGTGGTGAGGTATTGATATTGATAGCTGGAGATCGCATTTTTAAAGATATGCAACTCTAAATGAATTGAAAATCTCGTTGACATAATGAGAGCCCATTGACTAACGTTGGCATTTTCTGCCATTGATTCTCGGTTAACAAGGCATCACTGCCAGTATCTATTCTGTTCCAGATTATAAACTTTTTCAACATGAATTCGTTTAACTGATACTTCGTCTTTCGCCCAAAATTTTTAGCAGTCGAAGCCCTAGTATACAGCTGATAATGCAGCATAGCCAAGTTTACCCCAACACAAGGCTCACTTCATTTGAAACATGTTTATTCGTCCCATTTCTTTTTCACACCTGAACGTAACTTTCAGCTATAGATGCACCTCGGAACAATTACTCGGGCGAAACATGTATTCCATAGAAAAACAATGCATTACATATACTCTTCATAAAAAGGCACGAAATATGTAGAATCTCACAGTATGATTGTGACGCTCCTCGATAACGTAAACATCGATACGAAAAACTGTTTTACAGTGAAGACCCAAACAAGAACCCAACAAGCATTCGTGTGCCACATAGCGGTTCTCGACCTTCCCCGAACACCTTAATGAACATAGAAATGAAAGGAGCAACGTGGGTGGTATAATCATAAGTGGAACCTGAGCCTGCAACATTAATCGAATTGGTCCCAATCAGGTCATCACAAGATATAAAAGAAAATGAAGAAAAGTGTCTCTCTCTCTCCCCTCCCCCCTCTTCTTCAGAAGAAGATTGATAGCAGAACTACATGGATGTCGATGATCGGGAAAACTATATTCACAAGCCTTATAGAAGAAAGATGAAAACCCTCAGATAACACTATAATCTCTAACGAAAACACCACAAAGAAATGGGCACAAGTAGAAAGGGATCAGGTC
Source organism: Ancylostoma caninum (assembly GCA_037903475.1). Classification (NCBI taxonomy): domain Eukaryota; kingdom Metazoa; phylum Nematoda; class Chromadorea; order Rhabditida; family Ancylostomatidae; genus Ancylostoma; species Ancylostoma caninum. The sequence continues at coordinate 3,184,264 of JBAJFG010000111.1, forward strand.
ACCTACGATGCCATCACAATAATTCGATCACAACTTCAGGGCACATTACATGTTGAAACAAGGAAACAAATAATTATATTCTCATTAATACCAGAAGTACCAGCTCATGCCAACTGCAGCAGGAGTAACAGGGAATTCGCTTTTTGGAGAAAAATAGAAGTGCTAAAATCAACAGTTCTATGAAAAAACACACAGTACAAGGAAACGGAATTGCCAAAGATGTCATTTGATGTGTTCAGCTTAGCATAATCTCTACCATGGAGCATTGCTTGTTTTATTAGCACCTGAAATGAACAAATCACAAAATGAACTATTAGCTCAGAACAGATCCGAACCAAATTTTTTACATAGACCCCCAAGGGCAAATGCAGGCTATAGACGACCTTTCACCCAAATTTGCTGACTATATTGCGATTTATTTCGATTTTACCAACATTCCACTAACTTTGCTCAGCATTGGTTCAAACGTGTTTGTAGAGGTTCACCAATGCGACTAAAGTGGCTTTCATACATTTGCCGCGGCGGCAGTCGCCCATGGTTAAGCATAGGCCGGCGACGTCGCGGCGGCGGCGCCGCGGTGACGTCGCCGCGACAAGAGCTTGTTTACTTTTTTGCCGTGGCGCCGCCCGGCGACGTCGCCCAGCGACAAGCGGCAAGGAATGGTCGAGGGGGTATTTTGTCGCTGGGCGACGTTTGTATGAAAGCGCGGCATGCCGCTCGGCGGCAACTTTTGCCGCGCACGCACTTTGATGACAAACATTTTCACGAAAATGTCTATCTTCTCTGCTTCAAAAACCTCAAATTTAAAAATTTCTCTCAAAGCTCGCCTCTGGATGTTATCTGTAAGGCCATTTTCGTATGGTTACGGTAGGGTAACTGCAAACAAACAAAAGAACATGCTAGTATAATTTTGCCTGGAAAATGACAGCGCGCTGCGAAGTAAACTAAAACAGTGATCAGCATGCCAAGTAATCGCACCATGCTTTTCCAAAAGATTCTGTGTGATGTCGTTTTTACCATATACCTACCATTACCATATGAATACAGGGGTTGCAGATTGAAACTAGTACTGATGAGATGAGAAAAAAATGAGAAAATTACACCTTGCCTGGAGCTAGGGTAACGGAACATTTTCTAAACAAAAAAGAAAAGAGCATCAATAAAAATGGAATTGTTGTTGCAGATAAAGTGAACATCTTTCCCAAACTCAATGGAAAAAGACTTCATGTTAATATCAATTTACTTCTGGCGCCCCGATTACACTCTTTTGACCGTTTTCACAAAAACCCCCTACGCTCTTTTAACCAGTTCCACACAGAAAAATCCCTTTTCTGCATCAAAAACACTTTATTAACCACGATCACCTCCAATCCCGCTCATCGTTGAGCATACTGAGCAGGAGCCAACAGTTTTATTACCTTGTTTTTCGAAGTACTAACTATTAGTTATTTAATATTAGAATCCATTAATATATTAACATTATATTGTCTATACATATTAATACTACTAAAACTACTAGAAAATTCGCTCTCCAACAATGAAATTAACCTACATTGCTTGTTCAATTGCATCTGATTGAGAGAGACGCCCTGTTTCACTGGAGTGTTCTTTGATCCAAGGTTGTCAAGATCAATCAAACTACTCGCACCAGCCCATGTGCTGCCAATCTTTGCGATGTTAGTCGGTTTTTCATCAGCAAGGGTTTTCTAAATGAATTGAAAGTGATGAATTCCTGCGAAGCACGTCCATTCTAAGAATGTTAGTAACTGATTTTCCGGGTGAATCAATGATTTGTGGACGGCTTGGGCTGAGAGGAGCGGAGAAGTCGCAAGTGATGTCAGAAGTACTTCCTGTTGGCTGAAAATAAGGAAATACGCCTCAGACAGAAGGATTAATAGGAATAGAACCACACTTCATATCTGCAGTTCTCAAACTATTGCTGAATTCACGACTTTCATTTTGTAACATTCGATAAAATTCGCCATTAAAACCACATGCGAACATCATATCCACCATTAATAAGTTCATAGCAAGCCTGTCCATAGTTACAACAGCGCTACGACAAAACATCTAAAGACCAAGCCGAAACAGCAGCATTCACCTCAAAGTGAAACTCTGGTTAAATCGTCTTATAAAAAAAAAAACTCAGATCTCTCGAATAAGAACTGATTTCTGTCAAAGAATTGCAACATAGGTATAACTGACTTCATTTAATTGACTTTAGGCGTCTTATCGCAAAGTATCACGGTCCAGTACTCGACCTTTCCCTAAGCCCTAACAAAATATCTTAAAATCGTAAATCTGTGTTCAAACAGCATAACCAAAGGCTCACACTCTTTCCCTACTGCGAATATGCAATTGAAAATTACAGCGAATGGAAGCACTAAAGAAATAACAATATGACAAGCGAATAGATAAAAGTTCTATCCGTATGGCTGAATCTAATCTTATTTTGATTTCAGAAAAAAAATAATAGACTGATGCAGCAGAAGTAGACTGATGCAGCAGAATTAAAACCACATGCGAACATCAAATCCACCATCAATAAGTTCATAGCAGTGTAGTGGACTCGAATATACATTCCACTACAAATTTAATCTTCTCAACAGTACGACCCTCTCTCTACGCAGGTTGACCTCACTGCGTTCTGTGTTTGCCCTGTTTCCTCACTTTGCGTTCACTAGAACTGCGGGATATGCTTTGGCTTTATTTGGCTGTCGTGAGCAAGTATTCTGCAAATACTTGTGAACGACTGCACTGTTGATGGTTCGGCACTTCGGTGAGGTCACATCCACTACTACCTTTCCAGCGTATCCACTCCATGAAGATAACTACGGAAACAAACCATCCAAAAATAAACCTACCAAAAACTAGTGTTTCAACAATGTTTACAGTTTGTCATATAATAGCAACCTAGGAGATTCTGGGACATAAAGCTGGAAAACCTTGGCGACAAAAGTCCTTACGATTGCGACATCAATTGTAAGGTTTCATCGAGGGGAAGAAAACCACCAAGACCAAGCGAGAATTTTGAGTAAAACCTTTGCTTTTTAACACGGAAATATCCCGGACAGATTCTGGACGATAAAAAAATTATAGGTGCTTATTTTGCATACGCGTTCAACGATATAACGTATCACAGAGTTGATATGTTGAAGATACTTGAACATAGTAGTGCAAGCAAACCATCACCTTACGTCAATCTCTAAGCTAACACATTTGTTCGCGTTTAAGAATGGATTCAGCTGATGTGACACGTAAATTCGTGGACAAATCTTGTCTGTCAGCGCGAGGAAATCTCACGCTTACATCATCACATATGGTGAGAAAGAGATTTCTTACAATATCATCAACGTTCTTAACAGTATCTGTCAGCAAATGCTCAGCTTGATTAGAATAATCTGTTAGATTCGTTCGCCACTCCGTATAATGCGCTATATAATGTCGAACGTAGACCAAGCAACCATAACCAAAGTCCGAGTGGAATTTAAGCGGTGATCGAACTCAAAAAAGTAGTTGCAGTTGAACAGCAGTAGTTGGACACGGAAATATTGAAGACAAAGTGATTCCTGCAGCCATTAAACAACATCCATGGGCACGTCATACATGAATTAAGTTGTTTGAACATGAATGTATCCTTCCATGTACTTTGTTTTAAACATTGACTGAATTTTATCAATTGAGAGACCTACTAAAAGCGCAAGTACAAAGAATAACTTAGCATTAATAACACCTGATGATAAAACAATATATTTCGACATCTAAAGTTATCGTGAAATACGATATAGAAAATTCCAACTTCTCTCACATACTTTACAGCGGGTTTTGCAAAAAAAGGTGTTCGTTGAGCACTGGTTTGCGTATATTCAATCATATAATGTACTTTCAGTTCAGGTTGCAGTAGATTTGCCCGGGCATTTTTCTTGCCACTGCAAAATCGACAGAAAAAGCCCCCTTTTCAGCGTAATTAGTCACTTACCAAAATCATGCCTTATCGCTCATTTTGTCGGTGCCAGTCCTGCAGGTGGCACAGTCCTCCGTTGATCCGTAAAAAACATCAGATTATCCAAAGCCGAGTTTTTGATATAGCTGACAGAACGTAAGGGTTTCGTACAAATCCCAAATTATTGGAAAAGAGCATTAACTGGCCACAGTTGAGAGAGAAGGGATGAAAACAGAGGAACACTATTTCCAAAAAGCATTATAAACAAACAAACATATTTGGAACTGAGATTTCTGTAAGCTGAACTACGTAGAAGCGCTTATGGCACTAATCCTGCATAAGCTTCTGAGCAGATGTGGATTTTATGAGAGGGCATCAATGGAAACCACTCACTAGGGCAGAAATTTAAGGCTACCGTTCGAATATTGCTGCGTTTAACCCATTCTCTAAAATGTTCCGAGTCATCACTGAAGATATATTTTCCTGGCATTCTTTTCTCTGTTACGCTTTCTCAACGACACGTTCACCTCCTTAGTAAACTTGAGACGATGATGTAGAGCAGATGTTCTAGCCTTACTTAATCGTGATGTAGAGTAGATATTCTGGCATTGTTTCGTCAAGGTATATTTTAAAAGGCGAGTCTAAGCTGAAACCAAGCGATACTATCCTCCAGAATTCCAGAGGGCGTTTCAGCTGGAATTCCTTGCAGCCTGCCCGAACAGGGAAAAAGATTAAAACCAAGGCATTCAATTCTTTCTTTGTACGAGGTGCTAGATGATTGCAAATGCTTCCACCTAGCATACTCCAGGCACTAAATTCTACTACTTTCAGGCGTAATCTAGGAAAAATTACGTGTCGTCAACCCATCGAATTACAGATTATTAGTGTTTCTTTACATCAGGCAATTTACCAGCGTACTTGAAGGTTTCAATACATGTAACTTCGGTTGCTGTAGGCCAGCTTTTAAAGAGCCACATAACTGATGTATGCATGTAGTCTTAATCTTTGATTTTTAGCGTTCATAATTGTTTTCATTCGCCTGTTGACTTGTTTGACCCGGAAGCTTCTGGCGGTGAAGTGCCACCTCCGTCATGGACAAAATATCTCTTTGCTGTTTTTCTTTTTTACAATTCGGATTGCAATTTTGCTGGCCTATGATTTTGTTGCTAGCGCCTGCTAAGGTATGATAGAGTGAGCTCTTAGCCCGTCCCAATGAGTGAGCTCACATGGAAAGCCTCAAGCTCGTTACACGGCTTGCCGGTTACACGAGGGTGGCCGGTATACCCGTGTTTCGAAGTCGCAGCAAGCGCCCATGATCACCTAAGCGGCGCATAGTGTATCACAGCTGGCTGATGTGGGTATCGTTTCCGTCTTTCGCGTCTATCTACCTACCGTAATGGTTAGGCTCTTTCTAGAATCTGTACCTTGCTCGGCACTGGTCGGGGATCAGATCCTACGACGTTCGGGGTTGCAGGCTTGCGAATCGCATTTCTTCAAGAATTGGTTTGGCTGGCTAGAAAGTTCCGGTATTCAGTGTTCAATTTGTATGTCAACTCGTCTTCTAATCCTACTTGCAGCTTATAATTTTTCGTTTGTTCCTTTTTCGAGCATGATTCATAAGTATTAAATGACAATGAAAATATATCCGACCTGATTTCTAGCTTTAGCATTCTGAAAGGAGAGACTAAACTAAAGCAAGTACTCAAACCTATTCATGTAAGTAAGGCTAGGCCACTCAGTGTAAATTATGCAAGAAATCAGAAGAAGGACTTTGCACTAATGTGCAGTAACATCTACTATCGGACAGCTGGTGTTCTAGCTCCTACCTAGTGATGTAATGCCGGCTCAAAATAGCAGAATCTTAAGACTGAGGTTGAAACGAGCAAACATCACTCGGTTATTAAACACTGAAATATGCCTCAGCGTCATCTAGCAGTCTTGCTTAATCAATTTTTCATTCTCGCCAGTATTCCTCCACTAACACAGTGTGTTTCATAAGTATAGACGCACCCCAGAAGACACTGGTACAGAGTTCCGTACACGTTTCGGAAGAAAACTATGAACACCAATCGTTTTAGCATGCCCAAAAACCCTAGATCTTGTCGCTTTACCCGAACTTGTTAGAGAAGATGAGTAGATTCAGCAAATCCCCTTCATAAGGCCCTTTCAAAGATATTGATGCAATTTTAAAAAACAATAAATTCATAACGAGAATTGCCTTGCAACAGCAGATTAGTAGTTGATATGTTCTCGTAATTTCCACGTAACTCAGAAAAAAAGGGTTGGCATAGATTTACCCAATCCTTCCAGCAACTGGCTATCAAAGCGGTTCCAAGTAGAGGTTATAGAATTTTTTAAGCTTGTTGTGCCAATAAATGCTCGATTCTAGCTATAAATGTCATCTTGTGGGATGCTCCAGACATTTTCCTATTGCTAATATCAGAAGACCAAAACTACCGTCAGCATGGGTTTCCCAAAGTATTCATTCGTTGAGCGACGGACATCGGTCACGCCACTCCTTTGGAGGAAAGTGAGGTTAATGTGCTCGGCAAGATGGAAGGGTTGATCACTAAAGAAGCTTCAGAGTTCCACAGAATTCGAATATGTAGTAATGGAAATAATATCGAGAACGCTGTTATGCTATAAACCGTCTCCCACCCAAATTCCCTTCATCCAACTAAAACATAGTGCGTGAATAACATGGTAGCCTTCCAACTCATTTCGCTAAGCAGACAAAGTCAAGACTGCCGAAATCGTACTCCTTATTGAACTTCAACGGCGGCTCTGATGATGCGCGTAAAGGAAGAAGAGGTAGACCTGAATTGTAACCAAGCTCGTATCGCCAGAATTGAAGTTAAGTTAAATTCATTGTTTTTTCGTCGAAGATTGCGAAAAGGCTTCGCAGTCTACATCTTCTTGAAGTTGTAGAGCAACGAGCATAAGAGTGATTAACTACCTGGAAGTCTATCAAACGAAAATTGAAGAATATTATTCCGAAAAGAAAAGCAAAGAAAGTTGGTTCCAGTAGGTGGAAATGTGCATAGAGGAACGCTTGATGACTAGGCACGGATCGAATGAGCCAGCATATGTGTTCATTTAGCATGCAGTTGTTTCATCTGCTTCTTAACCTCTGTCACAGGTGTCGGAATTTCTTTTGTCCTATTTGCCGAAATCTCCGAGACAAAGCATACGAGACGCACACTTACATCAACACGTGCAAAAATAGAATGATCGCACAATTGATACCTCAGATGTGGTACTGAAAAGAAACTACTCACGTTTGCAGACGCAGGGGAAGCATAGGCTGTAAAAGCGGACTGAGGTTGTGGCATACCAGTTTGGAGAGCAGAGGGAGCTGCAGTCCAATCGGCCCTGTAAGATTGTATTTTATGAGGCTTTTGTTCATTTCACAGATGATCGACAGCTCACATTAAGCAAATTATCGCGTGTACTTTTTTAGCGAAGATCGCGGGTATTGTACATATGGTCAAATGGAATGAAAAAGAATGGAGCGAAATAAGCTAATTCAAAAAAAATTGTCGGAATTGATTTCAAATTCTAGTACAAGTACTCGTAGACGACATGCTTTGTTCGTGATAGTAAATAAGTAAAGCCTTCGCAACCTATTCAGAATACGGCAGTAAAAAAATCTTTTAAAAAAACTAGATCTGGAACTGAGAAAATACTGTGATGAAGTGGTTAAAAGAAACGTGACACGAACACGGAGTGGCATGCTCGTTAAAACTCACACAAAGACGTTGTTTACAGGGATCGTAGACGAACTCGCGCCAAGCAAATCGTTCACACTTGGTTCCGTAGCAGTAGGAGCACCCGTTGTTAATTTCACACTATCGAACACACCAGGAGGTTTCACTGGCGAATCGGAGGTAAAAGTGGTAAGAGGGGTCTGAAGAGTTTGCTGATGTGCTGCCCAAGTTTAACAAAATAACAAACCGGAAACCAACACTGAATAAATCTATGGCTTTAGCTGGTGAAGTTAAATCTGATGGTACCGACGGAGCATCCAAACCGAGTAAGTCAAAGGAAGCCGAAGACGTAGTAGTTGCGGTAGTTGTTGAAGAGGATGCAGGAGCAGGAGGACGTAAGGCAGGAACATGAGCTGCACCAACTCTTGTGATGTCTGAAAGCAATGGAAAAAATACAAAAAACTATGAAGAGAATGGTACCCCATAATATCCTCTACAGGGTGCACACAAATTATTGGCGGCGGTTTTCTAAGCCCCAATCAGCTGTGGCTGAGCGAATTCGAAGGCCATGTTGTGTGTATGATTTCTGCAGCAATACTTACCGTAAACAACAGCAAGTTTGCCGAGTGACTTCTTTCCTGGTCTATTATATGAAGACTTGGGGAAGCTTTCAGCTTAGACCACCCTTGACACGCAAGTGTTATTTCAGAAGATATTTTCAAGATTCTTCAGGGACGAACTTCAACCAGTCTATTCCTACCCATCTAGTACTATTACTTACACTCTGACATATCCAAAGCGGACTTGCAATGGTGCAAATGAAGTGAATTAAGTGGACAATCCCCTTCAAGCTAAAATTCAAGGTAGTCACCTGTGAAACGAGTTTTGAACGACATTTGCTTTGTAAACTGGGGATGAACGAGTCTGCAAGAACCAATTTTTACTAGTAGAATTGGGAGTCTTTCACGGTTTCAAAACGACTACTATATTTCCTCTTCTCTTCTGTTTATCAGTCCTGAGTTCGCAGAAAAATGGCGAAGACGGGTTTAACACCTGTTTTTACCATGGTAGTCATTTAGTGGTCCAATCCACGGTGAAAGCACAGTAGTTGAGACTTAGTCTTGAACTATCATACATGAATGATCGGAGTCTCCTAAGCCTACCCCAGAAAATCTTCGAAGGTAGGGAGCCGTAACCGACCACTTGTCACGGCTCCCTACCTCGCAATTTGACCGGCAGTATTACTAAGGACTGTGTAGGTACAAAAAGAGGTCATTCGGAAAACCAGCTGCTGTCTACTGTACAGATGACTCAAGCAAAAATACCTAGAGCATGGCTTGTGAATTCCATCAATCCTACCCAATCCTACCCGATTGGAGCTCAAAAAAAACCATGCGCCAATAATTCGTGCGCAACCTGTAGTAACCCGAGTCATGTGCTGCATTATCCCAACGCCATTCTAACTCAAAAAATTGCCAACCATACAAAGTGCATCGCTACTTGTTTAAGTGCATCGCTACTTGTTTAATGAGCATAAAACATGACATCGTGTGGAGAAAGCAGGGTTAGGATGTCAGAGAAATTTTGCGAATCCCTTTTAATAATCTGCTTTCCTGGATATGATGGTCTGGACTTTGCTTATTCTAGAATTATTCCAGGGAACATTACTATACCGCTTTCTTTCCTGATATTCAATAAAATGCCCTCATAAATAAGGGAACCATTTCCTCCGAGCTTGTCTAATCTATTTTCTTCAAGTCTACATGTTAACCACATATAGACAATGTCAAAGACGCGCTTATACGCCCTTTAGAGGTATAAACTTCGTGCGCTAAACGTAATCTATGACGTGGTTCGATTGGAGCAATTTTTCTACAGGGTTTGACCATCCGACGGATTGTAAGCACCCCCTAGCAGTTTAAAATCCATAAATTGAATTGAATTAGGCTTAATGAATGTTACATCACATGTTTAGGAGCCTTCGTATGCAAAAAAAGGTAATGACTATGGGCAATTTGGGCAAGGTGGCAGCTGTTCTGGCTACTCTTGCGAAAAGAGAGCAGTTTCCACAACCTAAGACAAAAGCAATGCTTTCGCTTACCAAGAAGAACTATTAAGATAGGTGTTTCTAGCAACGCTGGACATGCCAAAGCACTGTCGAACGAAAAGATGAGCGAATGAGTAAACGACGGTCCAGAGATAGAAGAAACGACCCATTGTCAGAAGTCGAGAGTGAGCAAAAATTCAGCAAAAACGCCAGAGATTCAGAAAAACCGCTTAAAATTTTTCGTTTCGATAAGCGCGTAAGAGGTGCGTATGAAAATGATCTGTGACAAGTTTGAACTAAGACAATCAGAGGTGAAGGACTAGCGTGAATACAACGCCGAGTAATCCATGAAACACAATTAACAACCTGTTGTCCGAGCAGTTGGAACGGGCTGGGGGTTCGACCTAGCCGTGGCAAAATCTCCAAAATCGTCGTCAGATATAGGCTAGAAGATAGCGTATTCAGAGAAAAACGAATATGGATAATAATTTGTTGGGAACAAATACGTTGTAGAAACTAAAAAACCTCACATCTTGTCTAAAACCTAGCTCCGGGGAAATTGATCCCCTACGAGCTTCTTCAGGGAACTGGAATGAATTCACTTCCTTGGCAGTATAGTCCTCTCTACAACAAATGAAGCCAACTCAAAAGCAAAGACTATTGTGTATAACAACGGTACCACCTATAATCTCCATATGACGTATTCTTTTTATGCCTTTGATTCGCACCGTCATCCCAGTCATCGTCAAAGCCACCCACCGAGCTACCTACAAAAGTGATAAGGATTTCAAAGCAGGATTCCAGGGCGATTATAAGTGATGAAGAAGTAATTGATACCAACTCACTGTTATAAGAACCACCACGACCCATACGGATGTCTTCAGAGGTGTAACCTTGGTAGCGGTCTTTATTATCTGATTTCACCTTTTTTCTTTGAGCTCGGAGTTTGTCGTCATCCCCAAGGAGTTCCAGGATCAGCTTAACACGATGACGAACTAAAAAATGTTGAATGAAGAGAAATTTGAACGATTCTGCCTTCTTAAATAGCCTGGAGTAGAACTAGGAAGGCGGGATTTCGCAGAGCGCAATCTATGGATACGCGCTAGGGAGGGTGAAAGAAAGAATGACCAACATTTATGGAGTAAGCTCCTACAAAGAAGGTATCTCTATCAACGCTCACCCACTGGTCGTATTCATGACCAGCGTGTAAAATAACATCTATAGGAAGATTTCGGGAAAACCGTAGTGAGAAAAACGAGATGAAACAATTACGATCCACCAGTTGGTCGTATTGTGTTTATCTGTTAATGTGTAGTATAGTACCGATGAAGTGGAGCGATACAGAAATACCTATGTGGAAACTCGAAACATGATTGAAATCGAAGACTTAGAGTACTATAAGAGAATATGATTCAGAAATAAGAGAGATTTGTCGTTTTAAAGCGGAACCCTTGAATTCGTATTCGTCCTACATTCTATAAAGCTTACCCTTCAAACCACAAAGTATTCAGGAAAAGGGCGTGGTAGCTCAACTACCTAGCTACCGCAAACAGTTTAGAGGTACACTTCTAGCATTCGATCCATTGCTTTATTTGGAATAACCCTGGAGAGGCGCTTCTTGACCAGAATTCTTCAAACACACTTAATGCTGAGGAGCTAACGAAGAAGGGCTCACTACCTAATAGCAAAGTACATCTGAATCTCAAACGTAAGGAACACTTAAGGAATTGAGAACAAATTCTTTCCTATTTGCAGAACCTCTTCAAATCTAGCTCCGTATCAGTACTATTACAAAGTGCGCATCTCCCACAACCGTTTAAAGACCCTTTCTAATTCTGCCCACAGAGATTCTCCATGTATGAGCAAATAGATCAATAAATAAATAAATACGTGCAAAAAAAACAATACTGGGAAACCGAAGTTTGGTGTGCTCCCCACCCATTCATTGAGAATCATGCTAGAATGAATAAATGAATCTCACCATTTAGGCCCTGATCTCTTCCACGGTCATCGACGTATTTGTAATGCTCCAGCACCCTATACATAAGTTGTGACGATAATAGAAGGTGAAAAAAGAAAGGCTCACACAGCGTGTGGAAACGAAAAATTCAAAAAGAACCTCATCTGGAAAGTGTGATCACGAGCATTGCCAATCACTCGTTCACTCCCATGGAAAAGTAGGTGATTCAGTAAGGTAAGACTCTGAAGCAAAGAAAATGCGAACGGATTCAAAACAAAAATTGGTTCATTGGGATTACCTTGTAAACTCTCCTCCATGCTGTTTTATTATCTTCTAGCATACGTTTCCAAAGCAGATTCATAACCTGATGAAAGCCCTCATACCTGTGAAAGATAGTCTCCAACTATATAACTATAACAACATTTACTTCATAAAATCATAAGTCATCTCTACACCGCTACGATATAATACTGCCCCTGGAACAGGTGTTGATATCGTTGCCTTACTGGAATGTATAATTGGCAATTTCCTTCATCTGTGGACCTGTCGGTCCCCAAGGGTCCTCATTTGTAGCCTCGTAGACGAGATTTTCGGCTTCAGTATAATTCATCACCATGGTGTGTCTAAAATAAGACGCAGAAACATGAGCCGTACATACAGTGGTAACGGAGAAAATCATTATATGAGTAACTCACACTGATTCACCCAACTTCTTGATCTGATAAGGGATATTATTACTGATCTGTTTTGTTAGATTTGAAATGCCGGACAAAAGTTCCGACATAGTTTCTGAAATAAAGAAGGATATGCATCGATGTTGACACGACACACATGACCACAAGTGAATGAACTCATAAAATCAACATCAGGACGCCATGACAACCAACTCCTAAACACATACTACATATGACTTATGCTCAAAAAATGAATTCCAGCTGCTACTACCAGTAATGAACGTGTAAATACGAGGAAGGTCAAGGAGAAGTTGTGCGGTGAAGAGTACATAGCGAGATGGGGCACGACGCAATCTCCTGCGTTGCGTGCACGAGTTAGGCGCTGGAGCGCGCCAGGCCCCTCTTGAACGCATGTGGGTAACCATACGTGTGCACAGAGGACGGGAAGCTGTGTTCGTATTTCTACCGGCTCGGATGGGGAGAGGGAGGTCGTATGCAGTCTACTTCTTAGCACCACCTTGCTTATGGTTGATTTCAGAAGAGAACTATGTGGTCGCATGGAAAATTAGCTATCTACAAAATGTCAAAGCATTCAAAAGTAGCTGCAGCTAAACGTCACAGCATTAGTAGCGAACACACTGAAGAAAAAAAATGAAAAATTGCCATTGGTAACTCTGTAATGAGTGCATTACGAAGGCTGTTGCAAGTGCACTAGAGGTGTTACATAAATATGGAGCGCTGGTTGGTTCCGTCATGAAATGCGGTGGTTTGTACGTACGAGTTTGACAGCGGCCTTCCCTGTGTTGTAGGTTTAATGACGAGCAGTGTGCACATAGTTTATTTAAGGACCAAGGTTTCAATTGCTTCGATCACCGGCACGAGCCAACCAAGTCTTTCATCTTTCCGAAATCGTTAAGTTCTCATACATTAACTGCGTGCGATCGAACACCGGTCACGTCGATGGCACGCTGAAGTGAACACCGCTCACTGATTATAAGCACAGCGATCGCGCAGTATCAGCATGGAAACTTCTCGATTAGTCGAGTGTGCGATCCGCGCACTCATACTATAAAGTTATTCATGCTTGCGGCGCGTCAAAGTTTACGCACCGATACACAGTGCAAAGGAGGGAGGTAGAAGAGAAATCCTGACAGGTCAGCAATGTTCCCAGTTTTGCCGTTGCGAGTGCCGCGCGATCAAACTGCGTTTCCATTTTCGCCGCTTCGGGTCGGTGTGAAAACTTTGTGAAGTTTTGTAGAGGCGCGTAAACTTTGACGCGCTGCAAGCATGAATAACTTTTATCGGCGTGAACGGTGTCCGATCGCACGCTTGGCGTCCATGGCACGCAAGCTGCACGCTATTATTGTCTCAGTTGGTGCCAGATCCGTTTAGAAAGATGAAGCGAAAGCGTATATATGCATGAGGTGCCTACAGAGCACATAACACACCAACGAAATGTGACACTGGACATTGTAGGGTTTAGTTCTTTGCATCGGAAGAAAAGATAACAGCCACTTCTCTTCGAGTGTTGCAGCGATAGTTTTTTTTTTCGGAAGTCTGTTCCAATTCCAGCTTGAATTTTTCAACTTGAGAAACATTATGAAGCAACAACAGCTGTCATAACGAGTAGCACCTCGTCCTTTCGTGCTTTAAGTTTTCTTAATGCGTTGTAGTATATGTAGAGAGAAACCGAGAATTCAACATGCAAATTACAGGTTGGAAGAATTCTCGTAATTTCCCCTTAAAAAACTATAAAGATACATCGAATGATGATTGACGCCTATTAAAGTCGCCAAAGTTAAGAACTAGTTCTAGATTGTCTCCGACGATGTACGCTGGATTCGTGGAAGGAATCCGTAGGCGCTATAACGATATCCCCTTACTCCCTGTTTTCCCCTTACAGGTCATTGATCGGGGAGTCGGTATGCCACTTATCGGAGACATGTGCTCCACGTACTCCCACATCATTTCCGGGACCCATTCTAACATTAAAACACGCAGTTAAAAATTACTACGACTAACAAGCTTGAACATGCTCGACTTGCCAATGGCCTCTCTAATCTCTTTACGTAAAAATGTACCAATACCGACTCATTTCTGAACCGCCTGTACATACTAAAGGGTTCCTTCGATCTGTGTAGGTCGTTTGCTGGCGCGCTCCACCGCAGCACGACGCAACGGTGCTCCAGCGACACTACGACCTGCTCTCTTTTTTTGCTGGTAAAATTTGTTTTTTTCTTCTTTCTGACATTTGGCGTACTCTTCAGTATTATTTCATTTGTTGTGCGCACTTGCTATGAGTCTGACCATTAGTAGCACCAGACAAGCCCCGGCCAATACTTCGAAATCAGTGCACATACCGAGCAAGCCGGAACATGCATAATTTGAATACCGGACAAGACTGCTACTCATTACCGGACAGGCTGCCGGCATACACCGGGAAAGCTCCGTAAGGAGCGTTCGTGTGCCCGATGAAAGTGTTTGAAATCATAGCGTATAATGCTCTGGTTTAGATGTTGATTCGACTCATCTACTGTTTTGAATTTAACTGCGGCATTCTTCTGGAACGGTTTCCGTTTAGGCTTAGGCTAGTGCTTTTACCTAGGCTTATAAGGTGAAGCCTATAACCTTTTATAGGGTGCCCCCTCCCAACTCCCTTTTCGCCACGATTTCCGCTTGCAAGGCGTCATTGGTAACTGTAAGGTATTTCATTAAAAAAAAGTACAGTGGCTGGACTAGAAATGAATAGTGAGTGTATAAAGTGGTTTTGGAGTTAGCTAGTTCTCATGTTTCAATGGTCGTCAGCACCAAGTACCTCTGATATACCTGCTTTTCATTGCACATGTTTCAGAAATCATAGCTATGAATAGATTTTCCCGCCTAAGTGCTCCAGGAAATTTTTCGTTTTCCGCTTTACGTTTTTCGTTTAACGCCCATTTTGATGTTTGTCTTTCCCGTTTTATTTTTTACGGGTTTTGAAATCCCACCTCCGCATACCCCTGACCTGGTAAAGCCCAAAAATCTCAAAAAAAAAAAAAACAAAAGCCCTCCTCTATACTTTGCTTGCGGCTGCTATTTGATCTGTTGACTCCGTTTTTGTGGGATTGCTACAGGTTACCACGGTAGTATAGATTACCATGGACACGATTTTTCACAGAAACTTCTGAGATTCGCTCAGCAGGACTATTTCTCGATATTTTCAGGAAATGGTTGAAAGAGAACTCGTCAAGTCGGATGACTATGAGGCCACTTCTCTCCCACTTACTGCTCTCTGTATCGTGTCTGATAAAAACAAGTGTCCAAAAGGTTTCACACCAGTGAGCTTTTTTTTTTGTCTTTCTGGTTTTCACTGTTAAAAGAATCCAGGAACAAGAAATTAGTTGATTGTTGGCGGCAAAAAATGATGTAATGAATCAATCCAATGCTTCTAAACCTTTTTGGGATCTTGTATTTCAGTACATCCCAAGAAGGTTCGTCACCTCTTAAAAATTAGAGCCTGCAAGGTCATGAAATCATTGAGCTTAAAGGCAAGGTCCGGTCAAAATCTTGCTCACCCAGGTTTTTTTACTCTATGTAGTCCAAACCATATGTGTAACACGTATCTCAAGTTTGAGATCTCGTTCTAAGCTCTACCGCTAGATATGGGACAAAACGTCCGTGGATTACGGTAGTCGTGGGAAAAAGCGCTCCAACCGGCAAGTGCTGCGCGAGTGCATACTGAACAATGCTGAACGCTCGGATACATAGGGCCTAACGTACACTTCGTGAAAGCTTCCCCACCCCATCAAATCGACCACTGGTCCTCTGAATATGAATTTTTCCTACGACGCCACAACAAACAGCATGTAGGGCGCGCCGTGTAACGTCATTTGAAAGCACGGACGCCGCAAACCCGCAAACGCCATACCGAAATTGGTCGATGGAAAGCATATGTTGTGAGACCTTTTCAGGTTTTTTTTTCCATAGTTTTCGTCCAAGAGGTCGCCGTGGGCTACGAATCCAGTAGAAATTCGGGAGATGGAATTTTGCCCGGACCTTGCCTTTAAGGATTTCAGACATTCCGATGGAGCTGCAATCTTTGGTAAAGCCCACATTGCATATCTAAGCGTGTGGGCCTCGAAGAGAGAGAGATAATATTTGATTATGATCATTATTTCTAATGGATTTCTAATGGATTCTCAATTCACTCCACAAATTGCAAATTGACCTCTATTAGGAATCGCGAAATCAGTGTGTCAATCGCATCACGTCCTTAGACAATAAGTGCGTGCCATCGGACACCGGTCACGCCGATGGCACGCCGCTTGTAATTTGAAGCACGCCGGTGCGCAGTATCAACATGGAAACTTCTCGATTAACCACCCATACAGTCCTTGTCGAAAAGATGGACGGATTCCGTCACTGCAGAAACGCGGCGGGACCTGAACGATGGATGCGGAGAGTGCATGCTGCAAGTGAGAGGGTCCAGTAGGTCCCAGCGCGATTCTGCGACCGCGACTGTATTACAAATCTCAAACCGCATAAAGTTGACACCGTAATCGGAGAGCGTGCGCGGCGGGACCCGCGCGCGCTCGGCAGAGTCCGCCCTTTAAATTACCGTGCTTGAGCTTGCGCAGGCGACGTGCGCACCTCACCCCTTAGTGTTTTTGAGGTGTAGGAGAAGCGATTGAGGTAGGTGTCTATTTTCAGGCTGTTCTATGTCAAATTAGGCGATTGAAGTGATGAAGACACATGACGGACACCTTTTTCCTTCCATTCTTTTTCTTTTCAGGCTAAGCGATACACAACGTTTCCTTCTTTTTCGTGCAGATGTTCTGGGGCTCGTACTGATTTAGGTGGCTCATTCTAGCATTGGATACTAGACTTGGCGTTCCATGAAAACTCTTTCTTGCAGTTTTTCGTTGGATGGAAATGAATTTCCTTGTGATGTTTCTTTTATTCTGATGCCTACAAAATACGTGAACGTGTAGTTAAACAGAACTACGTTTCATCTGTGAGATCACCATTCAAAGATGATTTTTTTCCACGTTCGGATCTAATGCCTCACTGAATGCTTCTCATTGAGACATTTTGATAGGCTCTTTCACGTTTTTCATGATTTTTTTCGTTTTAAAATCAAGCATTCCCCCTCTTCGTGCTCCTCGCTCACTCTAGAATCTTTATTAAGTCATCGATCATCTAACACAAACTAGACAAACAAACAAAAATATATGAAAAGTTGAGATTTCTTCGGCAGAAAGTGAAAGCAACGGAGATTGTTGGGTATTGAATATGACGTTTTGAAAATCGCTACAAACAACAAAAGTTTCGTAGAACATGGTTTCCTAGAACATGGCGTACATTCATTTCATTCGCTTCTCCTACACTCCAAAAACGCTAAAGGGTGAGGTGCACATGTCGCCTGCGCAAGCGCAAGCATGATAATTTAAAGGGCGGACTCTGTCGAGCGCGCGCGGGTCCTGCCGCGCGCGCTCTCCGATTACAGTGTCAACTTTATGCGGTTTGAGATTTGTAATACAGTGCGACCGCGACGATATGAAACCGCACTCGCAATCCGTCTATCTTTTCGACAAGGACTCTACTCACATAATATCAGAATGCCATCTGCGTGGACGGTGTCCGATCGCACGCTTGACGTCCATGGCCGCACGCTATTATCATCTGAGTCTCTCCACCCCGGGCACGAGTACTAAGTCCCCTGAATCTGCCCGCCGGCTACTGAGTCCTGCCGGCCAATGACCACCACATGCTGCAATGTTGTTCAAAAAATAGCTAACTCTGTGTTTAGATTACAAGGTGCCACGATGACGGCAGTGACGCAGATCTGTGGCGAGAGAGCACGTTTTCTTTATGGTCACGTCCTGTTCGGTATTTAGCGATTAGCCGTGAGATTCCTGAAGCGACTATAAGGGTGGGTTCGGTTCACATGCAAATTTCACCGGATTTCTCTGCATTCATCACTTCAAGTTCTTGTCTTTGGGCCATACCTCTCGCCCATCGCTAGGAGCTATAGATGTTCATCAAAAATATCACACCGTCTGCGTTATGATGTTCATTTATTTGTTCAGCTGTCATTGAGTCCAGTTCTTTATTCCGATTCCTCAGAAACATGCGTACGGATGCTGTCAGGTTACCGATCAGTACTCTCGAAAACCCATTGCTGTACGTTTTCCCAGTGACTGTGGTGAAGCGCTAGTTTTTTCTTCAATGAGGGCCCAGGGGGTGTGGTGCGTTAAACCTGGAAAGGGGGTGCGGGAAAGCTCTACGATTGGTCAATTCACCCAATCAACCAATTGCAGGGGCCGTTAGCGCCGCTGACCCCATTTATAACGTTCCACAAGGTATGGATCACAGTTTAACCTCGTGTTTGAGATTTCTACATATTTAAAAAGTTCAAGAGCCACTATTACAAAGATGTACAGTGCGTTTCATAATTATAAGATCACCCCCCCCCCTCCAATCATGAGTTTTCGGAGAAGCAGTAATCAGAGGAGTCTTTTCCCATACATGGCAAGCTCCCCACCTTGAAATACCATTACAGCCAAATTTTGTTTCAGTACTCCTTATCCTTTTGTTTTTATGAATATTATTTTTTGCCTTTCATATCATGCTGCTTCTCCAGAAAACTCATAATTTGGAGGTGTCTTGACTAGGAATTGCATTGTACAGTGGACGGCAATGGCGGTGGTCCATCCGCGGCCTCGAGAAGGACGCAGCGCGACCGCACCGCGCGCGCCGGGACCTGTGTCGTCTGACGCCGGAATGCTATTTTTAGGTTCTATTCTTCCCCATTTTTTTTTGAAAATCCTTAAAATCGGGGATAAAAGCTGCTAGAAGCAGCACAACAGCAGCAGAAAACATCGGTTACGGCGCGGGTGCGCGTAACACTGCTGCTATTCTCCTCGAGGACTATAGCATCCTGCGTCACCGTCGGCGGCGACTGTGGCATCGGTGCCTATCAATTGTGGGCGGGGCGTCGCGGCGGCCACAAAGTTGGCGACGGGCGATCGCCGACATCAGCGGCCGCCAATATTGGCGACTGTGGCGTCGGTGCATATCAATTGTGAGCGGTCGTCAACATTTGCAACCGTCTTCGCCGGCGACGGTGACGCAGGGTAGCGGCTATCTAAAAGTTTTCTTTCATTTCAACAGTTGCTTGAAAGAGAGGTATGGCCCAGATGGTATTCGAGTGCACTCTCTAATCTATTCACCCAAGGTTAGTTATTCATTCGAAAAACCGAAACATCACCGAAACATCGGGAATACCCGTGTCGGGGTCTGATCAGGCTTCAATCGCTTGTTCCAAAAATTGTCGTGATTGAATGTACTGATCGTAGGTTTCACAAGCAGCGATTAAGTTGACACGTAATCGTATTCTTTATCACGATGAACATGACCCAACCTATAGAAAGAGAATTCCAACATGAAGGGGAGGTAGGAGGTAGGGTTTTTCAAGTACAAGTTCAAGTGCAAGTACTTCTCCATGTTTGTTGTTTCGTAAGACTGGTTTCATACAATTTTCAGGGAACGGTGTCTGTTGTTACCGACATCACTGTTGTAAAGGAGACAGATCCTATACCTCATGGATTCATTGCTATTGATTATTGTGCAGATTCACGTAAGTGCACTATTAAGACGCCATTTGTAACGGCTACATGGAGGATTAAATGCGTTGCTGCGTAATTCCTTAAACGTTTTCGACTTATCTGGAACCGAAGGAAATGTTTACCCCATTTGTTTGCGCTGCATTCGCGACAGCAAAAGGGAAAGTATTCTCTACTCGCAAGGAGCTCACTTTTTTCTCTTCATCTTGCAGGGTACTGCTCATGAAAAACGTTCGAGGTGCAAAGCACGCCTCGATTCACAAAATAAGAAATTTTGTGTAAATACGATGACTCCTTCTGTCTTTGGCTATAGCCGGTACTGGGAGTTCGAAAATAGCAGTCAGAGGTAAATAAATGCTGAGCATAGTTTATATTTTCTCCTCCCCCCATCGATAGACACAAAAATTTCATATGAAATTTGGAATCCTCCATAAACCCCCAAGGTATAATCAAACCTGGTTTTGATTAGCCATCATTGGGCTAAGATATGTGAAGAATTTTGTCGTCCAGAATCGTGGATATGCTAAATTTGTGACCGCCACTGTTGTCTTAGTCCCGGTACTCGTCCACGAAGACGCAGTGATTCCGATACTGTCTGTTTACAGTACTTCAGTAATTGTATCATCACATCGGTCATTAATAATGCCTAATTCTTTCTCCGTTTTTTCTTTGCTCAACTTTCGAAATTCATGATGTTTGTGAAGCTCCGCCAGACTGAACAGATAATAATGCTATAGAATTATCCGAAACATGCTAATAACCCGCTGTTTTTTTTTTGTTTGTCCCGCTGTTTTTTTTTGTTCAGTTTGTCGCGAAAGTTCCGAACAGGCTTTGAGCAACTTTTAGCTGGTTCCGAGACATGGGTCGAACTAAAGATTCCCTCTGATTACGTGGTGCTAACGCCTGGGCTGCCGTTGTCCTTCTTTGTTAATTTAACCGAAAATTCAGTTTTAAGGTGAAAAGTCTTTACGGAAACGATTTGTTTGTGTGAAGACAGAGCCGCGCGATTCAGTTGTGGATGCTGTTGGGGAGGTTATAATTTTGAATAAACAGAAGAAGACACCCAGGGAATTCACATTAGCTGGGTGAGTTTTCTTGTGTAGTAGGTTTTCTGGATGAGTTTCGTGTGTACTGGGTGTTATTCGATAGAAGGTAGGGAAGAGTTACGTCCTTGTCCATTCATCTATCTATTGTTCGTTGCTTTTAATTAGTGTTCAAGGAAATGCGAATGCATTTTCTTTTTTCAAATTTCAGTGAAGTAGATGGTGCTGCGATTTGCTTCCGCGTCGTTGTTGTGCCTCCATCCTTTGGACTTAGGCATAGCAAAAGGTTACTTCTCAACCTGCCGGTTTTTCTCGACAATCTGATACTGTAGTTGTCATATTTTTGGTGGTATTTTGAGACTAACATATGTTTTCTTTAAGTGATCGTGCGTTATCGAATAGTACCGGGCCACAAGCGCTCCCACCGATAGGCCTTTATCCACAGCTAGGCCAATCTGGATCAACACCTTCTCTGAAGCCAAGACCTGATGGAAATATGTTTACAATAAAGGTACCATTAAGAATCGTTCTGATTAAGGTGTTTTTGTTTTCTTATGCTCGAGTAAATAATGTGGTCACGTACTTATTGACCGGAATACTAGCTTCATGCACTCGTTATCTTGCTTCATTTCCTCATCCCCCCCCCCCTCCCACCCTTTTGCCAGACCTCGAATGCTCTCGTCAGAAATTCGACGTCTTTTTTTTCTAACAGGTCGGATATGTTCGTTCTGTTGAGCATAAATGGGGCATTCGTGATTCATCCGTTCCTCTTGAACATACAGGGAACTCCAAACGGATGTAGACAAGGACTGAGACCGCGGCGCGGCTCTTGGGCAGAGACATGGTTGCTTTGCCTGCGTCTGTGCCCAAGAGAGCCGCGCCGCAGTTCCGACCCTTGTCTGCATACGTTTTTTGGAATTTATCGTCTATTCCTCAGTTTCGTATCATTCGAGTAATACCGTACGCACGGAGCGAAGAGAGCTCGTACTTGGAGAACACTTGCTATCAGCCTTCATTATATACATAGAATAGCTAGCAGCACCTTCGCAGACGCAGCTCAAATGTTGCGCCTCTCCGAGCCATGGTTGTTAGGATAGCATACATATGTGAGTCTTGGGAGTGCTGAATCATTTGCAGTTTTAGTTATCCGGAAGTTTTCACTTTAGGTTTAACGAGTCCCTTTTCTACGCCTCTCTTACCCGGTACGGTTTAGGTGTTAGAAGCATAAAAATAGAAGCTTCATCATCTGATCTTTACTTTTGTGCCACCCGAATTAAATGGTTTCCATTGAACAAGAGGACTGAGACTTGGGGGTACAGCTCTTATAAATACACTTGCTACTGGCTATCAACCTTGGTGGAATGGCAGTACCTTTGCAGACAGGGAGAAGTACTCTCGTTAAACTTAATTAGAACTAGCATTAGTAAATTAGTAATTTCAAGTAGAGACTATTACAACTGCTATAATTTGAACTAAAATGAAATTTTGCATGAGCTGTGGAGTCTCAATCTTCTTCGGATTCGTTATCTTCTACTTTCCACTAATAACCTCCTTGTCATCTTAGTACGACTCTCTTCTTGATAATTTCTCATGACATGCTTGATCATGATGCCTTCTCTCGAGAATCCCATCTGTAAGTGAGTGATCTGAGAGATTCTGTTTTCCATAATATTGCATTCTTATTACTTATATTCCTTTTTATTTTAGAATACTTCTTTCACAAAGGTTCGAGGCGAAGACGGAGTGCCCTTTAAATTGAACCCTCAGCTAGCTTCGAGATTGAAAGTTCCGATGGTTCGTTTGATTTGCTTTTTTCATAATGAGCTTTTCTCATATTTCATCTCTGCTTTTGCTCTTTAAAAATCTGGTTGCTTCTTTATTTATGATTATTGGTGCGTTCACTCCCATTTACGAAGCTTACACTTTAAGGATGCCATTAAATCAGGTCGCAAATAGTTGTTAGTTAAGCTAAACCACCTAAAAACCTAGGCCCAAACTCCTTTCACGGCTCATTCTCTTATTCATGATATCAAATAGCGAATTCCGGCTTTTTTGACAGCCAAAGTGAAATCGGAAATCACACAACTCACTTCCGTGCTTAAGCAATAGAAACAATGAAAAAAAAAGTATTTTTGATCCAACGAGAATCTGCGTGCTACATATGGTAAAAAACTTCGAACACGATGAAGTTGAGAGAACGGAAAGAGAAAGGACAGGGCAAGATGATCCTGTGTTTGCTCTGCCTCATGTACAGAAAGGGTAGCACTTGCATGGAAATCGCGGAGTTTATGAGGCATTAGCGAATCACCATTTGAACTTCCTCAAGGGGTACCTTCGTTTTGGCCACCACTGCATTGTTTCGGACATTCGGAAAAGAAACTTGTGAACTGGTTCACTGCATCTAATGGAAAACATTTTGACGGTGAATGAAGTTTGGTAGTTTGATGGTATAAATATTCTCACATTGCTTTTGTTCTTGTTAGCGGTCGTATTTGAGAGATGCAAGTCAAGCCACGAAGTAACCTGTGCGGATACTGGCTTGAGCAATACGTTCGTGCGGTTTTCCATGGGCATTGAAACCACTGTTTTTTTTTTTTGCAAACAACTTCGATCAGAAGTGGTTTATAAAGCCCCTTTCCTATTCTTCTAATGCTGGCAGAGGCAGTGCAGATCCACTAATAAAATCGAACAGTAGGAGGTGTTTGCTCTTGTCGAATTGGAGGACCACGTTCCATATGATAGAGAATAAGGTATGGCTGGAATTGAGGAAATCAGTTATAATATTCGTAGAGTTACAAAACGAAACATGATGAAAAGTCAAACAAGGTTCAAGTCCCAGTAAAAAAACAAACAAACAAACAAAGTGAGAAAACCGCACAAACTTGTTGCCCAAGCTGCTAGAATCTCTAAAAGAAATTAAGCTTGATGTCGTAATTCATCAAAATTTCTGCCAGTTTATTGTTTTGCTGATATTTAGCATCTTTGCAGCATTTTTTCCAGGATGAAAGTTCTCTGGATCCGACTATTTCATTCGATATTCGCCGATTGGATTCAGACGAGTTCAATTACACATTTGCTTTGGAACGAGCTTCTCTTGCTAGCTCGTAGGATTGGCATCAGATCTTGTGGATGACGACCAGACCAGTGGTTTTGTCCTCCTGTTATTTCGTAATCAATCTGAAAAGAAGTTCTCACTTGCTTCGCTGTTTGGCACTCATTGTACTGAAAGGAAAAGAGTTATATAACTAGTTATATAACTGTTATATTCATATTATTGATACATCAGAGTGGTAGGTTGGAGATGTGCGCTGCGTTCTTTTTTTTCGTTCAAAAAGGCGTATTGCTGTGTCTATTTGATATTATTTGAAAAAACAATCTGAAATGCGCCTACGATACGATAGGATTATCAAACACTATTCAATTTTTGGCCTCCCGAAAAGTTCAGAAGACTTCGAGATTTACGAGATTCTCTTCAATATGTTCTGTGATGTTAAAGAAGGGAAGTCTGCAGCGGAGTACTACCACAACGCATATGACGAATGTAGGGAATAATTATTGTGTCAGTAGGCTAAACATGTCCAATAATTGAAGTCTTGCGAGTAGTCTTGAAAATGTGAACCTAAACCACAGCTGAGGGTGTCAATCGATCTAGCTGTTATCATCTTCTTCATATTTCGAATCGGATTTTCCTCACGTGATTGCTGGGTAGTCTTGCGTAGGCTTGGCACTATCAGCCTACCAACTAGCTACCTCTTTCGATAAAGCCTCCGAAAGATTAAAAGTTTATCGACTGTGATGAAGCTAAAGTTTGGTTGAGCGGTCTTTTCAACTGACAACAGCGACGTCTTTCGAGAGAGCATTTACTCTGTGCCTGGGAGATGGCTAGCGATTGCTGATTTTAACTGGATTTGAATTTTGATTTGAGACGCTGCACTGTCATCTTTAGAACAAATTTTGTTTACGCAAAAAAATGCGGATTTCCAATTTATCACTTTATTAGTATTGTCACCTGTTTCGCCATCTTACAACATTTACAAAGGAGGTATATTTTGTGCGAGTGGTCCTTCGTTGTGTGATATGTTCCATCATAAGCAGTATGCAGCGCTGATCTCAGAACTATTCTCGAAATTTTTGCTTCTCTCAGTAATGAGCCACACCCGCTTTTTTTCTACCATGTATTATGCTGTGTTCATGTATGTACCACTGACTCGCGCTGAGGAAGCAATGGAGAACCGAAATCAACGCAATCTATCCATGATCAGCTATGGAAACTGCTTTTTTCAGTACATAACTCGTTGAAAGTGACCTTTTCAACCGTTTCCTTCCTTTGTTAGCTTTTTTGTGTCAATTCTGGCTACTTCTTCCGATCGGCTTCAGAATATTGATTTGTACAGTTCCGCATGTTTTATGGCTTTGATATTTGTGATTTGTGATGCAGTTATGTAATATGCAACTTATAAATTATAATGCAGGAATTTTCGTCACTGTTGGGAACATCTAGAGTGCTATATTACCTCTACAGTGCTATATTACCTCTACATAGTTTATCCAAACAGTCTAACTTATGTCAAGAAAACGATCGTTTATGTTTGATAGGTGCAACTGTGACAGATTTGTCAAGAAGTACAGGAGATACGTTGAATAAAAACTAATTCTGAGACCTAGAAGAGTTTGTTAGCGACTACCTAATTTTTCTTGATGTTCTACTTAATTCTGGGATCAAATAAGCTGTAGGCATCCCTGCTCTGTTAAAGCTGCAGTTGCAACAATCATTTCGTGAACACGCCCCAGATGTAAAATAGTCACCAGCGGAAAATTTATGCCTTTTCAAAAATAGCATAATTTGATTCCACTCTCATTTATTTTACAAAGAAAAGGCTCGTGAATTACTTTATGGATTGTCGCCTTTTCACTGTGTTATACTATATTCCTCTTCATGAAGTCTCACCATACTTCATTCTTAATGTTGCAGTTACTGCCGCCTGTCTACCATATTTGAGCGCATTCTGAGTACTACTGGGAGGAGGGGGGAGGGGGGTGAGGTGGAATAAATGTGGGGTCTCCGACGCTTTGGGGATACAGATGGAAAATGAAAATGCTAGAAATATTTACTTCATTATTAATTAGCCAATAACATACGAAGACAATGAGAATGAATTATTATCTTTAAAATAGGCCAAACAAAGTTTCTAGCTATTTTATAAAGTAATTCTATGAAGTGGTTTTCAAAAATCTGGTGACCCGTTCGCAGAGTGAGAGGGGAGGGGAGGAAAGGCTCCTACGTTCGCTACTGACGAACAGTAAACAGTGGTGAAGCAGTTGGTTTAACCGCTCTGGATTTTCTTAAACAACCTGGTTACAGTCGCACAATCAAAGAGGGTTTCTATGGAGTTAGTTTATTGACAAGAATAAGTGCGTTTTAAAAGAAGTTAGTGATCAAATCACTGTTCAGGCTCATTCTTGTCTCGACTTGGAACGGTTGGTGAAGGGCGAATTGGCATACCATCCAATCATGCTGTAATTCACCTCTGTTCCGCTCTCTTGATTGACCCCTTCACTCAAATTTTTGCTCTCTTTCCTCTAGAGCCAACTTTCTAGGGACATGTTTGTCTTCGAAGTAACCATGCTGAAAAGACGTTTTCGTGTGCTGTTCTCACAAAAGTAATGCTAAGAGATTTCTCAATGAAAATTGGCTACATAATGTATGTACTCGCTTACACTTTGTAAGAGCGTGTAGGAATTTTTTTCTTTCGTTCTCACCTCCATAGTAAGTGTCGCGTTCGGCTGCGCTGAATGTGTGACGGTGATTATTTCTTGATTGGAAAAAGTCACCTAGCAACTGGCCTTCACTCGAAAATACTACATTTACATGAGCGCGCTGCACGCATGTTTTCGTACGAATATTGGTTTTCTCATTTTCCCATTTCTTCCTATTAATAACATGTTTTGGCAATGAAACTATTTTAAAAAAAATTGGTACATTCTAACATTCGAATGTGTAAGCCTTTCTGCTAACTACTCTCGTGAAAATGTCGTTTAAGCTAGCCGCAAGCAATATAGCAGTGATAACGAAAAGGTGTGAATCAAGGTGTATAGTTGCCTGAAATGCCAGAAAATAATGTTATTCTGGCGTGGTAGCATTGGAGTCTGCAATAGGAAATTGACTGAATAAAAATCGAATGAATTTAATTAGTTTAACAAATAATTTAGATTCTTATCTAAGAAATCGAGCATTACAAAGGCAAAGATCATTCACACGATTTTTTCTTCTTCCTTGGGGCGTAGGGCTCTCCCTTTTCTGGACATTTAAACTTTCGACTTATTTTCGAATATGCTCTGAGCTGGCTGACCGGCATTAATTTCGTACTTTGCCACAGATGGTGTTACTATGAGACCGAACTTCGACTCGAGCTCCAAGCTTTATCATGACAGCCTCTGTGCTCAGCCTCAATTTTGCAAGTGCTATATTAACTGTACCCTCGCTTTGCATATTACTTAGCATAGCTACCTAGCTCGGTCCTCAGCGTCAGGGCGTCAGCGGCTGCTGAGTTTCTAGATTTGAGATAGTAGTAATGTTACAATACATTACATTTATTTGGTCAATCACAAAAACGTTCACAATGAATATGTTGAAAAAGTTATAGGCAGTTGATTGACTTGAAACAAGGTAATCAGCGACATTGTTATTCGCCTCAATGCGCTTCAAGTTAGTCCCAGAGAGAGAACCAGCGAACCTACGGGCGGAGGTTAGCTGGTGACACCCCATGAAAACCGTTGATGCTTGATGTTGTCAAACACTTGACCTCTTCATCCAATATATCCTGTTTTGTTGAAAAATGTTTCGTACCATATTTGTCAACCTTTCCATATCAATCTGCAAAAGCTTCAAGAGTCTCAATCCTTATCTCAATCACTAAGCCATGTTCCTCTAGTAGTAACAAAATTTTCAATGCTCCATCAAAGTATGTGTTGGAACGGATGACCTGATCAGCCGCCCATTTTGAATGCATCGAGATGTGAAAGTTAATACCGAACCCATAGTGGCAGCATCAGCGTTGACGAGGAAAATGAACTCGATAGTGGGCAAATGTTCGCATCAGAGTTGACTGTTCGGAGAAATAATGAAATAGCGTTGATATCTTGAAAGAGCCAAACAAACTCTGTCTTCTTACTTACGCTCTCTGAATTGATGTGTCAAATTGTAACATTCCCTACAGCCCTAGGCTTACAGCCCATAGTTTTTTTCCTCGGGAGTCTAGGAGTGCCAGCCCGAGTTTGTTTTATAGTGGGTCCACTAATGTGTACTGGGCGTTTCTTACGTATGTACTGTGGATGACAATAAACGATGGGTCCAGTGGTTTATGTGCAGGGAGGGCAGGTGTGTATGGAAAGAGAGGTTGTCACATCTCTAGGTTTTCCTAAACTGGATCTTCTTTGTAGTGAGGTTGTGTTAGTAGTCTGGTGGTGCTGTAAAGGTGTTGTTCACTGCAACTTTCTCCAGCCTATTCAGACATCGACAGCATAGTCGTAATATTGTAACTTCGAGTTGATGTCCGCGAATCTACTACAAATGTGGCCGGCAGTAGTGAACAGAGTCAGGTTTCTCCCTGCTCCAAGGTGACGCTAGGCCTCATTCTTCAAAACTCTCCCGGCAAAAAACTGAGGCAGTAAAGCGTCGAGGGTTCTCACTTATTCTCTTTGTTCCTCACATTTTTCCTTACTAAATATCACAATATTCCGAGCTTCGGAAAACTGCAAGGACAGCAGGTTGCTGATCTGGAGCATTTTGAAATCGCCTTCCAAAAGTACGCAAACTCTTGCGATCTCAATTTTATTAGTATGTTTCTGTTTTATTTATTAAGTTGTACTATTTTCACTGGATTACTTGGAAATATGTAACAAATTGAATCGTTTTCAAACAGATAAACAGCGTTGTTTTTGAGCTGAGTTATGATACTTTGTACTGGTCGCATCAGCCTGATTCATACATGCATCAAAATGGATTCGATGTGGCCTCATTTTGAAAGTTCGTCCGCACTGCTCAACTCGAAAGTGAATGGACGCGTGAAGGCTTACGATAAGCCATGATTTTGTAGACTTCCAGTTCATTTTTTAGGAGAAGAATAACTGAGCTGAATTGGTATCCTAATGTTTGTAACATGGGTGGAGATAAATATGGAAAAGCTTCATTATGTAAAAAAGTAGCTACAGACAAAACCACAGAAGTTTCACGCTACAATTCATGCGGAGACTATGAAAAAATCCAAATTCTGGACAAGCTCGTACTTTTAGCACCATAAGTTTCGTGAAATTATCGGGTTCCGGAACACTTGGAATCTCGGAGCTTAAGGTTCGCGAAGGTGTCACATTTAATATTTTGTACTTCATGTGGAGTGAAGCACCGTATATCATCTCCACCGGCATCGATTCCGACACCTTTTCATTAGCGGGAGGCCACCTCCTGAGCGGCTTCAGGACGTCTTGCTTAAGATCGATATGTATGTGTATCGGAATTAGTGTCGGCGAATGTCAACAAGGTCTGATACTACACTAGGGGTATGCTACTAGGGGTAGCCTCAGCAGTTATTAATCTTCTTTTAAACTGAACTTTGAAAATTGGTCTTCAAAAGCAGAAATAGGGGGGTATGTCAGTTGGTTTGCAATGTATCCATTTAGAATACTCCTTTTGTTAGCGCGTGCGCTTGCCAAGGCTTCACCACATCTCCGTGACAACACGATTTTCCCCTCGATGACCTAGCAACAAACGGCAGAGTGGCAATAGTGTGAAAAGTTCTCCACGTGTTTCATCTTCACTGAAAGACCAACAGGGAGTGACGTTGAAGCAAATCCGTTCATTACTTACTTTGGTGTTTTCTGTGACTTCATGGTAACATTCTGAGTGGAAATCTAGAGTAAGCCTTAAAAAGGTAATCTAAGACTATAAAGATTGTCGATAGGCTGCTTCATGGATTCAAACATGTTTTGCAGGACACACTTTTAAGGACTTATCTCTTTACACGTCGCTCTCGCTACTTGTAATGAAGCCGTTCGTAATGCAGAGATCTCAGGCTTTAGTGATTACCATCTCCAAAACAAGTGCTAGAATTACATATAGCATGTTGCAAAATTAGCCATCAATACGTAATTCTTAGTAATGTGTGGGTATCTCATATACTCACCAATGCTTAACTATTGAGAACTGTCGTCTTATTCGCGTAGTCGATTTGACGGAAAGAAAAGAACGATGTTGACGCTTGAGGATGGCCTGCCACGGACATGAAGGAAACTGCAAGCTCTCAAAAACTCAATATCTCAGCCGTAAAGACAATCGCGGTTACTGCCACAGATTGTCCATGGATTGTCGCGGCCACGCTGGTTGCAGTTGTTCCATTTCGTCAAAACAGCCGCATTCATTGCAACTACCTTGCATTTGGTGTAGTGCAATGCAATCCGACCGAAGTCATTGCATTTCTCAATGTATTGTGCATTGCATTAATTTCGTTTTAATTACCCAGGCTTGAGGTAAATCATTTTAGGCAGCGTCGTATAATAATTATAAAATAAAATAATACAATATAACATAATATAACATGATATAATATTAGTAAAGCATAATATAATATATTACTAATATAATATAATATAATATAATATAATATAATATAATATAATATAATATAATATAATATAATATAATATAATATAATATAATATAATATAATATATTATATTATATTATAATATAATATAACATAATATAATATATTACATTAGGGTGGTAAGAAAGTCTTAAGCCGATTTTTTTGCAAGGCCCAGAACTTTCGATTATTGGTCGATACCCATGGTCTATATGTGGCATTTGTAGGCCACTTCCGGAACTTTTCCATAATAGGTATATATGGCCGGCTTGCCTTCCTTAACTTTCGTTACAACGTCAATTTTACAAGAGCACCTCTAAGCCATAATCACGTTCCTTCTCTTCCCACATCGAAAGGAGTTTCTGGAAGACCTGATTACTGTATATGATAGTTGGGTCCTCTACTATTCCAACAAGCATCATGCCATGTGCCTCCCTCGAGGAGGAGACCTACCAAATTGCACCCCCACCCAAACAGGTGTCTCCTTTGCTACTTTTGGAATTTGCAATGAACGCTTATTACGAGCTGCTCACGCAAGCACACACAGTCACCGTTAACATTTACGCCAATCAGCTCCAGAAAGTCGCAGACACAGTTGGAGAAAAACGGCCGAGATGAGACTCTGTACACCTTCTGCACGATGACGATAGTCCCCCATTTAGCTAAAGAGACCAGTGAAAAATTGGAGGAGCTGGACTGGGACAGGATTCCGCCTTCACCTTATTCTTCGGACATTGTCCCTTCCGGCTACCACTTATTCCGCTCCTATGAGGCATTCCTGTCTATGAAAAAATTCACCAAATTTGACGATGTTGAAAGGACGGTCAGCGATTTCTTTGGCTCCCAGTTTCTTCAGCCCAGGGAGAAGGGGACCGCTGACCTGCCCGTTGGGTGGGACACTGCAGTAACTAACTATGTTGACTATATTGTTGAGTAATAAAATAAAGCGGAAAAAAGTCTGAAACGGCTCAAGACTTCCATACCACCCTAATAATACAATACAAATATGATAATACAACAACATGATACAATAATATAATATACTATAATGATATACAAATATTATGGGGTCGCAATAATACAGGGGCATTTGATATGTTGATATGCAGGTCCTTTATTGAGGTATCCAGCATGGTAGTGGTCATAATCTCTTTTTTTTTGCGTGCTTTGTAGAATATTTGATGCTTATCGTCATCCCAGCAGACGAAAAGAACCAACATACAAATTATTAGTTTTAGATTGTGCAAAACACTACCATTCTTAATACGTGCATACCTTAGCAGACTATCGGCCAAGCGATTATAACTGCACAACAAAATGTGCACAACACAGCAAGCGTGACAATTAGTCGAAAACAAGGCTTTCTCGGCATCAATAATTTTGTTCTTATGACAACGTAACGTTTGCCGTCCTTACTTGGCATTGGATATTTAGCTGTTCGTTCTACGTATACGTTTATTTTTCGAACCTTTATAGCAACAGAATGTTCACCTTGTCGACATATCGGTGATTACTGATGTTTTAATTCACATCATTCTTAGCTCCCTTGAATGCTTGTATAGCGTTTAGTCGTTCTTGGATGTTCTGCTCCTATTGAGTTGGTCAGAAAACCTCTGTTATCCTCTGAATTATAATGAGGTGGGAATCGCATGAACTTCCCTCATGAACGCGACGGTGGAGTGGGTATTTCTCCGTTGGTATAGGAACGACTTTTTGAAACATGTCTACATAGAGGAAGTATACTTTGGTCATGTTCTTCAAAAAGAATCGTTTTCAAAACCATCTGAAGCAAATCATTAGTAAAAAAGGGGTTTGTTCAACACATTCGCGACCATAAGCTTTTAGCGTGGTTTGTCAAAAGGGATACGCGGATTTGAATACGTGTGTGTTTCAAGCTCAACCGCTTAGCACGTGGTCCCTTGTGGTAGGAGTTTTTCCTCTGCCCTAATACTCCGAGTTTGCGCAAATCTGAGACCGATCTTTTTTTCTTCTGTGATCGTCAAAAGTGTTTCCAGATGTTTGTCGTCCATTCACTTGATATTCATTGAAGTTTTTTCTCTCATATGTATTCTTCTTCCTGTAGAACCACGTATTAAAAAGATTTGAGGTTGCTCCACGTATCAAAAAAATTCGAGGTTGTTTATTTTAAATTTGGAAAAAATTACATTGGTACATATCGCCAGCATCTAAACCATTGCAGCTCAAGTCAAGGAAATCATGTGTACTGTACTGGAGCCTCGTACCAGCGACCGTCCGATTGGTAATCGCAACTTTTGCAATAGAGCTAGTACATTGGCTGATCTTATGTAGAGTTATAGTTTCCAGTTGTCAGCAGATCCAGTTAAGTAAATATAACATCTCCAGTGCCGTAACGTGTCCGATAATTTGCGTATATTTAACTCTGTGGGAATTACTGCATGCACCACACTTATGTACTTCGTAGGAAAGCTTGAGCGAATTTTTTTTTTTGACTTAGTTTGGCGCGCTTTGTGCTCATAGTGAGACTGGTTCCGTAGTTATAGATAATTTGCACCTACAATTTCAGTGATTTCGAGGAGAACATGGGAACACATTGCTGACAGTCTCGAGGTCTCTGAGCATTTCACTGAGGGGTGAACATTTGTTCTTCGGCCATCGGCGTTTGATTCATTCTCCATTACATCACTGATCGCAAGGCGGACTCTGCAGCGAACATTTCAGTTCCGTGGAAAGGGAGAGGCGGCTTTTGTGACTTGGTAGTGTTTGCCGAGTGCCGTCGCGTTCACGTGACAGAAAAATCATTTGCGCACTATCAACTGGCAACCACCACGTACCCTCGCTTTGTTTAAGGGTCACACACTTATAGAAACCTAGTCTCAAAACCATTGCTCTGCTGTTCGTTGTTTCGTCCCACGGATCAGTGTGCAGCTTCTCCTTCTGTCGCTTCCTCGTTTTTTTATAGTGGTCTTAGAGAGAGAGAATGAAGGGCAGTAACTATACATTCTTTCTCGAGGTTTCAAAAAAAATCTCTGCAATGAGACGATTGGAAAAGCATGGAACCCTCTAACCTCTAGGTTCTAGCACGGTACTGTTTGTTAGCTCACAGAGGGCACCCGAATAGACTTTGGCCCCCCCCCTAGACTTTGGCCGCAATTACGACCTCATCATTTTTTCGGCTAACAACTCTATTTTTTGCACTTTTTTGATTTGCATGAGATGTGATCCCCTCCATTTCTAGACGCATTCTGCAGGCAAAGTCGTAATTACAGACAAAGTCGGATCGGGCGCCCTCTGTGAGCTAATAGACCTTATGTGCACGTGTCAGACACAGAAAAGGTGTGAGGTCTTAGCGTATGAAAAAGTCCTGCCATTCAGGTGTTTGATTCTTGATGCATTGCTGAAGCCGTATTTTAATTTACAAGAGCTTTTGTATTTTCGAGCATAAGATTATGCAGAAAAGGGAGCAACTGAATTTGCAAAATACAGTGAGCAGAACATTCGACCTGTTGTTCGAAATATGGAAGTCGAACTCCTCTTAATCTATCTTATCGAAGGTCAAGAAAGTTTGGGCTATCGAAACAACCGTTCTCTGCACCCGTTGCGAAGAATAGCCCCACCTGATGAAGTTCTTGAAGCAAAATTTTCGCCTTGGAGATCTATCTTGTGAGCGAGAAATGCAGATAGATGGTCGCAGTGCACTGGCAAAAACATCCATTACCTATGCTTTTCTCATTATGAGAAAACACTGAAAATCTTTACCTCGTGACTATCACCTTTGACGTCCTGTCTAGTTTTCGTCACAAGTGAATCCCAGCCTCTGTATTTACATGTACGTAGAGTTCGACTACCGCTTCTGATTGACTGTTTTCAAAGCTTGGACTTTCGAATTCTGACATTTAAGGCCTTACTTCCACAGGTGCCATATATTTATTGCTGCGGTTCCTATTCTGTAGCAGTAAATACGCCTATAGCTATTCTTCAACATTTTTGATGCAGAGTCACACCCTTTTTCCTCAATGATGTATTTGTAGATTACGCTGTTCATCTTTTCGTGTATTTGGTTGCTTATTCAGAAAAGTGCATCTCAATCTGTTTCTTCAGAGTAGTGGATTTCAAGCCCTCTGAAAAATGCAACTATTAGGGCACAACTCTATCTATGAAAATTTTGTTAAGATCGCTGCTATACAGATTTTCGTCCCTGAACCAGCTTACTTTCAACGCTGTCATTTTAATGGGCTGCGAAACAGAACAGAGCTCGAAATGTGGTGGAATGAGTATTTTTCATTCTTCGGAAAGTATGCATGAGGAAGCTTTTAGGCTAAACGACACAAGGGTTAGTACCATCGACGTCTTCGTAATAGCATCCTTGGATCATGTTGCAGCT
Organism: Ancylostoma caninum; assembly: GCA_037903475.1. Classification (NCBI taxonomy): domain Eukaryota; kingdom Metazoa; phylum Nematoda; class Chromadorea; order Rhabditida; family Ancylostomatidae; genus Ancylostoma; species Ancylostoma caninum. The sequence continues at coordinate 3,219,243 of JBAJFG010000111.1, forward strand.
CGACCACTAAAAGTTTTTGAATTTTCAAATGTCAAGTGCAGAATTGATAAGGGTTTCCGATTACCTACTTCTTCTGAAGTATGGGAAGGTGGTGCTTTGTCTGATAAGGGGTACACACTGGAGATATTTCGCACATCCTCTGAAATTTCATCAGTAAGTACACACTAAAACGAGCACACAGGTCGGTAGGTGAGCTATGTAAGCTGTCGGGAATGAGTGTGCCGTGGAGAAATCTCCTACTATCGCTCAGGTATCGCTCAATTTCTCTTTTAAAAAAGGTTAAAAAATGGCTATTCTCCAATTTTGAGCCGAACCATTTGTAACATGTGACCAGCAGTACCTGGAGATGCTTTTCAAAATCTCAAGATCGATTCTAAAATGGGATGGTGCTTGTAATGCGTCCCTGCAGCTCATTTCCGTTTATATGTGACCATTACCACAAGTATATTTGTCAAAGTAGATTTGCTCAGATCAGCATACCCAGAATCAGTAACTGCTACATCAATGCAATTTTCATGTGATGACGGATATCTATCATGTAACAATTCGAACCACTATCAGAGATGGAAAACAACTTGGTACTGATTCAGCCACTAATTCAGTTGGTGGTAAGAGAGTATGAGGATCAATGTTTGTGCTAAGATCTCATGTCTTCCAGATTTTCTCCTAGTTCTGTGACCTGTTACACTTTGTTGTAATCTATGTCAATGCTTCATAATCTATCATATCTCTGGAATCTTGTCGTTACAGGCTGCATGCGTATAGATGTATGTGGCACTCTGGTAATCTTTGATTTTCAGTTGTGTAAACAGAGGAGAATAAGGCTTTCGAGCATGCGCAACAGTTTGCTCCCAATTCCACAATTCGTAAACAGCTCCACACACGGAAGAAAATCGTCTTCTTTTTCCATCTTTGTCTTGTGCTAGGATTAGGTTTCTTCACGTCTACGTTGAGATACTGTCGAGTTAACGGATGTTAGTGGTATGTATTAGGTTGGGCAATAAGTTCGTGCGGTTTTTCTGAGCATTCAGTGTATTTTCACGAAGCGGACCAGTTAAGCCTAGGTTTTCCTGGAAACTGATTTCCATATTACTTCTTCTTCATATCTAGAGCAAGTCTTTACGAAAAATCCTCATAACTATACGAACTGTGCGTACAGAACAAGTTGCATCCTCTAGCCCAAAGTCGACCTTTCTGAATCGACGGTAGTGGCTTCCACTTAGACGCTGTTAACATCCCCAGCAGCTTGAGCAGCATTTGATCCGCTATTTTAGAGGAGCAGTTGAAGGTGTCGGAGATGTACGCTGTTGTCGAATTGGAGGGTCTCATTTCATGCGACATAAAATGAGAAGTTGCAAAAATTGGGAAAATTGGTTATAATATTCGTAAGGAGCAAAACAAGAGGTACAAGATGGTTCAAATCCTCGTGAAAAATTGAGTTAAAGAAAACCGCCCGAACATATTGCCCAGCCTAATACATTAATCATCAAACCTGAAACAACGACATTACAGATCTTCGCTGTGAACATCAAACTTTCACTCTTCAGTACATCACATGACAGAACATCACGACGACGAACGAGCGCACTATGAGTGAATTGAATGTTGTGATGCTTGGATCACCACAGAAGAACATAATGGTCAGTGCCTGGAAAGTTTTTTTTCCCTCGGTTGATTCCTTAGGTGAGTGGTGAACAGAACATTTCACGCGTCATTCGAGAGTACCAGACCAGCCGTCGCATGTACATATTCTACGCAATCATTATGCCTTATTGTGATTGATTTTTTGCGCAGGGTTGTTCACCATTGCTGAGGTTCTCTGAGAAAAGCGAGTTTTTGTATAGAAAGTTAGTTACTTTCTCGTAGTATTCTTATCTGCAAAGTAGTAAACGACAAATAATACTGTTATTTGTTTGTTTACAACTGGTTCAACACGTTCGGAAATTAGTTGGCACCCAAGGCTGATTGCCAGATACCTCTGTAGCACTGAGACATGAGGATGTTCTGGATGGAAGAATGTATTTATTTATTTATTTATTATTTGCTTATTTATTTATCATACACCAAAGTAATGGCGCGCAATAGCCAACTTAACACAATACAATTAAAGGCAGTAATATAAGTAAGTAAATCAAGGTAGAACAGTATGTAAAAACTTAATGAAATAGGGCACTAGTGCCCATGGATTGTCGCGGTCACGTTGAACAAAGTTGTTGCAGTTTGTCAAAACAGTTGCATTTCTTGCAATACAAGCAATGCGATTAGTGTCATTGCATTTTTTTTTCATGCATTACAAAAAATGCAATGCATTAGGCTGCCCGCAGAGTTCCGGAACGCGCTTGAGCGCGTCTCGGCGTTTGAGGCAAGCTGATGGATATCGATCTTGGTTATCGGCGATTGGCACGCGCGCGCTCGCGCGACGTCCACGTTCTATGGGTAAAAACGATCACAACTTCAGGCAGATCAAGACGCGCGCGTTGCGAGTGCCCGCGCGCAATCACCTAGCGGACGCTGCGCGCGACAGCCATCAGCTACGCCGATGAGCGCGTTTGCCGAACGCGCTCAAGCGCGTCTGAACTCTGCGGGCAACCTTAAATTGAATGCGTTAACAAAATGTACCGCATTGTCAGGAATCCAGTGCATTAAAATTGGTTCAGCTACCTAAGTTTGAGGTGTTCCAACGCCCAGCTTCGTATTCACGTCAATTCCAAATTGTTCCATTTCGGTGAAACAGTTGCATTTATTGCAATCCATTGCATTTTTTTTTAACAATGCATTGCATATTTTTATTTTCAATGCATTTAATGTCATCAATCGATGCATTGCATGGGTCTGCTATTACACTCCACGCGAAGTATAGCACAGGATGTCACCATTGCCAGTAGCAGTGCCTATCGATTGTGTGCGGGGCGCAGCCACGGCAGCCAATAATGGCTACGGTTGATCGCCAACTTTGGCGTCTGAGCCGGATGTTGGTTATGGACAGCCACCGTCGCCAGCGATGGCGGCGCAGGTGCTGTGTGCTGTGTCTGTACTTCATCGCGAGGCGATGCGTCCTGGGGATGATAACATGAGATATGTTCCTTACCTGCGTTGAGGCGCTCGCGAAGGGCTAGAGCATAGAAAGTGGGTGCTGGTGGAGACAGTACAAAGACCCATTAGTAATCGAGAGAGCGAGAGCACTCGCGGTGCGATTCAAGCTCTGGTCGTGGCTCGGGAACGTATCTCGTGCAACCAGTGGAGACGGCCACACATGAGCGACGCGATGTGTGCTGAAACTGAGTGGTTTGTGGGCCTACACAATTCACAATTGGCCGCGATTACGCATACATAACCGCTCGTTACCGCAACACAACAGTAGCATCCATATGCTTCGGCTGGCGATATACTCCACGTGGAGTATGACCAGGTGCGTCGCCATCGATGGCGATGGCGACCGCAGATCGCCGGAATCGGCGACCGACGCGCCAGGGCCGACAATCGAAAAGCTCAGTTGTCACAGTCGCCGGCGATTCACCGCCATTGACGACGGTTGATCACCAACATCAGCGACCACCGCCAAAGTTGGCGATCCACTGTAGCCATTATGGGCCACCGTCGCTACGCCCCGCCCACAATCGGTAGGCACTGCTAGTGGCGATGGTGACGCCTTGTGCTATACTTCGCGTGGAGTGTAATAGCAGCCCCATGTAATGCATCGGTTAAGATGACTTCAAAGTTTGGTGAGAGAACCAATGGAAAATAAATGCATTGAAAAATATGCAATGCATTGTTGAAAAAATGCAATAGATTGCAATAAATGCAACCGTTTTACCGAAATGGAACTATTTGAAATTGACGTGACGGCGATAATCCGTAGAATGTACGACGCAGGGTGCTAGAGTACCTCAAACCTGGGTAACTGAACCAACTTTGATGTACTGGATTCTTGAGGATGCTATGCACATTTGTCAAAGCATTCAATTTAATGCATTGCATTTTATGTAATGCATTGAATAAAAAATGCAATGGCACTAGTCGCATTGCACTGTATTGCAACAAATGCAACTGTTTTGACAAAGTGCAACAGTTTTATTTAACCTGACCGCGACAATCCACGGGCACACTAGCTTATATGACGGCATCACTTTTCGACGTACGAACCCACATTTTGAGATGAGGCTGAACGAATTCGATGTTTTGGTTGCTGATGTTTGTTGACTTTGTCGTTTGATGACCTTGAATGTTTAAGACATTTCATAGAGATTTTTGTACCTTCTATACTGTTTGATAATTATACCTCTATAGCGTTTAGCCTACATTGATCACTTTCGGATGGAATTCCTTGGTTGTTTATGCATCCCTGCGAAGAACATGACTAGGTTTCATTGCCACTGCAGATAGATTTTTGAATTTATTATCACGAGTGCAAATTTCACTCCCATAATTTTATGAATTTAACAAAATGAACTATTCCAGTTTGAAAAACTATGCCAAGCAGCGACCAAATACGAGCGTCATGTTCACTATCAGGACGTGCATTATCTTACGGTGAATTGCGCCGGAAAGCAGGAAGTAATAGAGTTTACCGATCCGGGTTTAGTAAGTCATATTCTTACATTGAGCCGTAGATGAAGATCCCGGCGGAAATCACAGAATTGGTGGCAAACAACATTTTTCAGGCACGTACTGGTGGGCGGGAAATGGCAATAAAACGTGCCGATCTTGCCTTGTTGTTCTACTCTGCTATTTCTCTTTCCTCACTTCAGCACCTGCAGTCGCTCGAGGAGGACTTGATAATGAAAAAGAATGTGAGTAAACCATTCTAAAAGCATCCCTCATAAAAGTCGTACTGTAGGTATCGTGGAAACAAAATTTCAAAAGAATGGAAAGATTAGAGCAGCAAATTATTAGGTATGTGAAGAAGTTTCCGCTTTTTTAAAAACAAAATCGAGTGTCTATTGCAAAAGAAACGAAACAGATACACCAATCAAAGTACTGACAATCGTTGGGCATAACCTTCCCCCATCTTTCTGGGAGAAGACGGACACCGGAGCCGAAGAGGACCTCCTCCTCCGACCCGATCCATTCCTTCACCCATTTTTCGACACCTTCAAAAGATTGGAAGCCCTGCTCGGAAAGCCTCGGGGCGTCGACCGAAACAAACGGTAATCTGAAGGGGCACAGTCTGATGAATAAGCCGCACGAGGTACCACATCCCAGCGAAGTGCTTCAAGCGTTTCCTTCACGGCTTTTGTGACGTGTGCCAAAAAGGCATTACTCCACACCGAGGACCCAAATTTTCCAAACAATTTTTTTCCAGCGAAATTTTGTGCAGGGGGTTATCTGAGGTGCTCAACACGAATATGCTATCCATTTCGTAATTGAACCAAGTTTTTGTAGGGTTACGGTAGGGTTACTGTGTTACAACAAATGCTTATTTGGCTCAAATTTGGCATGATTATCGCAGTAAAACACAACGACGTTGATGCAAATCAAAATATATGTGCACTGAATATTATTCACAGATGTCAAACCAACAAAATCGAGCAGTGTTTCCAAAGTATTTACAGGGATAAATAACTATTATAACCGCTTACTTCACACACCTAATGAGAACTGCTATGCGAATAGAATTTCAGGAGAAAGCTTTGAACATTACCAGATATGATCAGTGCAACAAAATTCTTATCACTGATCTCATGGCAACAATGACTTGATTGTATTAAATGTCATCTTGGGAAGCCTGCGGGTAGTTCAGGCTTTCTTGATTTTACAATCCATACTTCCTCGAACTTTCTTCTTTTGCCTTCACTTTAGAAAATGTAGGGGATGGGAGTGTTAATTTGAAAGTAGGCATACACAAAGTCCCTATCAATGCAGCGAAAAAACAAACTGTCATAGCTGTCACCTTAAATGCACTTGATTCTTCATACACACATGTAAAGGTGTGTGTGTTTGTGTGTATGTGTGTATGTGTGTATGTGTGTTTGTGTGTGTATGTGTTTAGATTTTTGTGCTTATATATATATATATATATATATATATATATATATATATATATATATATATATATATGCTCCATAAAACATATTCGATGTGAAAGGATTGCGCCGACCTGCTTTGCCCGTTTTTTCTAATATTGTAAGATGGTGGGGTCCGTGTCCAGTGTCCAGTATTGAGTGCAACACACAAAAATCGCTCAGTTAGCAATGTTACTCATGAGTTCCTTTCTTAGAAGTATCCACTTGCATACAATACCAATAGACCCTTTTCGGTGAGAAAGGAAGCGCTGTTTGAAACTCACAGTGGCGTTCAGTTGTTTCCAACAAAGGAGCACTGAAGGCAGAGCATTACAAAATCTTTTTTTTATTCAAGAACTACGGAATTCGAAAAAACTACGGGTTCTTTAAGGAGTTGAAGGAGAAGGAGAATACATATGTGTGAGAAAAGTCACAAAGATGCTCGTCTTTGACGATTTTTTCGGACAAAGAGGATGCAGCTTCCGTTGGGTGCAGGATCTTGCCATAAACGTAATCTAAGGTGGTTCAATTTTGAGGTAGGTTTAGACTATACTAGGGACCAAAAATAGCTGCGCTTTCCGTGGATCACAGCGATTTTCTCGCAATTGGCTGGAAGGCGAAGTTAAGTGCAGTTCCTGGATAGAGCACACGGAATTTTTTTTTCAGTGAGATTGACTTGATGGTAGAGTGGCTTACAGTTCCTAAACAGAGTTCCGCTTCGCGCCCCCTTTAGGTGACTGAATATTCGTTGCGCAAATATTCAAGAGAAATTGAAATTTCATTGGTAGATAATGTGTTGAAGGCAATCGAGGTGACATTCATCGGGCCGTTTGGACGACATCGTGAACCTCACTTCAAAATCTTTTACGTTGATTTCAAATGCTTATGTGGTCGTTAAACAAGGATGTTAGAACAGAGACTATGAAAAGCGCTTGGGATGCAAAAATATCTCATGAAAGTGTTCAATGGAGAAAATATCTAACCCGTAGTAAGTGTGGAGAAACGGCTGGAATTCGAAGATACATGACGTCGGCTAACATTGGTTATAAGATGTCCTTCAGTTCTGGAAAAAGGTTTTTGAGCACTCTGACATTTTTACTGAGTTTTAGTTCACGTGTGAGTGCACGCCTCTTCTTTTGTTACGATAAGTAACTCTCCCGACGTCACAGCTCTCCAAACTTTCTTTCCCCTATGTACGAAACATAGCAATGCTAGTTGATTTCGCATCGAGCGCCCAGCAAAGTTGCTCACCTGTCCGAACCATCGGAAGAATACACTCACTGAATATCTAGAAAAGTTCTGGTAATAAGATTCCTGCTACCATGGAAAAATTATTCTGGAATCGCATGCTTTGCAATTACCTAATGCAGAGGTATTTTGCTCTCCCTTGTCCTTTCAAGTCTTTTGAAGACTAATGCAGGTGCGCTACCTCTATCTTTACTCTTCTACATTCACTATTGTGTTTATTAACTAATCGTTGCTGATCACCTTAATTTTGTTCTCCTTCCCTCTTTTGGTTGTCGCTACTTTATCGCATAATATTTTAGCATGCTGTTCGCTTTGATGGCATACCTTTATGGTGTATGTACTAAATGAATAACAGTGGCGGACGCAGGTTCACAATACAAATAAAAATCTTGTATTAGATTATTTTTAATTGTTTATTTTTGTTATTATTTTTAATATATCTTTTATTTATTACTTATCATTATAATTAATATTTTTATTAATTTTATTTTTCTTCTGGGTCCCTAAAGCGGCGGATACTCCACTTTTTTTCCCACGCTCCCCCCCCCCCCTACCGAACACTTTCTGTGTCCGCCACTGATAAATAAATCAACAAATGAATAAAAGAAAAGATGTTTCTCTAAATATTTATGTCCCTTGTTTTAGCTTCCTTTACGCCTAGTGTGCGATTCTGATGAGGTGATTGAGGATGAAGAAGACGGAGGGTCAACGGGAATTAGCTCGGTTTCAGAAGGTTGGTTATGCCTTTGCTTTCCTTTTGAAATCTGGAATACGTTTTGAACGTTCCGTGCAATATTTATGGTCCATCCACATAGTAGCTGAATGTGAACAGCGGGAAATCAGAGGCTTTGACTTTTTTGAGTGAGATTTTTTTCTTATCAAAATTTGCATGGGCAGTGAGGACCTTAGCAGCTCTCTAGTGGGCAGCTGCACTATTTGCTAAAATTAGAAATTCCAAGCTTCACATAGAGAGAAATTATAAACAAAAGTTGAGAAGGGGATTTCTTTTCGGCCAGCTCTGTACCTATATACATACTCACCATATGCATAGACTTACAAACTTTCTCCAATATGCACAGACTTCCTTGAAGTATGTAATTTCAAAATTCGCCGACCCATCCTTGGGGGGGGGGGGGGAGCGCCAATCACTGATATACACATACATAAACATATGGCTGCAGAGCTTTGTGGTGATACATAGAGTGCAGGACTGTCGTTACTGTTTCATACTTGTGAGACGGAAATTCTCTTGAAAATCTGTAAGCATTTCAAGGGTACGAATCCGATCCCGAAGGAGAAGGTCGAACGCGCAGACGGAATTCAATGGATAAAATTCGAAAAGCACATGAATATGGCGAAACTGGTGTTGAAAAGGTGCTCTTCATGAAGCTTCTGTTATATGAGATTTAAATGGTGAGGTGACCACATGTGCAATGAAACTACACTGAATTTTCAGGGTCAACAGTGGGCGAATGAGATAGGCCCAAATTGTGAGTTCATTCTAGTTTCCTCGTCGCAGTTTGATGATGGAAAGCGATTCTTGGAAGAGTTAGTAAGCGCTATTCGAAGCAGTCGTCGGCCAAGAAGCATATCACTCATCAAACGATTCAGGTGTATTTTTGTGCGGATACATTGTTCTTAGTACTGTCTCACATCTCAACTATTTTTATTTCCAGACCACGTGAAAGATCTTCGCCCAGAAATCGTGAAGTATCGTCGCCAGGGAAGATAGACTCTTCTACAGGATCAAAGGGACTAGGCAGTAGCACAAAATCCATTGCAAGATCTGGTTCAAGCGATGTTGAAAACACTTCCAAAATCTGCGTAATCATGTGAGAAAAGTTTTAAAAAATGATTTCCAAGAAAACATCAAGTTGGAGGAAAAGTTTTCTCGGTTTTGTTTTGAGGGCTTTACTTTATTTCTTGGATAGCCTTACCGAACTACGTATCGGCAAGAGATCTATACCTATGATTAGTGAAGACCACCGTTTACTTTCTGAGCACGTCCCTTGCACACTATGCGCTTTTCTCGTTCGAGTCTTGGCCAGCGATGAGAAATGGGTCCTCTACAATAAATACAGACGTTTTTCGCAGTGGGGGAACCTCCGAATCATTGTCCGAAGCGAAAACTGCACGAATAGGAGAGCATCCTGTACAATTGGCCTGAAATTTGCCAAGAATAAGATTCGAAACAAAAGCAAATTAAAAAACGGAAGAACATCAAATAAGATTCAAAATTACATACAACACCGTAAATATTATTTGAACAATACACAAAAAAACAGTAAATTGAAAATTGATATGCAAAAAGGACGCAATTTATTTGTACAAAACCCAGTAATTTGTATAGTTTGCACAAGTATGTAATTGCATAAGTTTTGGATGCGTATTTTGCAGTAAAAACACGTCAATTTTGAAGGAAAATTTTAAAAAAAGTATTCATTTGGGAAATGCTTAGGCGCTGCTCGCACTCCATTTCCATTTTTTGAGCACACTGTGGAGAACCATTCCAGAAGAGTTTCTCCTCTTGCGAATCAAATATGGAGCCTTCCCATATTTATAGAAGAATTGAAGTATTTCTTAATAAGGAGACCGTCCTCAGCAGGAGCAAGGGGTAATCTGGTAGAGCTAATTCGGTGAATACATATGGTGTGGAGAAATTTCCCAGAAGCGATGGTGAAGGTTCTTCACTTGATTTTGTAGTGTGCGACGATGAAGCCTTATTATGGGATGAGATTAGATGGCTATGTTTTCAGGCCCATCCTGGGTCGTTTCTCTTCATATAAATGCATAATCCCAACATATCAATTGTGCCGCTTCAGTGCCCTTTCAACAGCTTCGCTAGGATTAGCAGCTGTTGTATAGTACAACACATCTTTAGAGCTGAAAACACACTAGTTTTTGAAGCTTGGAGACACTCCAACCAATGTTACTCATGCTATACTCAAGGCAACGTATTGCATCAATAACGATATTATCTTCAACAAGACTCACATTGCACACTTATGCACCTGCTAATTATCACAACAAACAATGAAAGTGCTTACGATTATGGAGCAAGTGATCGAGAAAATCCCAGAATTCATCCAAACGTTCTCTCTGACTTGCGCTTTTTTGTTGCATGTATGTACGTAAAAAGCCGTGTTTCATATGTCTGGCAACAGCACTATTTATTGAATAAATTTAATTAAGAATAAACTGTACATCGTTGCAATGTAAAGTTCTATTGTGATAACTCTTAATGTGAGAGTAACATGGGCCTCTTCGTTTTTAATTATGCTGACAATGTGAATTGTGTGATTGGAAATTGCTCGATGTCAGCCTATTTAATTAATAAATGTTTGAATGATGTTAAGGGCATATCCTTACTTCAGATTTAGCTCCTCTGCTCGAACGATTCCATCATTCGACGGAAAACCCTAACAATCTCATCTTCTTCTCTTTGAGCACGTGCATCAATCAAGGGCATATGATGCGACTGTTATGGAGTTGAAGCGCCACCGTCCTAGGACACCTTGCTTCAAACGCTATGTCTCATCATTTTTGGGATTTTCACATGCGAAGCCTACCAAAGCAGCCTCGGTCACTTGTTCATTCGCGCGTGGCATTGAAGTGAGGTGATCCACTTATGTTCTTGCCCACGCATACAAACGAACGGAAAACAGCATCACTGTTCTCATGGATTTTCCAGGTGTTTCGAATTGCCTCGCCAATGGATGAAAACTTAAAGGCCTTCTAAACCTCGAAATCTGGTAAAATCAGAGAGATCGCTGAGTGCTGCCTTCAGGTTTCTGAAAACCAAAGATTTTCGATCCTATATTCGATACACTTTCGAAATTTTAGATTATTCGGATATTTGAATATCCGACAGTTTCAAAACACTCGGCTACTTGTATATTCAGAAAGAAAATCCGAGTACAGCACTTCCAAAATGTCAATGGGACTAATTTCATATTAAACTATAATATATAGCGTTTCACTGAGGGAATTCAAACTCTATATCAGAAAGCAGGCGCACACCTGAAACAAGGGCCTCCGTGGCCAATTGGTGCGAAAAACGCCAGGATACGTGTCAGCCAATATAGGATGGGTGCGCTATAACTCAATAAAGTGGATAATACCAGGATATGTTCAGCCGATTGTGAACGGGTTCGCTTTGCCCAACAGTAAAGAAGACGCCAGAATGCGGGTCCACCGATGGAAGAAAGGCCCGCCGTGACCCAGTAGTGTGGAGAGCACCAGGATGTAGGTCCGCCGATGGAAAACGCGTCTGCGTTGGCCCAGTAGTGAGGAAAATGCACCAATACACTCTATGGTGATTGTCATATTCATACTCAACCTATAAGAAGAATTTCATATTTGAGCCCGTTCAATGATTAGTTTTGCTTCTTTGTCAATTTCCTAATGATTTGGCAAGTGCAAAGCACATGCCCCAAATGGCTGCCTCACCACACTTTCTAGCGTCCTAAAGGGGCGCTAGTATAAATAAAATATGTTTCTATCAGCGTACAAATCTACACATGGTGACGTTCATTTGCTCAAGTGGTCACCACTGTAACAGTGCGGCTTCTACGCACCCTCTGTGGAGCAGCCGGTAAGCTGAGTTTCAGAATTGTGCGGCTTCTGCTTTCCGTGCCTGAAGCGAGATTCCAGCAAAGCACGGAGAGGTACTTAGTGGGGTAGACGTATGGTAGTTCGGAGCCAGCCTTCTTGCAGACCTCTGAGGACGGCGAGAGACCGAAATGTCAGGTCGATGAACTGCTTCATTAAAAAAACATGAAGATAAAAGAATTAAACATATTAAAAACAAAATAGATAAATTTGTATAACCCACCGCCAGCGGCGGACGCAGAAGTGGGAGAAGGGGGGGGGGGGCGTTGGAAGAAAGAGGGGTCTCTGCCACTTTTGAAGCTTGGATGAAAAATAAAAATAATATTCACTTACCTACAACGTTTCGTGGTCTTCTACGAGCGCTGAAGTCACCAATTACCACAACGTTGGTGCTCTGGGAACTGATGAGATCGTCAAGGTCGCTGTAGAACTCATCGTGTTCTTCGCCGTCCCTGTCTGCCGTAGGAGCTTAGGCTTGGATGATGGAGACATCGATATCTTCTGAAAGCGATGCTGTGAGTACAGCCAGTCGATGTCCATGAAATGTGGCACTTGGGATGCTTCTGGCGAAGTTTGGAGCCACGATGAAACCCATTTCTCCCGACGTTGAACCAGTTTTACGACCCTAGGAAAACAGCGGTAGCGTTATTCCGTATTGACTGAAGCTGTGGGAGCGATGACTGGTGGCCTGGGTACTCCAGCTTCGCCGTGCTGAGGGTAGGTGCAGAGCCGCCTATTCACGCGCTAGGTGCACAAACTGCGTGACCGGTTTGTTGTTGGCCGCTTTCCCGGACGGATCGTGTCGGCGTTCACTCCTTCACGCCTTCTAGGTGGCACATGAAGGAGGATAAAGATAAGAAAAATATAAATCATAACATTAAATGATTGATAAAAATTACTCTAAAAAATGAGAAGCATTACGTGGTCGTCTTGGTGAAAATGAATAACTAAAAATACATCAATACAGAGGTTTTTTTGATTTCTTAAGGTATTTTCGAGAATTCGGAGATCCATTGTCGAGGAGGGGGAGGGGTCTCCCGCGTCAATCGCCCTGTGCCGGCCACTACCCGCCGTTTATATACCCCACTAATGTGTAAACACAAGATTGTTGGTATATAGTTCATATGAGCAGACGGCGTCAGTGCTCGTCGAAGTGTTCAAACGTAGGTTGTGTTTGATGCGGAATAGCAATGGCCGCACTCAATATCGGGGAACATGATTTCGCCTTTTCAAAGCTGTGAGGACGGTGAGGAAGCCAAACGTCAGTCCAATGAACCGCTTTATCTAAAAAGCCTTGATGGCAGAAGAACTAAACACATCAGCAAGCATGCCGAGGTTTCTAATAAAAAAATTTCCGAAGCATTTTGTTTCTATCCTATTTTGAATTGATGAATGTATGTTTGCTTGCTTTGCCACTGGTTCTGTGGTTTATCATGTAGTTTTTATCGCGCGAGCGTCTTCTTACGCCACTCTTAAGGGGTTGCATACTTTTGCAGCAGCTATGCTTAACCATGGGCGAGTCACCGCGGCAAAAGTCTGCAAGCCTCTTTATTCGATCCGTCCTCCCTCGCCCAAATACGACTATACCCCCCCCCCCCTCCCACTCCTTGAGAATTTCCCATCGGACTCTTGACCTTCATCGTACCGTTGTCATCAAGAATTCAAGAACTGTTTTTTTTCCTAGCCGCATTTTTCCTTCAGAATGACGTGAAAAGATGTGCTATCGTTATTGTGGCTACATTAAATGAGAGAGGCTTATCGAAACGAGGCCACTCATATTCCAGACGTGTTCACATGCAGTCAACTATCTGGAAATGAAAAATTAATATGGTGAAGTTGTGATTTCGTTTTTGTTCTTTGAGAATAGAAATTCGATCAGTCTGAGAGAGGAAAAGGAAGGAAGCGACCCGCATGGCATCTGAATACATGCTAAGTAAGCCTCAAGCGCAGAGGGTGTCTTGCTTCGAGTAGCTCACTCAAATGGTGTTTCTACACCTATATTGGACGTTTTCTCAGTCGTTCTTTCCAAAATAATATGTAGGGCGATTTTAAGTTTGACTTCACTTGATTTCAGTTATGTGTGAGTAGGATTGACTGGTATAGAAATCATCTCCTCTACCAAGACCTCTTTTGTTGAGTTAAACTTTTGGACGTTCTTCTTCCTCTTGCCTTCGAAGATGCTAGAGTAAAGAAAATTATCTTCAACTGCAGTAGCAGTCATTAGAACTGCAACAACATTTTCAACTCATTTTATCTGTCGTTTAAAAGGCGTTAGGTGGCTGCGAGGGACCCGCCGATTGTGACACACGCCGTCAACGCTTCGCCAGTGCTGAACGAGCACAAAGAATCATGACTCATCTGCGAAGAAATCAGAATCGCAAACTGGAACACAGCTGCCTTGTATGCGCCAGCTCATCATCCATAGGCTCAGTCATTTGCACAAGCGTATGTTACTTTGGGAAGTGTCGGGCGTAGTGTTCTGCGGAAAAACAGCTTCGCGGATTTCATGTGGGTTTCGCGCTATTTCATCAGAAATGAGCTCATCGTTCTATCTCTTTACCTCAATTACTTCACAAAAAATTAGTAGAAAACATCGGATGTATTCGAGGCCTTTGGATGCCACAGGTATTTTTACAATTCATGATTTAGAAAATGAAGTATTGTAATATTCTTTTCTTCAAAGTAACTTGTCTTATTGGGTAGAGTATGGTTAGTGGCCAAGCCCTATTCGCATCTAACTTTCTTCTTTTTTCTAGCAAACGTTTTGGTTCCAGGTTCCATTTGTCATCGGAAAACCTTGCTGTTGCGGGATTGTTCGACAAGCCATCATTGTTCTTACATCTCCATCTTGGACTATGCATGCGCATGTGCTCAGAAGTGCGAATCTATGTATATGTTCGCGTTACATTCGTTATTGCTCACCTTTCTCAATGATTCTCTGTAATGCGCATAGGTGAACCGAACTGAAATCAAGTATTATGCCAAGATTGAGGCAAATGCCAGGGCCTGATGGACTAATGCATCCGGGTTTTACCGCCGCAAAATTGCACGACGTCAACCTTTCCGGAACAGCTCGTATCAACACCGCAAATGTGTGTCAGCGTCCCATGGAGAGAGGGAGAGAGAGAGAGAGATAGAGAGATGATTTCCTCGCAAGCGCGACAGCTCAGCGGTAGTCGCCGAAGGCATGCATACAACAGGTAGGTATGCAGCTGTGCGCCTTGTAATCATCATTTCGTTTAGAGGCTACGAGCGAGACATGCACGTTTAGCTGTCAATTCATTGAATGAGATAGTGCTGGTTTTCGATGTCATTCGGCCAACAAATCTGTTTATTAACATTGCTGTCATGGCAATTCGCTTCAGTGGAAAAGTACAATGTATCGTAATGTCATCATGGCTCTCTAGATGTCGCTCTACTCGAGCACTGTATTGCGCATGGTCCTAAAGCGCTCGTCGTTTAGATACGGTGTCAAAATTAACTTTTTGGCCTCTGCAATTCGTTCTTGTTGCAGTTTTCGGGCTTTGACAGCCACCGTTTCAATGCAGTTTCCAAGAAATGACCACTTCGATTGGCTTAGCTACTGTTAGCGCTGATCAGCTGCTGAGTGGGGTCGCCTCCCGTCTCATATTTGGTACGTATAATTAAATTTGACGTGATGTATGTCTTTGTATAACGTTACGAGACGGTATATCCGGCTTCGCTCGGGTGTTTTACTACCGCGGCTAGCTCACACTGCTGAGAACAGTTGCTTTTGCCGATAAATTTATTAGAAATGCCCATAATTCTGCTGATCAGCATATTTGCGAAGCTCAAGCATCATCAAAGTCAGCAAAGTTATTTTAATGACACTGAGTCGATGTATTTATGCAAAACTAGACGGCATACCCGGCTTCGCTCGGGTGTTTCACTACCCCGGCAATTTCACACCAATGAGGACAATTGCTAGTGCCGACAAATTCATTGCGGATGCCTATAATTTTGGTGGCAAACTTATAAGCAGGCTCATGTAACCCTCTTCCACCGACCCGTAAGCGAAAAGTCAGTAATGTTACTTCAGTGTCAAATTCATGGAAAGCAGTTGCCATATTCGCACTTAGGGTTTAGCGTTTTCGATTGATCCAGTGAACATATTCCTACCCCGTCCCTTTCCAAAAGCGGAGAAAGAGCAAAAGAATTACTGAGTCGATATATCCATGGAGAATAGTTGTCATATTCGTGTACGGCGCAATGGAAAATCCCAGTAGACACATTTTCACCGGCCCGTGGACGAAAATAGCAAGAAATCAGAAAATCGATAAGTCGATAATTCGTGCAAAATGGTTATCATATTCGTGTTCAGCGCACTGACAAACCCCAGTAGAGCTGACCCTACTGACTCTCGTGCAGAAATACCGAAAAATCAATAAAATCGATAAATCGATATTTCGTGCAAAACGGTTATCATATTCGTGTTCAGCGCACTGACAAACCTCAGTACAGCTGACCCTACTGACTCTCGTGCAGAAATATCGAAAAATCAATAAAATCGATAAATCGATATTTCGTGCAAAACGGTTATCATATTCGTGTTCAGCTCATTGAGAAACCCCATTAGACATGTCCTACCCGCCCCCGGGCAAAAGTAGCGAAAAATCAATAAAATCGATAAATCAATCGATAATGCCTGGCACGAAGTAGCCTAAAACCTCCGCCGGCCCATGAGGAATGAGCATGCAAAGTTTGGTCCCGATCGGTTCACCCTGCGCGATTTCTATAAGGAACATACATACATACACACACACACACTCACAGACATTCTACTTTATATATAGAGATGATTGTCATAGTCATATTCAGGCTAGTCAGGTCACCCCCACTAAAAATGCATGCACCGCCCCGGACGCTAGAACAGCAGAAGCCAATGAAATCGATAAATCGATGTTTCGTGCAAAATCATATTTGCTTCAGCGGACAGGGAAATCACAGTGGGCATTCCCTTGCCCGTCCCCAAACGAAAATGAAAAAAACCGATACAATCAGTAGATCGAAATTTCGTGCAAAATTATTGTCATATTTGTGCTCAAGTTGAGGGAAGCTGTCTTAGTTGCATTTCAAACTGTTTCGCTTGTGTTCACCAAAAATTTACCACTCATTTAAGCATATGCTAGGCTTTTCTAAAAGCATATAATCGTCTTTCGTTTTGCGGGGCCTTTTTAACTCACATTTTTGGCATTTCGTTAGCTGGTGTTGCTGTTTTCTCACGATAACGCATCTTTGATATTTACTTGGCGAGGAATAAATTCCCATTGCGAATGCAATTGAGCTGAACAACTAATACTACGTGATGTTCAAATGCAGTACGAATTCTGTAGCGTTCTATCATAGCCATCGAAAAATAGCGATACGGCGATTCTAGTGCAAAAGAAGTTAGTTCTGATCACTGGATCAGTTTTGAATAGTTGGGATTGGTCACGGTTCCTACCTGCTGAATTAAAATCCTGTTTTTGAGTGACAAGGCCCGTCTCTTCCCAGTTTTCTTCTTATTATCATTTTTTCTTGAATTTCTTGATTGCCTTTTGTACTCTTTTTCTATCTGTTTGCTCGTTCCGAATGCTAATTTTTGGCGAAATTTAAGTTAGTGGTTATATAATAGGTACTGGCGAGAAAATCCTCCGACTCTCCTCTTTTTCAACGAATTCTTGTTTGTTGCAAGTCTTCTTTTTCTTGTCCTCCTTCTCCTTACAATTTCCATGTGTTTACTGGCTACAATAAAGCTGAAAATAGACAAGTAAATAATTGTGTGAGAAGGGCTACTAAGTTTTTTGTATTAGTCTCCACCTCACAACTCCTATATTTCGATTCACCCTACAACTTCTAAGGTAGTGCGATGGGAGTCTGCATGGAAGACAAGATTTCGATTTTTTTCTGTTGATTTTGGGTTTCTCCCGTTCACTGTACGTGGTTGAAGTTAGTGGTTTATCCTGAATGTCGGATATGTCCCTTGTCGGAGCAAAAACTCCCGTGAGTGCTATCTTCGATTACTTTTAGACAGAATGTTCTTCAAGATTTAGAGTGATCTTCCAAACTTGCCCAGTGGATTAAATGTTTGGAACGGGCACATTGCTTGTAAGTTACTCAATGGTGCCATTTTGCATTACAGAGTGTCTTAAGAACTTATTCAGTGTGTACTACTGCTGAAACTACCCTGAATGCACAGGGGGCATAAGTTATTGTGCAATGTTTGCCAATTTATTTCTCCACCGGAAGCTCAAGCTTTAGCCCGCTTCTTTTTTTCTCTGACGAATAGAGGAAGGCTTAAAGTATCTATCAATTGGGATCTTATTTTGCAGGAGGGTTTTGCTTTCGAGCAGCTAGCCCCGAAACAAATTTTTGAAAAAGGCGGGTTGTGAAAAATTTTCCTGCAGGACCCTTCATCTCCTCAGTGAGAGTGGTACTGCTTGCATAATTCTGAAAGCGTAATTAGTGCTCTCTCCACTGGTATCCAGGGTTTCCAATGATAGTGGGTTACAAGAATTATGGAATGGAAAGACAGCGAGGACCAAATTCAAATAAAAAACCTAGAGAAAATGCTATCGAATTTGCTTTTGAGAAATTTTCACTAGAAGACTGGAAACAACCAAGGAGTAGATGTAATCTGAAAATTAGAATGCAAAGCCTGAAATGACTGTGTACTTCCATCAGTAGACTCAGATATAGGCCAAGTACATATTCCGTTGGAAACATGAGGCTTCGTTTTCTCATCCAAGCAACTCCTCGAATAGCCTCGCTCTGTGCTTTTATGAAAACCGATCTCGAGTGGATTTCGCATGAGCATTTCGTAATCGTCATCAAGATTTTTCGACTTCTTATTCCAGCTAAAACCTTTGTCAGAAAGTGATTTTGAATCTGTTTTCTTCGGAAATTTGGAGGCTGAATCAATGCATTTGGCGGCACCGAAAATCTGCACCAAAGGTATATAAGGTGTAAACATATACCAAAGGTATATGTTTTTTTTTCGTTGTCTGGCGAGCCTCCAGGGCATAAAAATAGATCAAATCTAGCTCTATCAAGCGATGCCTAGCACAGCGAAAAACATTCCATCACGGCGGAAAAATGATCATCGAACGATGTGCAATAACTTATGCGCTCCTGTATATAATGCGTTTCATAATTATAGGAATACCCAAATTTCTGCTGTAGCGAGCTTCATCGTAGATCAATTGATCCGATTTTTTCGATTAAGGCTATGAAGTAACCTCTAGAGACCTACTCTTCATTTACATCATCGATAGCTAAGATTTTTATAAAGAAAGATAGAAAAACCAGTGGTTCACAGTGTTTCAAAATTATAGGGACACTTGGACTTGATGGAACGATTTACCCAGAAACAACAACACCGTATAAAAAATTTCTTAACAATCGATTCAATTAATTACCTAAAATGCATGGCAGAATTGTGTTACGGAACATTTCATTTAGCGCGGACAAAAACTCTATTTACCAATGGACGCTCGGGAACACTCAGGAATTCACTTCGAATAATGCTATTGCAAAGCAATAGCTGTCCCCATAAATTGAATTTTCTCTAGAGGGTCTCTGAAAACCGCCATCGCTGCATAACATGCGGCTTCTCTCGGTACTTTTATTTCTCCCAGCTATTTCACACTTATGTGGATATTTGCTAAGAACTATAAATTGATTCAGAATGTCAATTATCCTAGTGATCGCATTTTGGGGAGCGAGTGACTTTTCTCTCCAATCCTTAAGCGAAAAAGTTTAGAATGTAGACAAGCAGATACTTTTGCGATAAGCCCTTGTCGTAGTTGTGTCCAGTTTATTAGTGAATGACATGTTCTTACCCGACCCTGAGAGGGGAAAAATCAATGTAATGGACAATCACATGTTATTGAAAAGTGGAATATAACTTCTAAAAAATAAAGGATATAGGATAAAGTGGTCGGCGTTAATCAATCCCGTCACGAGGGATGCGCCACGCATTCGACTTCATCTGAGCATCGTAGAGGCGTTGAATGCGTATGTGCCCTGTACAATGACTTGCGGGGGGCACCCGATGTACCAAGTCAGTGCTTCATCCTCCCAGACTCCTCTGGTACCAATTTACCGACCCCGGAGGGATGGAAGGCTTGGTTGACCTCGGGGATCGAACCATCGATCGTGTGCGTGCGCAGCGAGCCTCTTACCACTGCGCCACACGCGCCCATAACTTCTAAAAAATATGAAATATAATATAACCACCGCCCGCTTCCTGAGACTGTGCGCGAAATTTCGACCGGATCGGTTGATTCTCGGCAGTTTTTATTGCATATACATATTATACTATGGATTGAGCTGTAAATCTATGGATGCGCGCTGTCTTCTACCCCCAGTGCATATGTTATTGAACATCTGTTCTGAAATATTGGCACTGCCTGAGAGAGCAGTTCATGGCGCATCTGCAGATGTACAAATTGTTGAGCATTCAATAGTTTTGGATTTCAGTAAAATTTAGAATATGACCGATCAAAATTTATAGATTTCACATTCGTGTGTTATAAGGCTTTAAACAGTTCCCTCGCGCCGATTTACCGCTTTACAGGTGCGCGCGGATGACCCTAAGCATCGAACTACGATGCACAGCAGAGGTAAATCCTCCAGCAGGATATCCCAAGCAGAGAAGGATTTCGACTTTCTCAGGCAGCTGCAAGCCTAGTGAAAAATAAACCACTGTCAGGAGTTTCCACCGTCTTGACTGTGTAAGTCGCAAGATGGCTTCCTTGATCCACTTAGGTACCTGTGGTGATAACTGAGCTCGCCACAGCAGATCTGCTTAATAAAGGAAAACTTCTGATTGCCTGTTCAGCACACTTTCTGCTCCAACATACACATCATAGCACACCGCGCTTTGCAGTCTCAGACGTTACATGGTACCGCAACCAGTGAGAGGCAATCAAATCTCGGGGTATGTAGGAGGTCTTTGATTTCGGACCAAGACGACTCGAACACGACTCGCCATGGAGATTATTCCACGCTCTGCACTAATGACGCCGGAACAGTCCCTACGAACGCCGATCTCTCCGCTCTTCTCGAAGATGCAGAGCGTATCAAGTCTCATGTAATTGCTCTGTAAAAAACCAAGAGCAAGAAGAATGATGTACGGCAACTGAACGATAGGGCACTAGCCATCCGTGGAGCAAAGTTCTCGTTACGAAATGTTGGAGGCATTGACTGTGTCGTGCGCCCCTCTTTCGTTCATATCGTCACCTACACAAGATCCTGTCATTTCGTCTAGCAATTCTCCATCTTCACCTTCCTCATCACGAGCCAGTATCTTCAACTGTTACCAACCAACACTCTCGGCTGATATGTCGAAGTTGGACACTTTTACAACAGATTGGAAGAGGTCGTTCACGATGAGAAGTCCTTCTACAAAATCGATGTTGGGACCTTTAACGCCCGACTCGCGAGGCCCGAAGGAGACCAGTACAGGATAAGAAGGTACACTTCAGGAGACCAGAAAACGGTGGCCGTTTTGCTGTGTTTCTGTCCTCTGAATCAGGGTCAAGTATGATGATGATAAGAAATCGAAGCCCATAAGATCCTCCCCCCCCCCTCTCTCAGCAGCCAAGAAGACGACCCCCCCCCCATCTTCCTATCCTTGACAAATCGATGATCCTTGTAGTATGCATGTTCACCGCCGATATTGTATAGTGGAGTCGTTTTGACAGTGCATTTTCCGCGACAGTGACCCTTCTGGCATTGGAGCACGCAGCGCGGTAGGTCAAACAGTTGTCCTATGGCGTCTTTGAAAAGTTTTATCGCTTGTTTCCTCTTATATAGTTCTTTCTTGCTTCTTAGAACAACTGAAAAAGGGAGCAGACAATAATACTCTTCAAAGAAGCTAAATCGATCGTGGGTCAATTGTTTGATCGACCGCGCTGCGTGTTCCAATGCCAGGTGGGCCGCTTTCGCGGAAAATGCACTCTCAAAACGACTTCACTATACCTCCTGTGGAGGGGGCGGAGCTGACACGTTCCATGCTAAAGATACTACTTACTAGTCAGAATGATGTTGTGAGCCGCACAAGGCACACTATTCTTACATTACTCATTCTTACATACATAGTATCTCTCTATTTGATAAATATATCCACTGAACCACCACTTCTATATTGCATACGGACAACACAAGTCCAAGAGATTTAGCGCCCACAACACCCCCTTTCGCACACAAATTCTCCAATGAGATGAAAACAAAAATGCATTAGATTAACATTAAAAAGTAGCTTAACAGCTATGCAAAAGAAATTTGGACAAAGACAGGAAAAACAGACAGGTCAAGAACTCTCAAAAGCAGGTAAGTGATTATACAGGCATGCATTGCGCAGTCGACAGCGTCAAGCGTTCGATCCTCTTTCTGTAGAGAATTTTTGCTAAAAGTTGGAGTGTACGCGGTTGGCGAATATCGCTCCGGGAGCGTCAGTTCAGACTTTCTCAAGCAATTTGCTTCAAATCTGTCAGAAGAATATCGATATACGTCATCTACATAGTCGAAGGATCAATCCTTTCCTAGGCTAAAGCTTTTGCAAACACAAAATAACGTGCGCTTATGTGGATTCGAGATAGTCGAACGCAGTGCACGAACTTGCTCTTTTTCGGATTGCAGGACTGAGTAGGATTAGCAGTACGATCGTGCAAAAATGTCCATCTAGAATTTCAGATGGACATGAATATCAAGAGATCTAGCTATTTGAGGACCAGATTTTTCAAGATTTAGATAGTCGAAGGTTTGCGCATTCACCCTAGATAGCTCGTTGTTCCGCACTTGCCTCCGTCATGATTCAACTCCTGATGCTTAATCGATAAAAAGATCATTTTTGCCGGTTAAGCATCACTTCCCTAATTCCTATGCTGGGTCTTTTCTGTTGATGCTGGAGAGCTGAGACTTGGAGGCAAGGTACAGCTGGGTAGTATAGTGAGACTTTTTTTTGGTTTACAGGCTTCTTCACCATAACCACGGTCCTCCTTCTACGACCCCCGCCCCTTCTTTATCTACCCACCCTACAACCCCCTGTTGATAATTTATTAACACACACTTGACCCCTCTGAATACCTCTTTCGTGGGAATTCCATTTTCATGAAGAAGGACCATCGTGGGTAGACATAGAAATCGCCCAACGATACCATTCGCCCGGAGGTCGATCACATACTCACAAACCGAAGGTGGTGTCTTGTGGTACCATCAGTCTGCTGTGGATCCGATCAGCGACTCCCCCTTGCAAAAAACGATTCAGCTTCAAGATGGAAAAGGCCACTGCGGAGGAGGAAAAGAAGTCATATACGACGATATCATCCTCGCTGAGTCTATATCCGAACACGAGTTCCCAATACAGTGCACAAGATGAAGAATTGAACACAATGAAGCATTTGAATTTGGGTAAAGTCGGCGATTTTAAGAAATAAAATATTCATCCTTTGCCAGAAGAACCTACTCGGAATTCTTCCTGCACTTCGACTTGGATTGAGTCTAGAACTTACATGCAGCGGCATGGTCTTTACAAAATCCTACCTTTTTTTAATGAAAGCACTTTCAGAAAGACACACGCTAGTATGATTTGAGAGTAGGCATATGTAGGTCGGCTTGAATATGAGCTTGAATGGTTCTATATAGAATTTCAGAAGGTCCACCATGTGACTCCTGGCCATGCTGGAATGAAGGCAAATGCGTGACAAATGGCACTCGCGGATATTATTGTCAATGCCAACCCCTATTTGTTGGTCGACATTGCCAGTTTCGAGTACGTTTACATTGCGGCATCAACTCGCTTTCAAGACACCACCCACGAAAATTTTCTTATCCAGGATTTTAAGTGCTAAACAAACTGCGCAAATCCAGGCATATTACAATTACATCTTCGAAAAAACTGATACCAGTGGTTGAAAGTTCAGGTCGTGAACTAACCGTAATAGTAGAGGTATATGGATAAAATACATATGTACAGTGAGCGTCGATGAAATAACGTTTTTCGCGTGCTTGAAAAGGATATGACACTATCGTCGCCGTAATAGCTAGCAATGTGATTTTCTTAATAATTAGTTGGTTTTCAATTGAAGTTGAAATTGCACGAAACACCAGGGAAACCCTAGAAATCAAGGCATTGCTTCTCCATCTCCTATCACATTTTTCAGATAGACCAAGTTTGTGATCAATCACGATGTCACTCGAATAGCAGTTGTATAGTAGATGGGTTGGAAATCAAATGCTCTACAACTCGATGTAGTGGTTCGTTGACACTCACGATATCACAACGACATGCACAATTTTTTCATGATAATTGGCACAATCTGTTTAATGGAACGTCTGCTCATTATTTTATTTCATATGTGAACATTACAGAATTCTTCATATCATGTGACACTGCATATTGTCTGAACGAGGGCGTATGCAAGAGCATTGATGGAAATCATCGTTGTTTTTGTCCAGAACCATTTCATGGACAGTTTTGTCAATGTATGCGGATCTTTTGTTTAAATCGTATACTTATATACATGCCTCAGCTCGGACATGTACGAGAATCGTTTCGATGAATTTCAGTTGCATCCGAGGACTGGCCCTATTACTGGACAGCTACAGAAGTAGTTGTACTTTTTGTTGTCGGGTTTTTGGTAGCCTGGGCCATTGGAATGGTATGTTGCAGGTAAAACATAAGAAACACTCAATATGGTTTGCTGTAAAAAAAAACTTTTCAGAAACTTATAAGGTCACAGAACTCACGCATATAATTGATGCGATTCGGAATCGTCTGAATTTTTTAAAATTGAAGCAAAAATTTGCAAAAATCGGAAAAATGGCCTTGTATTCGTTTCTTACTGCAACGACGTGTGAATTTTCTTTTACAACTAGAGGGTGCGTTAGAATTATTGACGCACCTAAAGTGAGTCTGTATGTAGAAAATCTAATGGTAAGATGCGACAACATTTCAATTATGTGTATTCAAAATAAAGCGCATGTTTCGGAGATCAGAATAAATGTACTCTCGTTCTCAGCAGGCTCTTTTCTGCGGTGGTAATCTCGAAGACGACGAGCTGGTCCATAAGCCACAGCGCCGCAACTAATACAGCTCGGCTGTTCCAGATTCTGAATAGATAAGCCTTTGGAAGTTTGTTATTTCTGTGGATGACAGCAAGCTTTTGTTCTCTAAGAGGCCCATGTGAGGTCATCCAGCAGACAGAAATTCGGCTAACAAGGAAACCAATCCTCTGCCAGTTTGAATTCCTTCCAGTAGATTTTTGAAACTACGCCTGCACCACTTTCGTCTCATGCACATTAGCCAGGATCTGCCACAGTACGTATGGATTCATTGTATAATAAGAATTGTGTCCAACAAGAAAATACCTCTACAGAACATTGCCTGGATGAGGAACAAGAGAATGAAAAAATTTCCGTAGTAAAGTACAGTTGTTGACGTAGAATCTGAAAATTTTCGCGGGATTCGCGGGATTTGCGGGATTTTCGCATAACTTCTTCGAGAATGAGTTAATTTCTAGACGGGTGCACAAAAATGAGGGCTGCTTTTTAGCGGCTGTCACCAATGCTATGCTTATGCTGATATTGATGGTATCTGTTGCACAAAGCTGTTTAGCTTTCGTTTTGGCCTGAGTGGCCTTTCCTCAATCCCGAGTGCCATCACTTCGTCGCCCCCTTTCTGAGGGCTCAATGAGATCGCGAGGAATGTTGGCACCTCAAACACTGTTCTCAAGCATAGATGCATTTCCTTGGCGAGAACGCGACAAGATTTGCGAACAAGAAGCAAACTTCATGTTTCACTCAGAGACCAATACTTGCCGTACCTTTCTACTCTAAAGGCTAACCTCTTTATGACATGACGCACAAATGGACGAACTTCGGTTGCAGCGCTTCGGCAATATTCTCTTCTGCCGTCTCTGTGGCCGCTTTTACTAGATGAGAGCGCTGTCTGAATAAGAGTAGATTTTTAGTATTTGTCAAGACATTGCGTTCGTTCTGGTTAGGTGCTGGCAAGGTTTTCCGGTTTTTTTACAGTATAATTTCAATGCGTCAATAGTATTCATGACGCACCCCCTTGCACCATCCCCCCCCCCCCAACGCTACAGCATGTGCGTGCGTGTTTGTCTGTGGTTGTGTTTTTTTTTTGTTGTTGTTGATGTTGACGATCTATGTTAGACCAAAAAGTACGCTATTTACTCTACTCAATGAGAAGACATCTTTGCAGAAAGGAGTAGGTGTTCGTTGCAGTGTTGTGGTGCACCTCAGCAGTTCATTTCATAAATGAATAGATAATAAATAAATATTCATAAGAGTCCAGCGCATGTGCAGAGAATGCTTTTGATAGTCCAAATAATTCCGCACATTTTTAGGCCCACGCTTGAAACATTTTTGAGAGTATAACCGACAGAATTAAAGTAAGAATCATTGAAGCCACTTGGACTTCTCAACTGTTAGTGTGAAAGTGCGCATTAATGTGATGATAACCACCTGACTATCGACGGCTATGCTGTAAAATGCGCCTGATAGTCACTCAGTTTTGAAAAGCGTTTTTTTCTGTCTTAATTACTACTTAGATGATTGGTTATGGAAATGTCATTTTCAAATCTAAAACATGTGGTTCTAGCAACAGAATGGGTTTCTACGTTAGTCTACCGTCGAAACTACATGGCAGGTCATTTCATCATGCTTTGTTTGGTTTACAATATAGGTACACCCAAAACTTTTAGATGGAAGAATAGCGATGTTTTTGAAGATGAAGACGGTTTGATAGCATTGGGAGAAATACAGAAGCAAGTTCTTTTGTTCTAGATTTCTTCTTCGTTGTAATAGAATTATGTGATGTAGTTGACAGGAACGTATTTTATAGAGATGTCATTCCGATATCACGTACAACGGAGACTTTTATCGAAGCGGAGCGGCCTAACAGCAGTTTACAGGAGGTCGCCGTCGTGGACTTGTGATAAGATGGAACACGGCGACCTTTCAACCTTTACAGACCTCACTTGCTTCCAGCTTCAGATTCAGACTATTTGTTCACGATGATTATTCACCGAACTTGTTTCGATCAAATTCAGATTACCGCAATGAATTTCATGCATGTTATTAATATTGTCGTCTGCAAATCAGTATGCAACAGAATTGTTGTCGTGTGACGACTGTAAAAAGTCCCAAGCAAGGCAAAAAAAAATTTGGAAATCTAGGCCACACGTAAAATCGCCGTAAAACTCACACATTTTTCTAGGTTTTTTTTTTCTTGTATGTAAGCCATTTGTGCAATGGACGCCGATGGCGGTGGCCCATCCGGCAGGCTCGAGAAGGAGGCCGCGCAACCGCGCCACCGGGATCGGTGTCGTCTGCCGCCAAAATGCTATTCCTAGACGCTTTTCTTCCCAATCCGGTCGAAAATCCTTAAAACAGGTAGAAAAGCTGCTAAAAATGGCAGAACAGCAGCGGAGTACATCTTCTATGGCAAGCGCGGTGCGGTTGCGCGGCGTCGTTCTCGAGGCCGCGGATGGGCCACCGCCATTGACGTCCACTGTATGTAACTCCATGGTCTAAGTCCATAAATGGCACAACCAGTTTGTGCCGTATTCGGCTGTTATTATACATCAAGATCAAAGCAACGGTATCCCGGGGAATGTATAATTCGATATGACTTGAACTGTATTTAGACAAGGGTGGCGAATGCGGGCCAGTGTCTGTAGTAATCCATCCTGGATGTTGATATCAAAGATACTAACATGTCGGCAGCTGTCTACATGGTGACAACCGTAAGTGTCAACTACGCGTGATTGCGACTATCCGATAGGCATGTCACGAGAGAGACGGACCCTCAATATGAATGTCAGCAACCGAAGCCGAGCTTTGACTAGTTCTGCAACAGATTAGATGTATTGATTAAACCGTCAAAGTAAAGTAAGCCTTGTTTTATTGGTTTTCGAAATCATAATTTATCAGCAGCGTACGTTTCCTTCGCTCCGATTTCCCCTCAACTTGCGTTTAGTCATCGAAGTGAGGACAAAACCAACAATAGATACGACGTGTGCTACACCACAACAGCATTTTCACGCAGCTAGGTTATCTGATGCGCACAAAACATCTTTTCTTGTCATAAAGACAAAAGTGTAAAGGTAAAGGTTGCAGCTATCTAAGGAAGGTGGAGGCATAAAGAGCAGGGGTGTGTGGAATTTTCCGTTTTCCGTTTTATGCTTTCCGTTTTTTTTTTTGCCTTCTGTTTTACGTCTTGTGCTTTACGGGTTTTTGGCCCGGAAAACGGAAAATTTCGGAAAATTATGGAAGAACAGGGATCGTTGTTTTCTGCCTACGTATATCCCTATCCTGAAGAGGATTCACGTGTTTTGATGCGCAATGTACATGAGTTCACAACATTGGAGCTAAAATTGACGTCCGAACGCTGTTTATGAAATTCGAACTATTTTGTTTGACTCTCTTGGCTTTCATCATCGCTCCAGATATGCCATAAAAGTTCCCTGCTCTCCTCGAAATTTCCAAAAAAAAAGTTCCACAGAAATGTGGGGTGAACTGATATAAAATTCCCATGAGAGAGTGACGTGTCATGGTAAGAGCATCAAGCATTCTTGCGAAGCAACGCATGATGTAGACTTTTTTCAGCCCGACAAAAGCATGAGGCTACTTTGTACTTGTCACTGTTTCAATCAAACGATGATCCTCAGCTCCATACATACTGGCGCCGCAGGAGCCTGTTGTTTTGCGCAATGTTCGGCCTGCTTGTGTTTCACGTTCCCCACATACTGTTCTCCTCCTCCTTCCTCCATCGCTAACTGGCTCTAACGGGATCCTTTGTGAATAACCGGATCCTCCTCAGATTCCAAACGCATTAGCTACCGTAGTTGCCTTCTTGCCTGAATTTTTGCAGAATAGGTGCTCCGAAATAAAGGAATGGAGTCGCACTTCTCACATTTCACATTTCTCGTCTACTCAAACATTCAGTGAGGAAGCCACTTATTGAATAAATAACTCTAATAATATCTCGTAACTCGTTGAAGGAGTAATACTCCTCGATTTATCTATATTCTGGGCGTTTGAAGTTAGCACCATCAGTAGACTTGAAGTTACTTGATAACTTGAAGGAGTCACCACTCATGCTCATGAAGAAGATATGAAGAAGATACCAAAAGAATCCAATGTTGAAGAGGTCTTTTGGTCACAAAACTATGCCCGGGCAAAATTTTCCGTTTTCCGTTTTACGCTTTCCGTTTTCCGTCTATTTTTGGTCTTCCGTTTTCCGTTTTACGTTTTACGGGATTTTAATTTTACTTCCCCACATGCCTGATAAAGAGGCATATTTTTCCATAGATGTTATGACGTGCAAGGAGGTTTATATACAGACGTGAGTTCTATGTTCCTTGGAATCCATGAAACATGGCGAAATTCGAGACGTAGAGAGCGCAGTCTTTAATTGATATAATTGTGCTGCAAATTGGACAAGCCGGTGTCTGTTTGCAGAGGCTGGGTCGATAAAAGATACTTGAACGATCTAAAAGTATAAGTTCGGAAGATATTCTCCGGGAAGATTCGAGATCGGAGGCATACATTTTCAGCTAGGCACATAAGTTTGGTAGGAGTTTTTACGCAGTTACAGCGGCTCTGCACTGCAATTTTCCAACCACTCCTAAGAAGCCTGAGCTTAGCAGGAGTTCTTTTAATCCTTTCCCAATACTAAAAATCCTTGTTTGAAGTTCGTACCGAGACACGCAATACAAACACGAATGAACAGGTTCCTCATGTCAGCTGTACATCAGGCTTTCGTTTTGCATTTTCACTTCTCCTTTAGCTAAGTTCGCCGCGTGATAGCTTCTCCTATTTAGTTGTTCTATGCGCCGAGATCTGTGATGGAGTTCCTCGTCGAAAAGCCATAAAGATCAGCTTTTTTGCAGATTCTTTCAACGGATTGTTTAAAATCTATTTCCCAGGTCAATCTACAAGGGGAAAGACTGCTCATGAGTTTTGTACGCTATACTCAGTGGTTCTCTAGCACATCTGGAGACCTTGCCATGTCGTGCCTTCATATCGAACTGTATATCAAGCGTACGATTGGACACATTTGATTGGACAAGCGACGTGGACGAAGGTTTGAGCGCTCCGTAAAGCTGCGATGTCCCAAAGAAGCTTCGTTTTCATTTTGTTCTGTAAGGCATATTGGTTTTGTGCCAAATCCTGACCGCACTATTTCTCCAACTTTTGCTGTTTGCGCATCATGACCACGAGGTTATTAACATAGCCCCCAAGCACTGTTGCGATGTAGTCATTGAACTTGGCTGCCAACTATGTCGCGACACTAGCGAGGAAGATTATTACAAGGTGGGCCAAAATACGGTAAAAAAAACAAAAAGGCGATCAGAAAAAGATTTTCAAGGCAATTTGGAACATTGTCACACGATTTATGTTCACCAACCCTTAACGAATATAATACAGGAAAACATCTAGAAATATCCTCCATCTGCTTGGAAGCAGGTCCCTAGACATTGAATGAAGTCCCAAACCTCGGCGCGCAAGTGGTTGCGCAAAAATTTATTTCCTATTTTTGGAGCTCCTTTCTGGAGATTCCCAACTCCTTAGGGATCCTTTGAGAAAGCTTATGTCTCAGGTGTCGTGGAAACCTACCAGCACACTTGAGTTAGTTGTGTAAAAGTGAGTGGCCGCTCGACAAAACCAGTAGGTCCTAAAATCTATTGTTTCCCTTGTTCCGAACCAGACGGAACCCATGTTCCTGAGCACTGTCCTGGTAAAACATCCGGAGACGACTTCCCAAATCAACATGACTTCAAGGAAGAACATGCTCGTTTGAAAGCAAAACACGTCTTGTTATCGTATTTATGGTCCACCCTGTATTATAGGATGCATCATTATAAGATGTTCATGAACATTTTGCTGCAAATGTGAGCGACGCTGTCACCATATGTTGGCAGCTTACAGCTTACAGCGACATCAGGGGTTTAGCGCCAGTTCTGACTTCAGCACGGCGGGACCCACAGATGTCAAGGAGGGCGCTATCAAACGTGTGGAGGACAACACACCTTTTCCATGGATTTCTCGCGCGTCAAGCGCTATTCGCACTAGATGTGAACTCTACTTCCTCTAAAACCTTGGAATATTGCCAACTCTCCGGAAAGGACATCCTCGTGAATGTTGCCTCTACGGAAATTGTGAAATTCATTTTACAACACTTTTCATAAAAATGTTCGTCTTTCCCAATATAATTTTCCAATTTCAGCTGGATCCGACTTAGTACTGGATGACAACAACGCGATCAATGATTGACGTTTATGTTTGATAGTGAGGGATAGGAGGAAAGCAAGGCTTGTCAAACAATCTAATCGCCCTCGCTCTCAGACTCGTCGCGGCCTCTTCAGGCTCTTAACTTCCCGTTCTTTCTCGCTGCCAGCTATTTAACCAATGTTCTGTAAAAGTTACTCATTATGTCATTTTTGTTGACGTATTTACATATGTCACTAATTTCAGTGTTACGAACGAAGGTTACTATAATTACAAACTGCTTGAAGACGACAGTATGAGTGGATTTTCTTTCATCGTCGTGCTCATGCATTGGGTCTGTTTTTCATGTGTGGTGGTGCAGTGGTCCAGCAACAAAGACAATTTTTCCATGGTTGATGGATGGTAAATTCATTTCCTGCTTTCAGAAAGAAAAGTAAACCCGGAAAGAATTCACTGACCCAGCTATGACATGTGAGCGATGTCAAT
Source organism: Ancylostoma caninum (assembly GCA_037903475.1). Taxonomy (NCBI): domain Eukaryota; kingdom Metazoa; phylum Nematoda; class Chromadorea; order Rhabditida; family Ancylostomatidae; genus Ancylostoma; species Ancylostoma caninum. Next base: position 3,250,853 of record JBAJFG010000111.1, read on the forward strand.
TGGTGGGTTTAAGTTATGTGATTTAAGTTATGTGCAAACGTCTTGTGGGATCCTGTTCAAATTTCAATAATTTTCTTGGTTATAGAGAAGCGGAAGGTTCATTACCATTAGTCGGATGAATAGCAAGGGTGGAGTACTCTGTCCCAGCCTTACTCCGTTAGTACTAGGCCTAATTGTCGAAGAGAGGGTAAAGTGACATGAAAATGGACGGGGTAATCACTTAGCCCTGCTTCAGGGCTAAGCGTCAGGCAAACTTTAATTTTCTCAATCCATTGCGTTGCAAAAATGGTCGTTTTCCACTGATGAGTCATTCCGTTAATTCGCTCATTCATTAGAATGATGAGACATTCACTGTTATATTTATGCATAACGATTTCCGATGATGTTACACCTTTATGAACGCATAAGACAACATGAACGTGAATCAAGCACTAAATGTACAAAGGCAACACAACGTTCAAACCTCCAGCCGGTGTGCCTTTCCAGGCCGGGGGGGGGGGAGGGAGGATGTGCAATCATGGATGACGTACACTGTACAGTTACCGCCACATATTTAGCACACCTACAGTTTTCAACGACTGAAGCTTTCACATATCTCTGCCCTAGTATAACTACTCAAAACCAAGTTTGAGTACGTGAGACTCTAAAGGGGCTTTCATACATTTGCCGCGGCGGCGCCGCCGCCGCCTCGGCAAAAGTTGCCGCCGAGCGGCATGCCGCTTTCACACAAACGTCGCCCAGCGACAAAATACCCCCTCGATCATTCCTTGCCGCTTGTCGCTGAGCGACGTCGCCGGGCAGCGCCGCGGCAAAAAAGTAAACAAGCTCTTGCCGCGGCGACGTCGCCGGCCTATGCTTAACCATGGGCGACTGCGGCCGCGGCAAATCTATGAAAGCCACTTAAGGAGGTTTCCTTCCTTTATCATGAGCACATGGTCGGCTAAAACTGGATGGAAAAATTACAACTCAAATTTCGTCGGGTTTTTATATGAAATTTTTACATCTATCTATATTGAAATAAGAAGTGGTGATTCAAATCAGGCGCATTTCTTCTCAACATTCTCTGATGATTTCTACTACCATACCCTCCCTACCACCTACAGCTAAAGGCAGAAGAAAAGTCAGATTTGCACAAAAATTCCATTTTTTTGAATCAATAGATTATTAAAAGCCTCGAAGTCTCCTAGTAAGTAAATGATTGCCTGTTAGAAGCACAGAGTAGAGAAAAAAATCCGGAGCCGATTTGCATGCCTTTTTTTTGTTTTCACAATGAGTCACTTTTCTGCAGTTTTTAATCCTCTTGACATTTGTGATACTACAACAGAATACGCATTATCATCAAGAGTAGTAATCGTGCTAAATAAGGGCCCGCCACCACATGTGGCAGTGTGCCTGTCGGATTATTCAAATTACTTGAGCGCGGATCAACAGTACGGCTAATAGTCAACAATGTGCACATTTACTGATAGTTCCACAGCTTGTAGGTGGTTCCCCTATACGTGTAGTCGAAATATGTAACTACATACGTACACATTCTGCGTTTAAGTAGCATAAAAATTAGCGACTCTTTTGATAGCTGGAGGAAATATTTTCCACAGCGAATTTTCATACAAGAAGAGTATAACAAGAGATAGATATGAATCTGGTGCGATGCTATCAGATTTTTTATTGCTGGGAAAATTACGTTCACATATTTGCTGGGCAGTGACTAAAAAAGAATGAAATAAGTGAATCTCTTCAGTGGATTTTTGTTTGGTTTCTCTTTTAGAAAGAAGCGACCATTCCCATCACCACGAGTCTATTGTTATTCGCCTTTTTTCGAAGGCTGTCTTGAATAATAAAAAGTAGACTGCTATTCCGTACTTCCTTGTCTCGATCAGCTTCAACCCTCTTCGCTTTATCCATTTGCAATTTGTTTACAATTCTTCTAGCAATTTTATTTTATTTCACTAGAACTTTGATCACATTTTGTCTGAGTGGAGTTGTGCAGCAAAATAGTGTGAAGAAGAAAAGAACCGAACTTATATAGATTAACATTGAAGTGCCCGTCATCATCGGCACCCGCTCGCTACTGACCGAATCGATAATCCAGAGGATTATGAAACGGTTGCTGAAGTGCGTGCCAATCATGGGTACGTAAATAGCTTCATGAATAGTACGTTACTTCACTGTGACAGTCAGATTTCTGCACCCTAACCATAAATCAAGTTCTTCTGACTAAGTAGAGAGCCGATTATTTATTGATCTTCTTTCCTTTTCTTTTTTGTATACCAGCCGAAATATTGCTTGTTTGAGCGATGCGTTACCCTCTCATGCCATGGTAGACCTAGAGCTACCTGTGATGGGATGAGTTCAGCATGAGTATAAACCCATGCTCTTTACTACATTGGTACCTTCATGTATTTACTTCTGTTATGAATACTAGCGATGATATTTCATGCTGCCCTAACTCCGTAAATAATCTAATGTGACTTCAATTCAGTCGCTACGTACGTGCCGTGAACTTCAGACTCTGAATATCGATAAGGAGGGCGTCGTTCAGAAAATTCGCCAATCCCTTATGCCTGTCATTAATGAAAATGACTCAGTGTAAGTATTTGTTTTAGTCACGTGTAGTGATAATAGGAATCCAGCTTTGGATTGCGAATATAGAATAGTTCAAATCTCTTGTTTCTATCCCGTGTTCCCCCGGCTCACTCTATGTTATTGCCTAAGGTGATAACGGTGCCTATCGATCTGATTTGAGTGTTCTCGATCTCTACCAGAGCTTTGTGTGTGTTATCTTATATATGAGGCTGTATCTGGTCCTATTTCTTGTTTTGCAACCGTACTGTCACTAGCCTCGTGAAATTTTGGACTTTTTTCCCGGAATTCCGTCTCTTGATCAAGTAGTGCTCAAGTATACATCATTATAACAACGTTGGAATCAGCAGTGTAGTTTACGCTGCCTTGTAGCGGTTATGGTGAATTGTTCCCAGGTACTCAGCAAGTACTTGTGGAAGTAGTACTCATCGAGTGGAACAACACAGGAGTGTAAACAGGAACTGCAATTGTTTCCTGGCACTAACGTTTGCAAATCACTTACGCGGTTGGACAACAGACAGTCATATTACAATGAAGTAGGGCAGGAACATGAATAAACAGCATTTTTTCACAACGGAAATGTCCGGTTCACTTTTATGTTCTTTTTGGAATGAGTTTTAAGTTGTAACACTAAATTCCTGAAAATTACACGGTTTGCTTCAGTCTGAAATTCATGGAACGTTAACAACGAAAAACAGTGGTGGTTAGCATGATTGGTCATTATTAAGAGTACTTGAAAACAAAAGCAGTATGTGAACAGTGGTTCACTGACCTAGTTCGACTTGGTTATGCGCTTTAGAATCCTAGCCCGAAAATTCATCGGCCTTACTTTACTGGAGCGCTCGCAGATTTTACTTGAAGTTTTTCGACGGGTTGATGGCTTGGTTACGGTGGGTAGCGGTAAAAAACGTGTCTTACAGAAATCTCTGAAACTTTGCACTAGTAGAGGTACAATTTATTACGACTGTTGTGCCACAAAATGAACAACTCCTTGTGCAAAGTTTCAAAGGATTCTCCATGGTCTCATATCTGCGTATACCTGCCGCAACCCTACAAGAGTAAGACATGAGTATAACTTTCAGGATCAACGCATAAATCAAGGCGTAATTCATGAGAAAAACTTTCTTCAAGATTTTTAGGGGCGAAGGTAGCCGAACAGTGTCCAAATTTTTCATGGTGGCCATTTTGTTGGGGAAGGGGGGAGGGGAGGGGGTGTCGGCTTATTACATACAGTGGACTGCAGTGGCGTTGGCCCATCTGCGGCCTCGAGAAGGACGTCGCGCAACCTCGCCGCGCGTGCCGTAACTGATGTTTTCTGCTGCTGTTATGCTATTTCTAGCAGCTTTCCACCCAATTTCAAGGATTTTTGACCAAATCGGTAAGAAAAAAGCTTAGGAATAGCATTCCGATGGCAGACGACACCGATCCCAGCGCGCGCGGTGCGGTTGCGCGGCGTCCTTCTCGAGGCCGCAGATGGGCCACCACCATTGCCGTCCACTGTAGATATCGCGTCCGAAAATTGATGCAACATAAAGACAAGGAATGTAGACAAATGTATTGAAGCTGGAGCTGTATCTCTAAAATTATACTAAAATTAGCAGTTTCCATGCCTCTGTTATGACATTTGCTACTGCCAATCATTGATTGCTCTTTTGTTATGAAATTCGCTTTATTTGTGCTGCGATTCGTCCGTATTCATCGTTTTTCACCAACTTCGTCGGAAAGTTATGATCATTTTATTCTCTTTTCGCATCCTCACCATATAATTATGCGATCTATCAACTGCTTTAACATACAGTAAGTGATTTAACTCTTTGTACGGTCATCTCAAAGCTCTCAGGATTACTGTCCACAACTCCTTACCCGAACTGTTTTTAGTGGTCCTCAGCCAAGCCGTGCAAATGTGGGCGTGTCTCAGATAAGCGTACCACTGGCGTGGAACAGTGACCAGCATTTCAAAAGCAAAGGAGGTAGGATTCATAACATTTAATTGCTGTCCAGCAAAACCACCGGTTTTATAATTAACCACATAATTAACCCTGCATCCGCGACGTCGCATCGTGAGCAAAAACGCCAACTATAATACCGCAGCTCGACCTCTGCTCGCGCATGCGTCCACTCAGGACCATACGCTTTTGCTCGTGTGCGACGAGTGGATGACGAACTATAAACACAGACAGTGCATTGAATACGTTTTTTTTTGTTTCTTTAGAAGCACGGGTATATTCGATGTTTGTGGTGCTGCAAACAAAGTCGCGTGTCATTGATTCACGTCTCGTAACCAATGTTGACAGAACAATGACAGACGTTGTATTTCCGGAGTCCTTCATATTGTGAGTGTGAGAATTGCGAATGGTCGAAATACAGGGTCGGCGCATAAATATTGAGGTTTTTTGCGTCTTTTTTCTGCGTTGAAAATTGATGTTTTTTTTTAAATTTCTGTGCGAGTGAACCTTTTTCCTTAACACGTAACGGACAACAGGACTCACCGGTGGGTCGTACGGGAACTTACGTAGAGGACAATGCGACCCACCGGGTGGGTCGTATCCGTTCTAACCATTTTTCTTGGGTTGAACGTTCCCAATTTCTGGCTCTAGGAGTTATTCTACCGAACACGGAAATGGTACCCATTTTGTGCCGTATCTGCGATACGGTGAGATTACTGTGGGCGTACTGTAGATACTGTTGATGTATTTTCTCACAGCATCTACCGCAAATTTGAAATCTGGGGTTACTTGGCGTGCTGAAAACGAATACGCCATCCATCTTGCACCATAGAGTAGTACTGTGAGGCTACTATGGCTTTACTGTATGGTTACTGTAGGCATACTGCGGATGAACTTTAGCGTCGAAATTCACTGAAACTTTGGTCAGTATTGTTATTTGACATGCTGAGCGCGAATTCGACATTCACGTTGTGTGGTAGCGCAGTACTGTAGGGTTACTATAGGCATACTGTAGAATACTGTAGATGCAGTTTGTTCACCAAATTCAGTGAAATTTTGACGAGTGGGGGTTTCTGACATGTTGAACACGAATTTGCGATCCATATTCGAGACAGATGCCATATTTGAGATCTGAGTTAAAATTGCCCCATTTCGGGTAAATTCTATTGAAACCTTCCCTGCAGTTCATGCATCAGCATGTAGAAAGACCCTCCTATGCAAAGTTTGGTTGAATTCCGAACGGAAAAGACCTTTCTACAGTCTCTACAGTATACGTACAGTAACACTAAAGAAGTGTTCTACCAAGTAAAATAGATTGCATTTTTGTGATCAGCATGTCAAATATGCCCTGACTCCTACAATTCTGGTGAGAAACAAGCGGAAACCCGCTTTGGTCCAAAGTGGCCCTGAGCGGAAAATATGCATTGTCGCGAATGTGTTGAGTGGATGTGCGTGGCGGAAATCGTACTCAAATTTGCCATATTTTGCTTTCCCACTAACGGAAAGGTTGGAGTGCGCCACACTCACTTTGCGATCTCAATTAATTCCTTGGAGAAGGAATAATCAGCAAAACTCGGACTTGAAAAATAGTTCAAGTACTTAAAGTCGGGAGATACAAGCCTCGCAATCGAACAAGGAAGAGGATGGCGATCAAATTCCGACGATCAGGAACTTTTGACAGCCGTGGAAGGCGACGAAAGGAACAACAAAGAAAATGATAGCAGAGCACTTCGATGTGGACCATCACACCATAACTCGTCGTTTTGAAAAGATCGGAGAGTATGAAAATTGACTTGATGGGTCCTCTTGAAACTTTGAGAAAACAACGAGGCCGTAGTGCCCAGATTTTTACGGATTTGCTGCAGCGAAATGAGTGAACCTCGCTCTTGAAGAATCTCGTCCATTAAATCTCGTCCTCTAACAAGACTGTTAAAAGTTCCCCTAGTTGAAATGATGGTCAACATCTTCCCTTCTAGCCCATGATGCTTGCATCGCCGGATTCGAACTAAATGAACCATCTTTTAAAACTGCATGTTCCTGATTATTCTTTCACAAAAGAAGTTCGTTGAGCCCGCAAAATGAGGATGCTACACCCCAACTTTTCTCGATGTGGCAAAGCATAATATGGCGAATAAGGATATGATTTTGAATGCGATTCTTCACTATATGAAAACGAGGGTCATTTCTACACAAAATACCTCCTAGGAAAATCAATTTTCAACGAAGAAAAAAGTCACGAAAGAAAAGCCGCAGTAACTATGCACCCACCCAGTAGAATGTTTTTAAATGTTGCTTTAGTGAAAGCGAGCCAGACGACTTCTGTGTTGAGATTACGCTGTATGCCGCAAGAACTGATCTCGGGTTGTCGGATGGTGGCGGCAGCCTTCGAACAAGGATAACACGATCACTGGGAAGGAGATTCGGTGGCCAAGTGGTTCGTTTATATTTCACCGAAGTGATTAGACATTTCCGATGAACTCATTTCATCCAGAAGTTGAATCTCAATACAATGGAGCTACCTCACGGTGTCCGAGGCGATTCCGCTGTGGGGGGAACGCATTTCAATATGTTGGCTAGGGCGTATCTCGTACTCACAGATGCCGGCGACGAGTGCAAAATCCACGATCTTCGACTATCAGCCTTTGGTAAGTAGTTTTCTACAAAGTTCGACCCTATTGTAGCGTACTCATCTTGCTCTCCTAATACCGTACTGATGAATATTCATTTGTCTGTAAACGATCTAGCATGACGGGATGGCGAGCGCTTGTTGCGATAGATCATCATGTGGCGGGGCACGGAGTTCCACTGCTGCTGTTTAGTATTTCTTGCTGGTGAAAATATGTTCACGCGCGCCGAGCGAGCGTATTTCGTTGTCTGCGTCCTTCGAAAACTGTCCCTCGTCTGCTGCGCGCCTGGCGAAGTTCTGCCCCGGGCTACCTTACCGACCTGCTTCTTTGAAACTGTACTATTTCCTTCTGCTCCGCGCGAAGCGAAGCTGGGCTTCCTTCTCGCGGAGATGCGCGCGACCAGCGAGGGTTGTGTGAGTTGTTGCGCACATCACTCGATCGCTCAACAGATGTTGTGGGCGGCACCCAAAAAGTGAAGTTGGCCGTATCCTGGTCCCAGATATTCGAGCGCGAGTCCCGCCTGACAAAATGATTACTCCGGATCGACAAAATGATTACTCCCGCCCTCTGCGGATTTTTCTATCCGCAACGAGGTCGCGCGCGACCGCATACCACGCATCTTGCCTCTTCCTCGCACTGAGCCTCAGTCCGCCGGAAGAGTCCCGTTGGACTTCTCTCTCTCTGCCGAAGCGAAGAGTAGACTGAGGTATGCCTGCCAATCCAGGTACTTATATCCTTATATGCCCCAGGATAGACGCATTTTGCCAAATGACAATCATGGTTCCACGATATCTCACGCTTAATCCAGCAACAAAACTAAAATGGTGTCTTCTTGTCGGATTTTGTTCCGAAAATGATAAGAGGACGTTTTGTCCGGCGGCAATCCCGCCGAATGCCTGAGCTAGCGCCTCACGAGTTGCTTCCTCAGAATTTGCTGTAATTTTACAGGTATTATGGTGAAAGCGACATAGGTATTATAGTGAGAGCAAAGGTGGTCATTAATTCCGTCTAATGCTATGAAAAGGCGGTCTTGGTTAGTGCCAGTCTGCCCGTTGGGAAAAGATGGGCGATTTGCGCGAGATAGAAATGGAAGGTGATGAAAATGAAAGCGTTTCATCATAAGGAAGGTGAGGGAAAGATTGTTACAAAAACGCTTCATTTTTTACACATCGATGACGATTGTCTTGGAGAATTGTGCCACATGGGACGAATTCAAAATTCTCTTTCATTTCTACCATTGAAGCAACAATAGATTTTATGTCAATAATTAAATAATAAAAACTGATACAATTTGACAAAAATTCCACAGTATTGATAAAACTAACCCTTCTTTAACATATTATATAAATATTCTATTTATGATGTTCTATTGTAGGTGAAACAGCATGCCTGCCGTAACCCGCGAAATTGTCATTACGGTACAAAACGATGGTTGTCTCCAAATTCGGTGGATGAAATGACCCACGCATGCAAAGTTTCAGGAGATTCTGAGCTCGGGATCCCCTTCTTTGACGTGGGACCTAAGGTGGGCCCCCTTGCTCCGTGCTGGCATCCAAGATGAGCGCCACCTGTGGGTCCCATTCTTGTCAACGTGTTAAACTCATAAGCTTGGTACATTGAAACTCCTCTAATCTCTTATCCCTTGAGAATCTGATGTTTTTGTCGGTCCAAGTTCCGTAGAGTATTGTATCATTTTCTAGTTTTAGAAATGAAGTGCATTTCATAAATATATAGGCACCCCGAAATTCATGAGTTCCACTACATTGCGCTGTTTTTTTTTTCAATACAGAGCTAAGCCTGGTAAAACTGACATGTCAGAAAACTCCTTGTCAACAGCTTTCATACCTGTAAAGCCTGGTCCACTGGCATGAAAATTTGTTTAGAAAGTGACATTAGTAGCGATAATAAAGTACTAGTGTTACAGTAATATTGCAGTAACGCTAGTATTACAATAGGTCCAATTCTTTTGTTTGAGAAGATGAGCAGAAACTGAATCTCTCTACTCACTTGGTTTGTCGAATCACGCCACAGCTAGGGGCTTCGGCAGGGTGCAGAGTTCCCGACACCGACGACGACGTAGTAAGCGTCGATCATGCAGGATGGGGATTGATCTGAGGTCAACGTTTTTTGGGGTGACGTCGGTGCAGCCGACGTCAGAGTTTGTAACCGCACGTAAAGGTGCAGTGCGACATGCGCTGTATTCTTGCAATGGAAGGAATGTGCCGCACGAAGCGCCACAGCATCGCGTTAGTAACGGCGACGCTCACGTCGGCGTCGGGAGTTGTGCGCCCTGCCTTCCGCGCTCTTTGCATGGAGCATTAACCAACCAATCTTAGCGCAACTCTTCTGTTTACAACCAGACTAGGCTTCCTGACCATCACTATCTGTTGGGCTGTTAGGATTAGAGCAAATATGTATTTCGATTGACATCAAGTTCAACCCTCAGACTTTATGAGGTATCCTCACACTTAAGCACATTTCGAATGGAAGAATTGAATCGGTGAAGGTCTTAGATTCGTTGCAGTGTTTCAGCCAGTCTCGGTATAGCGAGCTGTTCAGTCGGACATTCAGGCGTTTGGAGTGCCGCTCCGCACCGTATCTCGCCGCATGACACCTACGTGATCAACGCAAAGTGTGCGTAGTTGCCCATTCCGCCGTTGGCTGGACGTATTGCCCTGTTTGGCCAGCTGTGATCCTGCTACGGGGATGGCAGGATTAAGGCAGGTCTGTTTTGCACCCGACGACTACAAAAATGATATCGCCGGGCGCGTATGCGCTCGCTTCGCCAGCATTCGACAAGCCGGACGTTTCGGCGAGACGGATTTCCCCGTTCGCGCACGCAGCCGCATTCCAGGCATCTCGTCTGGCCAAACGTTACACTGGGCCACAGTCTCAACCGGGCCCCAGTTGGCCAGACAAGTCCCGCAGGGCTTTTAAGGCCATCCGCCAGCCGAATGATCGCAAAATACGTGCTGTGGCCCCTTTTTGGAATACTGTAACTCGTAAGCGTACGTATGCTCACGCAGGGCAACCTTGGCTGGCTAACCGCATCCCTAAAAGTTTTGCGAATAACCAAACCCACAGCTTGACTAGCCGGGCGTTTTGCTAGCCCCACCAAAGCGCCAAACCAAAGCTAGGGTTTGTGCGCGCGGTCATGAATCCCGACGCAGAATGCCTGTAGTGTGCAATCACTGTATTGGTATTTTCACTACGAGCCTAGGTGGTTCTCTGGTTCAGACGAAAAATGTCCTTCTCTTAGTATACGTATCTTGCAGAAAACGCATATTTTAGCTGACTTGTCCGGTCCTCCACTGTATGGTCACGTGCTATGTCGTCTAGCTGTTCAGCCGCATTCAGTACTTCGTCCATTAGCGGAGGGCATGCTAAGTATCAGACCACTTTGTGGAGGACGCATTTTGAGAAATGTCCGGACAAGATTACAGGTGTTCGCTTCATCTGTATTCATCGTTATCGTTTAAACGTGTGCATTCAGTTTTTACGAATCGTTATACATAGTATGTACACATTTCTTCACGTATAAGTTTATCTTCGAAGCATCATCGTTCTGGTCAACGACATTGCAAATGACCTTTCCAGCGCTAATTCTTACACAGAAACTCTTCTGTTTCACGTTTTCAAAGGAAGAAGCCTGATGATTGCATTATGTATTGATTCCAACGAAAGCTGCGTTAAAAAAAAAGGAATGGGTCACCTTCAGCCCGAAAGTGAATGAAGAATGCGTGAATCAAAGAAATAGGCCAACATGAATAAACATGATGTTGCTGTTTTATGCCAATTTTAGTTGGTTTGGATTTTGTGTCTTTGGATTATAGTAACTCATTAATCAGCACACCATCACTACTCTATTAGCAAGGGAAGTGCAAGAGGCCAGGCTTCACAAAGCGAAATGAAACCTATCCGACTTGAATCTTTGTTTGAGTAGGTGCTACACCGTGTATTTCATTACTGCCCTCTACATCAAGGAACGAAAAAAAAAACAAGAATGCAAAACAGGTGCTCATGACGGGCTTCAAACCCTCGACCCTCTGCGTAACAGTCCAGTATCTTTCCCACACGGCCACCCAGCCGCTGACGACTGCAGGAATGCATACAATGATGTGGTGGGATTTCTATTTTTCGGTCGAGGGCAATAATGAGATACATAGTGTAGTACTTACTCAAACAGAGATTTAAGCCAGATAGGTTTTATTCCAATCTGCGAGCCGGGCCTCTTGCACCTCCCTTGTAAGATCCCATCAACAAAGAGGCCACTTGCGGATCCCACCGCGGGTAGGGCGAAGGACTTGCATGTTTGTTTCTGCTTAGTTCTTCTTCGTCAAGACAAGACACTTTTAACATTAGTTCCTTTTTTGAGTTACCGCTGTTCTATTATTCATCCTTCTACATCTAGGCCGGAAATTTACATTGTTTCACGAACACTGATATTCATCAATGTCCATCAGCAGAGCAGACCCTCTTGCTCGTTGCAATCACATCAGTAAGTCAAAATATTAACTATGCTAATGCTCTTCGCGAAGTTTGTGATAATTATATGCAGACATCTCGTATAATGAACACTTCACATCCGAACACTCTGCTTCTATCATCGGAGAATTCTCCAGAGATTGAGGGTTACGACTTTTATCTCACAGCTGATAGCTACAAAACCATGCAAGACTGGAAGAAGGCCATCGAAATGCAAATCGATGACTGTGGTGAGTCGTAATCCTTGTCCAACGTATCTTTGTTGGCAATAATTTCTGTTTTAATTACATGTACTCCTAATTTTTTATAGTGATCAGAACTGCATTTCGAAAGCATAGTTGCGGTAGTGGTTTCAACATTTTGCTTGAAATTAATTTTGTGATTCACTGGCTACTGCCTATATTGTTTTTCTCCCTGAAACTCGATTTCTGAGATGCAAAATCAATTTAAATTAGAATGGAAAGCTGCAATACTGCTGACACTCGCCGAAAGTAATGCCACTTTTCCAGTTCTCAAAAAGGCTCAGTCGATGCCGCTCCTTCATATCATGCTGTCCCGCTCTGTGGACTTGTTCAGCAATAGATTTTTCGCGATGAAGTGATCATTGATTTTTGATAGACTCTTTCAGTAAGATTCATGCTACTGATCCATCAACTCAGGCAATAACACCGGGGGCCCAAGAGTCCCACAAGGTCACCTGAGGGACCATTTTTGTGGCATGTCACAATAACTCGGGTAACTCGTGGGAGCATCTGAAAGCGCAACTTTTAACTAAAATCCCCCCAACTCTCGTTAGTTATCAATACCTTCTTGCCATCACTCACTCGTTTATAAATTTTATGTAGACCGTGAGTAATATTTGAATTGTGTCCTACTAAAACCATCCCACCACCTCACCATGTAAAACTTGTTAGTCGTGTCAATTTTGATCACCACCTACTTCTGATCCGAGCACAGCCTAAGCTATTCTGAGAATCACGGAAACTAGGCTGTTTTTCGTCAAAAAATAGAATTTCTTCGCGCTGTCATGTGAATGCAAACCAGGTCGAAATACGTAACAATTCAATAGAGCACTCGCTGTAAAGGCTGGTGATTTAGAAATTGAATAGGAACAAAAGAGCAACAATGTGAAGAAACTTGCTGGAAAACAGCAAATGTGAAGAAGACCTTTCATTTCTGGGAAGCTTCCGGGAACCCTACCAAAAGAAAGCAGACAAACTGCACTGGAAGAAATTAGTTTCTGGAGAAGTCTTAGGTATGATATTGTAATGTCACGGAATTTGAGTAAGCGAACCAGTCAGAGGTACATATACCTTGGACGGTCCGAAAGATTTTACCGGGTGACCCGAGGATAACGCTGGGGGTCACCCGGCGAATTCTCTCGGGTCGCCTGGTGTTATTGCATGAGAATGTGCTGTGAGAATGCTAATGCCAGCTTGAAATGTGTAGTCAGAAATCCGATAGTTGTTGTCCTTGGTAATTTTCTGCAGTTTTTCCCACTAAAATCTTTGGATTGTTCGAGGCTTATCCATATTTCAGCCATATGGGGTGAATTCGCTTACAGACCGACTAAATTAACGTTTGAAAAGCCAACTGATCCTGTCAAGGAAACCCTGAGTCGAGCAGCAGGAAATCGTCTTTATGATAAAATTAGTATAACCGGTGAGTGCTTTAATCTTGATTTCTCGATTAGTATAGTTTCACAAGAGTGAGGACTTCCAGGAGATTTTGGTACTATCGTCTTACTCTTATAACTGTGTAGCACGAACGCAGCCCGAACGGCGTAATGGTTCATTTAGAAACCCTAGCAGCAACGGTTGCCAGCTGCTGCCATTCTCCCCTTGATTGCTGACGTCCCTCAGCAATTGCTGCTAAAGGGCTGACAGATTGAGCAGCAACCGAGGGGAGGATAGCAGTAACTGGCAACCGTTGCTGCGAGGGTTTCTAACCGAACCATTACGCCGTTCGGGCTGCGTTCGTTCTGCACAGTTATCAGAATAATCAAAAAACTGTTGGGGTTGGCACCTTATCAAAAAAGTCCTAATTTCTAATTGCATTCCTTTAATTGTAATACTTCTGTGAGATCCAGGGAGCATATCAAAAAGTGGAAGTATGTTCTACCCAGCATGGTCTTGTTGTCAAAAAGAGCTGCCTTCGCTTAACTCGGCTGCCCATACAGCACCAACCAAGCGGATGAAGTCTAGAGCCAACGTTCTAGAATTGTTTGACGTGAGTGGTCCTCACGATTCTTTCCATTTTGGATATTGTTGAATCCCTGGTATTTTTGGGTGTGTACATATTTATATATAAAGACACTTTTTTGAGAAGTCTTATACACCACCAACACTTGGACCTAATGCGCAGCCCTTTTCCAATCCTTCCTCCTGTGGTGGGATTCACAAGTGTATTATCGAGCTAGACGACGGTGATGGTTATGGGAAAATTCGATCAGGTCATCATACAAATTTCCTGCTCGTCGCTTCTTTCTTGAGCGAACATTTTACAGGATCATCATATTCGTACGTCCCAAGAGCAGCCTCTCCAGAAACTGCCGGTCATGGATACTGCTTACCATCTAGTAACGCACAGTCTATAGATCGTTGTACTGAGATAGGGGTGGGTGGATAGAATTGTTCCGATATTCAAAACATCATTTGTTTTTGTTTTTTGAATTATTTTTCAGTGAGTAGACCTTGTCTGGTTGACATCGCAGAAACATTATATCTTTACCGTAAATATGGGTAGTTACGAACCTTTGAAGTGTTGACATGGTTGGAAATTCAAAAGCAAAGTAATACTCAGTGAGCTAATTTGCGATTTCTCAGTCACCGCAGCTCCTGTGTGGCTTTTCTTAAATTCGTAGTTATAATGTTTGGATGACTAGCAATAGAACTCCATGTCCGACTATGTCACTAAATATCGGAATATCTTTGAATTGAGGTGGCTTTTTGTTTTAAGTAACACCCGCCTGGCCGTCCGGCTAACGCCGGACTTCCAGACTTCTATTGATGCTTGCTTCGCTCCAATTCCCATATATGGATAATTGCATGTGACCGATTCACTACAAATGATTTCTTGGAATGATTCATGTTGAGATGGCAGTTGTGGTAATTTGAGTGATAAGGTTCTACTGTATCTATATGAACAGAATGAAGGAGGTGGTCGATTCAGGGGCAAATGAATCAGGATGTGGGAAGAGAATGTGGAACAAAATGATTTACATCCAGGTCGCGAGAAGAATATGTAGGAAGGAAAAGCGAAGCGGGCATTGGCATATCCCTCATCCAGAAACGGACATGTTTCGCGGCGTTTGCGCAATTTCGAGCGCTGGCGCACTCTTACATAGTGCTGGTCCGGTCTCCTCATTTTTGGACGCTGACGCACACTTACCACAGCCGCGAACCCGTCTCCCTCACTTCTGATCGTCGGCACACTCTTATCACAGCGGTGGACCTCTCTCCCTACTTTTGGGCGCCGGTGCACCCTTATCACAACTCTGGACCCACCTCTCTCACTTCTGGGCGCGGGTGCACCCTTGCCACAGCACTGGTCCCGTCTCCTGTCGCTCCTCCACATTTGGACGTCAATGCACCCTTATCACTTTACGTGACTTGATAAACGCAGACAAATAAAAACCAAGAATCATTCATTTTTACTGTGATGAAAACAACTGTGGGTTTTCCAAGCGACGAAGGATGGACCAAAACACCTGTAAATTGGGTGAAATTGAAAATTTGCACACTTTTCATACGTAATTTGACACGCTGAACATCGTGATGTAATCAGATTTTTCCGGTAGCGGCTGGTTTTCTTGTACACACACATACACACTGACATGAAATGCCAGTTAATATTAACAATGATAAGAGGATAGCAGAATGTCTTATCCGATTGAGTATTTCGGGTGAAGTTAGCTACAAGTATCCATCAAGTAATCCTATTTGTTTTTTGAAATGTTCTTTGAAAATCACCCTACTCTTGCGCTGAATTATTGTCAGTCGCTCTAGTAAGTAGTGATTTTATTGATGTGGTGAATTGTGAGTATGCACTCCCAGTCAAAACCTCGCTCGGCGCGCGCGCGGCAATCTCGATGGCCGCCCAGGTAAGGCCCCGGGACTAGCGAGATTGGTGCGCGCGGCCAGCGAGATTGTCGCGCGCCAAGCGAGATGGGCGCGCGCCCCGGGTGGCGGTCAAGACGTACGCCGCGACGCGACCGCGCCGCACGAGTATGCTCCTAAAGTTCAGGTTGTTTCCTCAAATTCGACGCACTAAATGACATTGATGGCCACCTCCTTGCAGTTTTTGGGTTCCGATAACATTCATCTGTCCCACTCAAACTTAGGAAAGTTGAGCATATAGACGCAGAACTGCTCATACCCTCGAAAGCTGCAGCCGCGACGCGCACATGAATCGACCAATCACAGACCAGCAGCGTACCCCTTGTCACGCAGCCGCGCGCCCCAGCGGACTCGATGCGCACGCCCAGCGATGACGTCACAGCCGGTCAATATCGAAGTCCTGAATGTTGAGCGACTGAGTTCACCACATAAGTGCTAATGATGTATGACCATCTGTACAGAAATTTCTTGCTGGTGAAGATGTGTTCTCGCGCGCGCCGAGCGAGCGCCTTTCGTCGTCTGCGTCTTCCAAAAATCGTCCCTCGTCTGCTCCGCGCCTAGCGAATTTCTGCTCCGGCACAAGCGAGTGACTTTACCGACCTGCGTCTTCGAAACTACTATTTCCTTCTGCTGCGCGCGGAGCGAAGCTGGGCTCGCTTCC
The DNA here is from genome assembly GCA_037903475.1 of Ancylostoma caninum. Lineage (NCBI taxonomy): Eukaryota > Metazoa > Nematoda > Chromadorea > Rhabditida > Ancylostomatidae > Ancylostoma > Ancylostoma caninum. The sequence continues at coordinate 3,267,273 of JBAJFG010000111.1, forward strand.
CGCGAAGATCTCAAACAGATGCGCGCGACCAGCGAGGGTTTGTCTGAGTAATATAAAATAAGTTGTAAAAAAGACGCCACGACGGATAAGTCGTACTTCAGCGATTACTATGAGTGCCCTGCCACAAATTATCACTGCGCAATAAGCCAAAATAGCGGCCTGTCCATATTTTAATTCTATCACAGTCTATGGTCTACATATTTCTCCGCCTGGTAATTTCATAACTGCTCTCTCATAAAACATCTGGTCTTTTCCAGCAAAAACCTGGACTACATAAGATTTGATATCCTCATCTTCGACAGAGGTTTTCCCATTCAAGTAGTTCTTCAACGATCAAAAAATATAACCTATGTTTCCAGGGAAACAATCCGAATGTGGGTAGATGTGGAAGGAAGAGCTTGTCGCGCTCAATGGGAGCATTTATTGGAAAGAAGATACACACACAACCAGCAGAAGTGACTCGTTTGTGATCAAAGTATCCCTTCCGGGGGAAATCCCCGTTTTGAAGCCATTGTTGACCCTTCATCTGACCATTGTTTAGGATACCTTCGGCATTGGCCGAAGTTGTTGAAGAACTAATAATGAAAGAAATTACAATTTTCTCGTTGTAGCTTAGCTGAGACCATCAGCTGGTGTCTCGTTGCCGTAGTTCTAACAAGTTTTGTGGTAGATTGGTTTTCGGTTTTTTTTTCTCGCTTCGTTGAATGGTCAGCTTGATCAATGTGTAACTGATTAAATAATTATGTCGGTCTCATCCTTTTTTATGTCCAGGTGTGCGCCAAAGCTGATAGGAAGTCTCTTTCTTTTTCTTGAACTCAACCGTACTAAAGATATAACGATGTAACGATAATTTTCTGTAATTCCTTATGCCGGTGGAAGATTTCGGTACCAATTTTTCGTGTTTTGCAATGATGTCTTACGATTTTGCTAGATAATGAATGAAGATTTGAGGTAACTAGCAACGTTGGCTCAGTACATATCAAATCGTTTTTGCCCGTGCCCGTATGTGAGGTAAGCAAGAAATTTTGAACGCTCCATCTCGATCGTTCCACGAGTACACAGTTGTCGAGCGATGGGGAATAGGATCTGTTCATAAAACACCAACTGCAGTGGCCGGAAAGCAGAGGGGATTAATAAGCCCAGTCAGTTCTTGCATTGACAACTATCTTTTCGATGTTCTTCAAATACGAAAGTTTTCTGTCATATGTTACTCCCAAGTCTTTGTATAGTTGCATTCGTCAGTTGCAGCAGATAGATCTTTTCAGGATTTCAGTTCCTAAGGTATGATGTGTTCAATCCGTGGTGGCGTGCGGGCGCACCGCTTGCCATGACACGTGGCGCCTTGCTGGCAGCGTTCTCACAGCCAACCAGCTGAGTAACGATCGCCAACACGACACCACGCGTCAAGGCGGGCAGCGGTACGTCCACACAAACCACGGATCGAACATACTGAACATCACTTCTTTTTTTAAATGATATGCTTAGATGTCAAGAACGCATGTAGGACATAAATTTATTGGTGTTCCCTTGCAGTTGTTTCTTTACAATTTCTGCCTGACCTTCATCATAGTAAGCATACATTTTAATGTCATCTGCATGCATGAACAATTTCACAGGCATGGATGGAGAAAGCAACAATGAAATGATCAGAATTAGCAGAGGGTTTCTTACATGTATTCCAGAAACAAGTTATTAATTATCTGTTAGAGCCAGGTCGCGCATCCATGAACTACATGTAGGTGTGCCAACGAATTGTTCAAGCCTACGACTTTAAAACAAGGAGGTGCACATATTTGGAGAACCTTGCGTCATGTGGTCTTATGTTGACCCCATACCAATTAATGTCCCGATTAGAGTCACCGACAAAGAATTATATCGAAGTGACACTCTGACAGAATCACATCAAGATGGTCCATCAAGTCTGCATAGTGACTATATCTATAGAAAACTCCAAACGTACGTTTCCGCTAAATACAGGTTAAAACCGAAGAGGAGACTACAAATTCTTCGTTGTCACCCAACGTTAACAACTCATCCAGTTTTTCCTCCAAATCAAGGTACGGGTGTCATGGGAAGTGAGATGACCGATCCGACCATCCATGGCTGTGGCAGCAAGGTAAATAATCCAATGAACGAAACTTCGTGTGAATGCCAGGGGAGACAGGTGGCGGTGATGCTGCTTTTTATAGGATCAATACTCCCTTTTCCAGGCCTAAAATATCTGCAAGTTGTTGGTTCAAAAATTGATTTCAACATCCTTGTAGCGCCCAAGTTGCGCTTCTGAAGAGAGAGTCGAGCGCATAGCTGAAGGATATCGAATGTGCGGAGAAAACTGGGATTGAAAAAGCACACGGAATTATGTTAACACACGACGTAAAGCCTACGGTACCGCAACTTCGTTTACTTAGAGAAATCAGTGCTAAATCGAATGCCCAGGTCGCGCAAAGATCCCCTTTCCATCACGCTGACGTCAACGCTTGCCAGCATTTCAGTGATACTCCACGACACAGACATTTCGCCTTGAATCGACTTGACACCTGTGGAAGGTTACGTTAATGCTAGCATCGCGTTCTTTTTAGCAATGCGCTACAGCCGATCTTCGCGACCAATTCTCAGTCTATCATGCCTTCAGCTTTCATGTAAGCGACCTGTTCGACGTAAGGAAACGTTTTTGGAACAAGTTATTGTAGAGTTTCTCTTGATTCCTTGCATTCATATTATGTCAGACTCGTTCATTCATTCTTTCGTTCTTGCCTTTTCAAATTTAACCCATTGTCCACCGCGTGGCTCACCGGTGAGCCGCGCTTTTTCGGTCGCGTGGGACCGCGCGGCTCACCGGTGAGCCGCGCCCCTATTATCAAGTACTGGACTTTCGAACTATTTTGTGGTATTTCCATACAAAATGTGTACAATACTTCCTAAAAAGGTCTAAAACAACTGTGGTTCAAGGAAGAGTTCTCTTTTATTGCGAAAAATATCATGAAAAGGATGAGATTTTGAAATCGAGGGAGGTTGCTTTACATTTTTTGTGTAGTGGATGGGAATATTTTGAAGAAAAGCCACATTTCCTACATAGAAACACATTTGTTACATCCTGCACTTCCTTATTCGTCAGGTTAGAGCCGTGCGAACGTGTATACTTTCTGAACACTCCCTTATAACTCTGAAAACACCTTCTACAAATTTCCTTCCGCCTCAATGGAATCCAGAAGCGTTTAGATTCTCTCCTCTTTTTGGTCCGATGATACTAGTAATCTTCTGGAACTAGATTTCAAATTATTTCTGCAAATAGATATGTTTAGTCATAATTATCTTATCGTAACGGTGTGGAACTCCACGGGCGCCGCACTCCTGAAAAGGGCGTTGGTCCCACGCGCCAGACACGCAAAAATGGGCGCGGTCGTCAATGGGTTAAGCTTGCACCGAGGAATGTCGAACTACATAATTCCGACACCATAGCCGTAGAGAGCGTGTCTTGGAGCCAAGGGGTTCGCACCATAATCATACTCTTCATTTTCATTTCTCACCTTGTTTGGTCAGCATCTTTAGCCTTTGTTAACCGTATTGTTAACCGTAACCTTTGTTAACGGTATTCTGGAGCTGAAGAGATCGTACTAGCTAGTTTACAGCCATTTATGTACCAGCTAGATGTCATATCCGGTCTCTCTTGGGTGTTTTACTGCTACTTCACATTGCTGTTTTGCCAAATTCTTTGAAAATGTTCTTCATTTTGGTAATACGTGTGATCAAACCCTGAATTACTTTTCACCAGCCATTAAGGTAGGTGAAGTTATTTTGAAGACAGTTCCATTGTATATGTTATGTTAGGACTGGATGAGTAGAACTCATTGTACTGTAGGCATACGTCTTCTTGTGATGTTTTCAAAACTGTTCTAGCACTTTCTACTACTGCAGTTGTGACAGCTTTACCCAGATGTACGCGGTTCTTTCCAGAAGACTTCGTGAATGATTTTTTTCTTTGATAGAATTGTCTGATAAAATGGGAAGGTTCCATGAGTTTTTCATCCCGCATGAATGCTCACAACACTGAAAAACAATTTGTAGAAGATTTAGTCCTCCCATGGTTGTAGCTTATACTATTTGAACGTTTTATTCCCTCTGTAGCCAAGCCCACGATCCATCATTCCATCATGTTCGCCTTGCTTGCTACGGCTCCCTGGGACGCGGGAATCGTAGACGTCAAGGAATGCTTAAGAGTGGCATGTATCGCATGTTCTGGCCACGGAAGGCGCCGTTCTTGATAGTTTTTTTCAAAAATTCTTGTCACCTGTCACTTAGCATGACTCCACCTTGTTGAAATAAATAAATACATTCCGGTAACTAGTAAGATCCTAGGATCTACGTATATCCTAAAGTTTTGACTCCTGCTTCCAGTCGTGTTTTTGAAACATTTATTATGGAGAAGGTCCCATTCCTTGTGCATGACTGATGACCACATTATTTCTGGTGAGTCAAATTTAGCATTTTACTTTCTCAAAGCTTACGCGTACAAACACGACAGCAAGACTTCGACCAATTCGTCTACTGTGTTTGAGTTTATCATCCGGTTAAAAAAAAATTTCTAGGATTCAATCAAACAAGGAAGGGTGTAGCAATATTACATACAGAGAACTCCAAACGGACGCAGTCAAGAGTCAGGACCGCGGCGCGGCTCTCTTGGGCGGAGCTCAGCATAGTGTGCGCCTGCGTCTCTGCCCGTGAGAGCAGCGCCGCGATCTCGACTCATGTCTACGTACGTTTGGAGTTTCCTATATGTAGGGTGTGAAAACTGGCGCAACGTGCCGGTTTTTTTAGAACGATTGATTTTTGTTGGAGCTATGACAACTGAAGCACATTTCAAGAAAGTGGATGAGAAAAACTTATGATGAACCTCCAAAGCAAAAATCGGTTTGCCCTACCTAGTTATTGAATTTCAACGTGCCAGACATGTTTGGCTACACAATGCGCACGATATTCGGTGCAAATAACAACAATGTAAGTCTGATCTTCGTTTTTGACATTCACATGTTTTTCGCAAGAGTTAGAGCCGCGCTTGAGGATTAACAGGGGGTGATCCGAGATGAGTTTGCAGAGTGTCCCACGCTATCCTGGATCACCCGGTAAATCCCCTCGGGTCGTCTAGTATATTTCCCTGAGTCGCCTGTAAATCCTCTCGCATTGCCAGGCGCACCCTTTCGATGTGCTAGACCGTTATTTCGTATACCGGCTCACTTTCACTTACTAAACAGGAAGTTTACCGTAAACTATTTCAAAACACGATGTGAAGGAAAAGATCCTCATATGTTTATTTGGAGTGGTTCATGCCTTCTACTGGCTCTGAACCACCTATATCACGAACTCCATTGGCGGTATTTATGGTTGATGCGCGTCAAATTTGACGCGGCGATACACAATGCAGAACGAAGAGGAGAAGAGAATTCTTGGCATGATGCGTATGCTCCTGGTTTTGCCGTCGCGACGTCCGCGCGAACAAACTGCGTCCTGATCTTCGCCGCACCGAGACATCGCGAAAACTTCGTGAAATTTCAGGCCGACGCGTCAAATATGACGCGCATCAACCATAAGTAGCGCCATACAAGATCTCCATATATCTTCGCAGACTTCTGCTTCGCGGTTCTCACGCCGCAGTAAAACATCACTTCTCAGTTGTCGTGGAAATAAATGAGTTAGTGACAGCCAGCAACTCAGCTCCATAATATGCACGTGCTCCGATTTTTCCATACAAGAAGACATTGTTCGGAGCCTATGGGCAGCGGTAAGTACTCATGCGTATGCATATTCTTGTAAAATCAGAATGATTTATCCTGATGAATGCATCAGGATCTCGATTTTCTAATAGTGAAAAGAACGTAGGGTTCAAATTTGGAAAGAAAAAGCGTAAACGAAGAAGAATGCTACGAATTGAAAACGACTAAGTTGAATTGAACAGCAACATTCTCGTGCAACGCCTGCGCTCTTCTGGCTTCGTCGTTTCTGAATCTGACTTTGCGGTGGCTCACCGATTCCTTCCACCGACCTTTCTCGGGTGTCCCGCTCCGCACGAGGATTCTCCTGTAAGTGTCACCCTGTAAGAAACACACAAAACACGGTCGCTAGGGTGAGCCGGTCCGTCTGGAAATTCCCTCGAGTAGCCTAGTAGCAAACCAAGTCCACAAATATGGTCTCTCGGGTGATTCGGTACGATCCTAACTCATCTCGTACATGGGTCTTTCGAAGAGTATTACAGAGTACTTGCGTGATTTCTCTCCTGTACCAATTTCGTAACTTTTTTCCTCTGTATGCGGTATAACAGTCCTTACCTATGGTATCGTATACTTGATAATAAATAAATAAACTGGATAAATTGGCTGCCCATTTCTGCGTCCGCTACTGGTACCCATCCTCCTTATTCTATTCGGTGTTAGAGGAAAACCTTTAACAATATCCGAAGTAAATCAGTGTTAGATAGCGGTGACATCAGCAACGGCACAAGTGTGCGTCTTATTAATTGGCTGAAACTAGAAGGAAGGAGGGTTCTAAGTCTGATAGTTAACAAATGTTTGCGGTTTACTTGCGAATGGAAATTCTATTTTCGATTGCCCATGTAGTTCTAGTCGAGTTTAAAGCGGGCTCTCTCCAAAGTTCCAAAGGGGAATCAAAATTGTTTGGAGTTGGATGGGTGAGGGGGGGGGGGGAGCCATAAGAAGGCCTTAGAATCTAGATTCTAGAAAAACGTTAATATTTTCCGAGACCGAAGTGTGTCATGATAAATTATTATTTATGTTAATCTTTGCCGCAGAGATTAACGACCACTTCAGGCTTCAGGTTAATTTCAGTAAATTCCAAACATGTAGTGCTAGTATGTAGTTGATAAAGAATAGCACAAGAGTAGATTGTAGTCAAAAAACAGGGACGGAGATGTGCTAAAATAAGAAAGAGAGAGTAAGGACTACAGCGCGGTTTCCGCGTTTGTGCGGACTACAACAAAAAGCGAGACGATTGATGATGATGGTGATACTCACCTAATTTTCTGAAATTCCTTAGATTTATTCTGTATTCAGTAGTAGAAGACTTGCTCTACACTCCACAGGAATCTGGATCCCTTTCGCAATTGTATAGCTAGAGAAGGGAACCCCTGCGTCCCCGACAGGGATGTGCGTAACAAAAAATTTGATTTTCATTAATCGTAAACCATAAATTTTCCGAAATCACCGTAAATAGTAAATCGTAAATCGTAACTGAAGGCCCGAGTAGCACTAATGAGATCGAGCTCGTTTTATAACACACTAATGAGATCGAGTTCGTTTTATAACAACGTTCTCAAAACGTGCTGAGTTATCTACTGTGAAGTCGCGCCTCAAAAAACCTTCTTATCCTATTCTTAGGGGACAACATTATAATGAAGAGTCAACTTTTTTTTGTTTTTTTTTAAAGCAAATATCTTAATATTTCCAAGAGAAATATTACCAACCATCGCTGAGGCAAAGGAAATTCTCTTCAATCTTATCAATGTTTTGGATTCAACACGGTCGATGATTCTATCTGTTCCCGTGACCAAGCCATCCATCCCTCCTGGATCATTAGATTCTTCATCAAAGGTGCCTAAAATGATGAATCGCTGTCTTGCTACACGAAATGAACCCAGCAAGTTATTGTATAGGGCTCATACACATTCATTACCTCTACAATTATCTGGCAAAGTTGAATGGAAGGAAAGAATTACTTCTCGCACTCTATCACTCTTGCTTATGGGCATTATCAATTTCTTAAAACGAGCTCGGTAAGAAAAAACAACTCTAGGCGCACAACTTCACACGGCAATGGAAACCCGAAAAAAAAGCGAAACTTTTTGACAAACGGCAGAGGCTTGACAGACTGCTTGTAGTCCCTGCAATATCCTGGCAGAGTCAGGAAAACAGAGCTAAGAATGTGGCTGTTGATGTTTTTGCAACCCTTCATGTAAGAATTTCATCTCCACGATTCCAAGAGTTCTCCTCTACAGAATTCTCGGAGATGAATTTGGTGTGAGCTGCGGTTTTTGAATAAAGGAAACCACAAACGAAACTACGCGAATTTGATTCTAATATTGCTGCGAAACGCAAACACAAACAAATCATACACTATGCACTCCTGCGAGAAGTACTATGGGGAGTTTTCTCTCTTGTCGTTATATGCGAATTTGTTTTGTGCCAGTTTTTCGTAAGTCGTAAATCACTAAAAAGTTTGCAAAGAAATGGCGATAAATTGTAAATCTTAGCTACGCACATCCCTGGTCCCTGAATCGACTTCACACCTCCGCCTTCGAAAATCTCTGATGAGAAGAGGAATTTTCGTATTCAAAGAAGTATAGGTAACCACTGCTATTTTTCAGCTAATAAGCATAGCTTCAAAAAACGAGGCTGATGACGAGGTGATCTCAATTAGTGGAAACTGGGCTTTGACAGCCTAAAATGTGATTTCCATTCATCCAATTCAACTTCACTTCAGTTTTCACAACCGCTACTTTATTCTATTTTCATGATCCGCGTTGTTAACCTCCATTAATCCTTTATTTTGCGCAGTGTTATTCATACTGCAGCGAACTCGCCAGGCTATGGCGATTATACCCTCCATCCATTCGACTACCGGTTATCTCGAACATCCCTACCTATTCACAATCGCTTTTTGATATGCCTAGATTTCTTATTCCTCATGCTCCTGCTTTTCTATTGAGCAATTTAACACTAAAATATTCAAATATCTACAATCTACTCATCGTACGACGTAGGATTCCCAATACGTTGGCTATCATTGCTTCACAATTTCTTTGCCGTTTGACACTTTTTAAAGACTTCTTTTTCCACGTTTCCTTTAAGGGAGATGTAATATTATAATTCTCGCTGACAAATCAGGCAATGTCCGCGACAAGAGAACGTGAATTTTCGTCCGCCGTTGACCTTTTCAATGACATTTGCTAGTACACCCCATATCTATACAAACTTTTTCTATTTTTGCAACAAGTATTTGCTTCAGCTCACATTCCAATTTCTAGGAATTTGATAATTTCACATTTTTTAAAAATCTTCTGGAGATGTTTGCTATCCTACAGGAAGTGTACATCTCAACTCTTTCTTGTACCACAGTGTACCAATATCCTACAGGTATTCTACTGAATGTACACTAAATTCACATTCATCTGTAGAAATGCGTTGTAAATCCTTTTTGTTGAACAAAATATTTTTCCCATAGTAGTATTCCTTATTCCCCTTTAAGGAAAATGCACAGATTCTCAACGATGTTCACATTCGACACAACGGGATATCGAAGGATGAGCGTGATAATCGTTCGGAATTTCACTTGCAAAATACGTTCAAAATTTCGAAAATTAGGAAATCTCAGAGATATGAATGTATTAGCCTTGCAAAGGTGAGCTTTGTGCCAGCGTTACATGATCTTTCCTTGTGGCAAACAAAAGAATTTTTTTAAAGGTCTTCGTAGTAATTATTAAATGCGATTAGGTCAAAGCAAAAATATGCCACAGGGGGTTCGTTCTTACTAACATCTGTAATGATTTCACTCTTTTGTCAATGAGAACAGTGGTGGATGAGTCCCAGGTTGTTTTCGGCCCCAGAAGTACGTAGGCGAATACACTGCCAGTGCCGAAGGCATCTTTCAGGAAATCACTGCAGCCAAACTGTTTTGCAGAGATATGTTCCTTGAACAATTTTTGGAAAAAAAATCCAGGTAGTGCTCATCTAACAGTCCTCAGGTGGATCACGCTCTGGCGCGTACATAAACTAGTCGGCACTATAATGGCAGCAAAATGTCACATGCAAGAGTGGCTTCTTAAAGGCAGTGTCCAGGCAAAAACTTCGATACTTGGAGTCTGCCATCCTTTTACTCAACTCGACGAGCTGATTGCAACTGCGTAGGTTTTACCCGTAGAAATTGTGGTTTTTAGAAGGCTGAAAGTTACGATATAGACGAGTTGTCCGTTGCAAAAAAAGAGACAATGAGGCTGTTGGATCTCTCGTATTTCGGACAAACCAGCTAATTGTTGGTGCCGAACAGCCTTAAAAAGATTTACAAATCCTTTCTGCTTTTTTCACTAGTACATATATCTACAAGTATATAACCACCTTTTTTCCAAACCACGGGCAAAATTCCGGCCTAGTATCGATTGAAGAACTTGTTAGATTTGTGGATACATGTTCAGCAGGTGCGAAATTTCAATTTATTGGAAAATGAATATTTTTGCTTTCGAATATCGAATATTTCGAATAAATTGAAAATTCGAATGTCCCAACACTAGCTACCAATGTAATGTTGTAGGAGTGAGAAGCAGAGCTTCCAGGCTTTCTCATTCTTGAATACCTGCGTGTTTTAATCGTTTCCTAAATTGTTAATTAAAGCAACAAAATTATTCGATTTTTATTCGATCCAAGTATGCTGGATAGGCTTTGGGTACTAGTAGTGAAGATTCTGCCTAGACAGTGCCTTTAAAGCGCAAGAATTCTGCACAGCCCATTTTCATATGTTAAATTTGCCAAAAACTTTGTTTTACCTTGCAGAGGAGATTTGTCGGATCTCCTCGTCGAAGACTTTGCTGTTAGCCTTTGCTTGTATCCATGCCTCACAATCCATGTGTCTTTTATGCCGTGAATTCTTCATGTAATTCGCAATAATACACCAATCATAGGCTGATTCGGATGGCCTAACGATAAAAGTTTGTGGTTCATAAAAAAATATTATATTAGGCGGGATCAACATAACACGCAATATTCATTGTCTGAGTACGCATCGACTTCTTGGGCAGTCCATACTTTCATCAGGAGTGCGTTGTCATTGGACATAGCTTCAATGAGAATTCATAAGCGATTCTACTGTACAGACATTTCAAAGGATTGTAATTGCAAATACATACATAGTTACGAGTTCCTCGGTAGCTCACGATTTGGGTATTGAGAAGAATTATCTGGGCAGTGACACGCTTAAAGGCAGCATTCATAGTTGTTCTTTGTCTTGAGATTTTGCTGGATTATCTTCTTCAAACGTCTCTGCCGAAAAGCTAATGAGGATATTGCCGAGATAAAATGTTGCAGCAGCTCTAAGACATTATTCCAATTGTTATTATATTTGAGCTATACACGAGGTTGGTAACAGATTTACGACGAATAACGTTTCTGCAGATCGCCGTCTTCAGAGCCTAAGATGCGCGATTCGACAAGTCAACTATCCAATCGAACATTTCAGGAACTATACAAGCCAATGTCTGTGCCTATTTTTCGTCAGACATCTAGCGCACGGAACAATGCTCATCTTTATAGTGTGACAGCAGGGATATTGTGACACTAACGACCGCTCACTGTCCACTCAAGCGCATGACTTGGACGCCTTCCCTGGATAATAAGAGTAGTCCAAGATTTTCTTTTGGGACCACAAAGCCTGCAAAGTTTTTCGAGCTGATATTTTGTGTTCTCGCGCCAGGATCTTTACATCAACATCAAGATTCGACCCCGTCGTGTTGTATCCTTCTGTGGCTGCCAAGAGAAGTAACTTGGCGCGATCTTTCTTAGCCGTCCAAGTGCTCTCTAATGCGTACGCACAGTCGTGCTGTCTCGCCAATATATTCTACATCACAGCTAATGCATGAGATCAGGTAAATCACTCCTGAACTTATGCAGTCGCCTGCTCTGCCTGTGGTACAGACGACGCAATTAGGCGGGATTGTCGCGGTCACATTAAATAAAGTTGTTGCATTTTGCCAAAACAGTTGCATTTGTTGCACTTCATTGCTTTTCTTGCAATGCAATGCATCGTGATTGGTGTCATTGCATTTTTTTAATGCATTGCATAAAATGCAATGCATTAAATTAAATGCATTGACAAAAATTGCAATGCATTGCAACGAATGCATTGCATTTGTTTTGGTTTAATTACCCAAGCTTGAGGTACTGCCAAGCGTTCCTTCGTATCTATAGTGATGGAAAAAATGCCCTGCATTATTCAAACAAGTCAATTCATAAAACTAAATGCATTAAATGCCAGCGTTGCACTTATTGCAATCTACTGCATTTTTTCAACAATGCGTTGTATATTTTTCAATGCATTTATTTTTCATCGGTTCTCCCACCCAAGTATGGGATCATCTCAATGGATGCACTGCATTAGGCTGCTATTAGACTCCACGCGAGGTATAGCACAGGGCTTCCGCCGCTACGCCTCGCCCCCAATCGATAGGCATTGCTAGTGGAGACGGCGACACCCTGTGCTATACCTCGCGTGGAGTCTAACAGCCTAATGCAGTGCATCGGTTGAGATGACCCCATACTTAGGTGGGAGAACCAATGGAAAATAAATGCATTGAAAAATGTACAACGCATTGTTGAAAAAATGCAATAGAATTGCTTTAATGCACTTAGTTTCATGCTCTGACTTGTTTGAATAATACGGTCCATTTTTTCCAATGCTTTAGATATGGCGCAACGCTTGGCAGTACCTCAAACTTAGGTAATTGAACCAAAATAGATGCAATGCATTTGTTGCAATGCATTGCAATTTTTGTCAATGCGGTGAATTTTTGTCAATGCATTGCATTTAATACATTTGATTTAAAGCATTGTATTTAATGCAAAATTAACAAAAAAAACATTTCTTTGCATTTTCCTCCGCAACAGATACGACGCAATGCGTTTGAGTACCTCAAACTTGGGTAATTAAATCAAAACAAATGCAATGGATTGGTTGCAATGCATTGCCTTTTTTGTCAATGCATTGCAATGTCAATGTCAATGTCAATTTCATGCATTGCATTTTATGCAATGCATTGAAAAAAATGCAATGACACCAATCATAATGCATTGCATTGCAAACAAAGCAATGAATTGCAACAAATGCAATTGTTTTGACGAAATGCAACAACTTTATTTAACGTGACCGCGACAATCCACGGACACGGGATGCTATGCGGTCATACATCCAATTTCTGTCCAATTGACGTTTCAGATTGCTCGGTGGTATTTTCACCACTGAGACAATGCTGTCTAGAGTAGCTCTCCACAAACACTGTCATATGGCAGTGCTCACTTCGTCGGAGATGAACGACAAACAGAAGGGTTTCTTTTCCGCGTTTGGATCGCGATTTCTGGGAGACATTTTTCTGCATCGCTTTCAAGTATAGAAGTAGCTTTTATATCCAGTATACCTGGTAAGAGCGATTCTTTTATATATATATATATATATATATATATATATATATATATATCCATTGTAAACTTTTCTTCCTTGTGGAAAATTCTCGTAACAAACACTCTTTTTATCTAAGTAAGGTGGGCAAAGAAAGAATTCGTTATGCACTGTTCCAAACGCCATAAAAATTCTCCTTTTGAATGCCTGCCCTTTTTTGTTACCGTCAGTTCTGTCACCCTGCAGTTTTAGGTGAAGGCGGCATCATGTCGATACATAAGACGGATATAAACGAGGAACTTTCGTGGGGTGAAAAAATAGAACATGAACGCGTCCTAATAAGAACTGTCGTGGGGCGAAGAAAGAAATGCTTACTCCTCCATTAATTTTCATTCTTTATCATTTTCGTTTGTTTTTACTTATACCTACACCGCGTGTCGTCGATCACTCCGGATTCCTTCACTTCGTTCCTTGACGGAAGTTGCTGTTCTATCCTAACTTTTATATCCGTTTTCAGCATATCATTTGTTAAACCTCTACTACATCAACTAGGCGTCACCAGCGTTCTCGTGAATTTCTCCAATGTCTCTCACTCTGGATGATGGATGGCGCCTAGATCGTCGATAACATTCGACACTTATTATCTAATACATTTTCAACAACAAATACGTTAAGGTTGCCTTCAACTCCGCGTCCTATCTACTTATTTTGTACACTACTTAATATTACTTGCAATTTTCAATCAAGACCTTGTTCTTTGCTCAAATCCGTAATCGCTGAGCGCATTTGATAAGTTCATTCCAACCGTTTCCATTCCTGCTTAGCTCTAATTTTTTTTGAAGATTATGAGGAAGAAGGGCCTGAACGTGGAAGACATCGGATGTCTGACTACAAGAACACGATACATCGTCCTTTTTTTGGGTGAGAAACTGTCAAAAATCTTTTTTTTCAATACTGCGTTTACATATCTTGTATTCAGCGTAGTGCGAGAACTTCTTCAACTTTTTATTTGATTAGCTTTTGGCGCATGGCGCCTTCGTCAGATCTTAACAAAGTATTTACAACACATGCAAAAATGTCTTACTAAGTGAGTGGTGGTTGTTCTACCCACCGAACTCGCTGGCGAATGGGAAGCAATGAGTTCGTTTTAGAACCACGGTGGGTATTTAAAGGTTCGTGATACCGTAATCCTATTACTGTTTCTCCTTCTCTGATCGGTCAAGCAAAGACCTTTAGAGTTTCCACTAATTCCTCCCGACTGTTAATCTCCGGCTTGCACCTCCTGATTTCTTTCGCTTCCATGATTATATTATAGGCCTCGTTTTTATCCTGGATATACCCACACTCCTCAGGTCAACGTTTGGCTCAAGCTTATGAGTTTTAACAAGCGAGTAATAAGTTGGCACTTCGGGGTGATTTGTGCAGAAACGAGATTTTATGCTTGCATCGAATTTCCTGCGAAAGACAGACTTGACAACATTTTCTAACAGTTGACATGATTGCTTGACATTTGACATTTGACATTGGCATTTGCTTCAACCACCACCCACACTCAAAAAGATGTTAACGTCGTCACGTATTCACGAAGCAGGATGCGACCAACGATCGTGTCAGTATTGCCGTGAACAGAATATCTGTCACCTGCGGGGGACCGTTTGCATGATCACGTGCACCAGATGCGGCCAACGGTATGTGGGAGAGACAGAGAGACCGTTAGAAAAAGATTGGATGAGCACCGACGAGCTTTCACTCATCCGCAGTCATACCCCAACAATAGTTTCTCCAGGCACCGCACGACAATGCACACACGAGAGTCCGTACCGGATTTTGAAGTAAAAGTGCTGCATCGTCACCTTGAAAGACCGCTAGAGAGAAAGATCATGGAAGCGAAAGAAATCAGGAGGTGCAAGCCGGAGATTAACAGTCGGGAGGAATTAGTGGAAGCTCTAAAGTTCTTTGCTTGACCGATCAGAGAAGGAGAAACAGTAATAGGATTACGGTATCACGAACCTTTAAATACCCACCGTGGTCCTAAAACGAACCCATTGCTTCCCATTCGCCAGCGCGTTCGCTGGGGAGAACAACCACCACTCACTTAGTAAGACATTTTTGCATGCGTTTACAGTAAACCGAAACTTTCTCCATGAAAGAAACTTTCTTGGAAAAAATTGTACATACTAATTAGTGTGCCTCCCGATTTTTAAACTTTACACAAGATATCTTTTGATAAAGTACTCGCTCGTAAGATGCCCTTACCTAGAAAAATCAGAGACTCAGGAGAGTTCTCGAGCTTTGATTGATGAGCAAGTTGTGTGATGCGGGGCACATCGAATACTGTCTCTGTGACGTCGTGCTAAGAAGGTGAACACAGACAAGCATGCTTTACTTTCAGCTGTGATGTTCTAATCTATCGATTTTCATTTCTGTTTCGGAATCAAGATCTGTTCTGTTGTAGGAGGTGTAATGCTCTTTGATTATTCCTATTTCAACCAAATGTTCGCATGATTTGAATTCACGATTCAGGATCTGCATGCATATCATCAATAGCGTCAAATATGGTTGTTCTGAATTTCACATTGATCTGCATGGGTTCAGATTTCAATGATGTAAGCAGAAATGGATAAGTGGTTAGAGACCACCTCGCAAAACCTTCAGTTTTACAGACCAACCCCAACGATCTGGAGAACAAGGGTCCATATGATTATTCACAATCGGAGAAGTCGTATCTTATGTGGGCAGTGGCGGTCGGCACACTGGTGGCTGCTTGGCCGTTTCACTGGTAAGGAAGTATTGGAGTTGAAATAAGGCCGAATTGGAACTGGGGCTGGCTAGTGAAATTAACTAATTTCCTCGTCTTGTTACTGATCCGAGGAAGCGAGAGACTAAACTGACTGTGTGAAAGAGTTATGCATGAAAGGCAGCACCTATGGAAATCTTGTTTGAATTCCTACAGAATCTTGAGGTTTTGAGGAACACAGGACTCATACCTGGTGTAGAGACAGCGCAAATCCCGCGGGAAACCTCTAAAAACAAGGAAAGGGCTGTTTCCCATGCGTTTGAAGGAGCGGGCAAGGATCCACTTTGCCACATCAACGGGTTGAGGAATGGCACTCGCTGCAGTATCTCCACAAGAAGCTGACAATTCTTTCGCCTTTTATAACTCACTTTCAACCGAATATACGGGGCTTTGCATGTGTCAAAAGTGAAGATCCTCGTAACCCCGTCACGAGAATCTCTATTTCTGGCACATGCCATATAATCTTGTGCCTTTAAAGGCAGCACTCACGGAAATGTTCACTTCTGAAGAGAGTCGCTTACCGTGTAACTGGCCGCTCGACAATCAAAACAGCAAGCTGGACACAATGAATAGCCCTCTACCGGCGAAGAAACTGCTGGTGACACACCTGTCGACCTGAACAAAAGAGTTTCGTCGTGCCAGCCAACGCTGTTGACCGAGGTGCGCGTGTGTGGTTTAGCGCAATTGATGAAGTTGAATGCTTTACATTTGTCAGGGTTTCGTATCATAAGACATATGACCTGTCATGGAACACTCGTCCGGATTTTGTACGCGTAAGAACCACTGCAGTTTCCGTTATTCCCGCGTGTTTCGCGCTACTTCATCAATGTCGATCAGTTCACTGTCCCTAAAAAGCCCGATATACCGCAAAGTATCCAGGAAAGAAATTTCCGCGAGTGCTGTCTTTAAGCAGTAATTCGCCATATCCGAGAAATTCTCAAAGTCTTATCATTCTAGGTGCTATCAAAAATATGGAGCACGATCCGTTTTTTTCACAGCTGGTATGATTTCGACAATATCCACGGCAGTCATGCCACTTACGGCAGCGTACAGCTGGCCAGCTTTTCTAGCAGCTCGCTTCCTCCAGGTTCGTTACTTTGAGTGAGCATTCAGTTGCATTCTTGGTGAAGGGAAGAAAGTGCATTATGATCTCTTGAAAATCTACGAGAAACTTTTCCAAACAGAATTTACGTTTCACACAGATGGAAACTTCCATTTCTTCTTCGGGTATTCCACGGGCGTCCATCAACACATCTGCTATGCAGATACTAACGCACTTTTTTTTCATTACTTGTTAGCAAATTTGGTAAGTTTGCTCGATTTTCCAGCCGCTTACTTCCGACTCCCAATTTGCTGACAACGATGCTCCTAATTTAGAAAATGAACTCAATACTAGCCACAATCTGTTGCGATGACCTCGCTAGGTGGCGATCCAAGGAGGCAACACTCACACTAGATCGAAAACTTTATTTTCCCAAAAACGGCCACTCGAATTTATAAATCACTAGCAAAGATTCTGGCCTCTGCTTGCTCAGACCTAGCCCCCCCCCCCTCAATTAGTCGAGAAGCGCGCCCAAAAACACGACCGCACCCTCGCAAAAGTTCATCCAGCGAAGAGTCTTCAGTTTTCTGTTTCCACAACAATAACTATTCTGATCGCAATAATTGCCAAATCTGATATGTGGGCCGAATCGAAGGTTGATCACAGCATTTGGAACTAGTGCCGATCACTTCCTCCAGTGCCAGATGTTTCACGACATTTGATGAATTCCTACCCATTTTGCGACAAGCAACCACTTGCGCTGGCAGAGGCTGCAATCTGATTTGACAGCGTCGGACATCAGAAAGTGTCTATGACTTTTGGAGCAACCGAAAGCAACGGTTTCAATGAAAGGAAATCCGGGAATATTCCAACGTCGGGTGAGTTTTGCACTCTTGGATCGCCATCTTGCAAAGCCACCGTAACCATGTGGCCAGTGTTAGCCGTATTTTTAAAGTGGGACCATAGAGCAATTCGTGCTGGCACTCCACCGATGGACCTAATTCTGTAGAATAATATCTACAGATGATAAATTTTGAATCAGTGAATAGAATTTTTTCCTAAAACAAGGAATCCGCGAAATGGATGTTTTTAATGTGTTTCTATTCCGCATGAGTTCCTATGTATAACAAATTTAAAATTTTAAACTGCTTAGCTCTATGCTGGAAGGAGTTATCCAAGAAAAACCAATCGTTGCATGCTTTTGTCCGCAACTGCTTTCTCTTCAGGGAGTCTCGTTTGGTGCAGATTTCGCTGCAATCGGACTGATAGTTGTTCATTGGGCGTCTCTTAAGCAACACGGATTATTCATCTCATTACTTTCATCGTTTTCGCAAATATCTGTTATGTTCACTATGCCAGTGGCTGGCGAGGCAAGTTCAGTAATCTTAGTTATTTCAACTGAAACTGCACCACAAATCCTATTGCAGTTATGCGAATCATCATTTGGCTGGCCTTCAGTTTACTACCTCCACGCGGCAGTCAGTGGTGTCTTGTTCTTGGCATGGTTCTACTATTATAGGTAGTTTCCTTCTAATTGATCTCACTACGCGTACTTCAAGCAAAATGTATCTAGAAACAACCCTGCTAAACATCCAGCGATGACAGAAATTGAGCTCGAGAAAATACAACGAGGAAAGGGGGAGGTGAAGGAAAAGGAACCAACACCTATTAAGGTATAGTGACTGTCCTAGATTATCGCGGGATGCTCTTTGAATAACTTTCATGAAAAGCTTTTTACAGGCGATTATGACAAACCATATCATGTGGTCAGTGTGGTTGTCCGCATTTGGTGAGCTTATGATGTCTCAGTTCATCGTTATGTACGGACCCACCTATTTGAACGAGGTAAAATAGCAAAATTCGAAAAATTGTACAATACCTCTTAACGTTTCGGGTACGCTGCACTACTCGTCTAGTTCTGATCTAAAGTTTGAAAAAAAAAGAAACCCAACTTATACTCCGCCAAGAGGGGTTATTCCAGGTACTGAGCACGAGTATCGTATCCGTTTTCTACCGCAACCCCATTGCTGTGGAATTAAATTGTTTACTGCAGATATTGTATCCCACAGGGTTCTCTCAGATTTAGCGTACAGGAGTTCATTGAGATGCTAATCACGATTATCAACATTATTTTGCATTCCATTTCTTTTTTTTCTCCTAAATCGGCATTTTCTCAAGTTCCTACCGTGTGCCTACCGTAACCCTGCAAAAACGAGGCAGTATAAAACGGGTACGATGTTTGTGTTCAGCTCCTCAAATAACCCTTCTAATGAGGTTTGGCAGAATTTTTTTCGAGATTTTGGCACGTAACTAGCCGAATAGTGCCGGAACAAACGAGAACGGTTAAATGGCTAATTTTATAGCACCTAGGTTCTTGGATTTCGAGTAGCTCACACAGGCTACTTCGTTGCAATACCTCGCGCACTTCATTTAGCATTCAAGATTATCAGTGGTTTGGCAAGCGATAGAATCCAGTAAGTACACATAATTTGTCTCAAAAGGGTGTAGGTCATGATGAGGCAAAAAAGGGCGTGTATTGTTCCGTAACTGTTTCAATAATAGCCCCCCCCCCTCACTCCCCTCCCGGTCCACTAGTATATACTCGTGCGCGATTTCATCATTCATACGTACGCAGAATTTGAACGTGAGGGGGAACAGTTGACACCGAAGGGCGGAAAGTCACGGAAGTCACCGCCCCATTTTGCCTCATCTCAGGAAACCTAGGAACTGTTTTGCATGAGATAGGAAGATGCAAATCCCACGTTTAAGACATGTATGCTCATGCAAAACAAGGTTTTTTAATCAATAGTTCTACACCAGCAATTGGCAAATCCATGCGAAACACATGCATATCCAAGCAGAACTTATGCGTCTCCAAAATCCGATGCAAATACGATGCAGAACCCATGAAAAGCCCAAGATTTTCTCAGTCCCATGCATGGGTTCTGCATGAGTATGCATGAGTTGCATGGATTTGACCATTGCTGATATAGAACTATTGATTCAAAGAACCATGTTCTGCACGAGCGAGCATGTCTTAGTCGTGGAGTTTGGAACTTTCAATCTCATGCAAAACACGGTTTTTAAACTCCCTGAGATGGTGACCCACACCCATCTCAAAATCATTGGAGTATGGTGCGTGTGGCGAGATCTACTCGACACTCTCGCTTGAAACATGCTCTTATCGCATCTTTCGTGTGAGGCCTGCTACGCTTCTTGGGTCGCGACGCTGCGGCCATGTTCTTGATTTGTCGCGATGCAGCCGTCGCACCCATGCAAACTGCTCAAAAGTGGTTGGTGCCATTTTTAAGTGTGTGCGAGCAATGGTCGTGCTGTAGTAGTTGGCGGTTATTCTCACCACTCGACGTCGTGGCTCCCCAAGGCGTGCTATTTATACTTTTCCCTGTAAAAAATTACTCGATGAACTGAATTGGAAAGGCCCTGTTTATGTTTTGCCAATGACGTCGCGGCGACGGCGTAGGTAAGATAGGGGTGGTGAGATGGATCAGAAAAGTGAAGGTTGTCTGGACCGAAAAGTGAAGAAATGTTTTCCAACCACTTTGATGAGGTTGAGGAAGATCAAATAAATGAATAGTGAAGACCCTTTCCAAGATGGTTTGCACTGAAATTGTTTTAATATTTCTGAAAAGTGAAGAAAGATCACAGGTTCAAAGCCGGGATGTAAGATATGCTCACAGTTTCTACAGTCTCACTCTAATATGTCAGACAGTTGACATGTTAGAGCGAAATTTGTACCGGGGCCCTGCTTCCGTGCCGCGACCCACGCTCAGATCAACACCGATAGTATCTCGATTTCATTTTTGCCAAGTATTTTGGTAATCTCACAAAGCCGTATGTTGCACACTTGTCACTGATTCTTCTATATGGAATTTACAAACTACAGAACAACACCAGAAGCAACAAATTTCGTTGAAAATTCACGGAGAAATCAATTTTCAAACTAGGATGGAGGATTTGCGTCCTTTAAAATTTCTCACTATTTTTGAGAAACAGTAATTTGTGCACTCATATATTCAATAGGCAGCTTCCTTGCGCATGTAAGGTCATTACAGCAACTGCCTTTGTCTGAAAATGGTCCAGAAAACGGGTTATGCTGGTAACAAATATGATAAAGATTCTGCAACAAATCCTCGACCAAATGGGAAAAACCCCAGTAAAATGGGAAAGTAAACCTCCCCAAAAAAATCAACGAAATCAGGGTTACGATGCAAAACGGCGATTTCTAATCAGCACCTTCGAAAACCTCTATACGCAGAGAGATTTCAGAGATAAGTCTAGCTTGGAAAAAGTCAAAAAAAGTCGAGTCAAAAAGTCAAAAAAAAAAAATAGAATCGATACAGTGATGCGAAAAAAGTGTTATATTCGTGATCAGCACCCTACCCCTGTATACAAGTTTACAGAGAAATTCATTTTTTCGAGCTTAGGGTCGTTAGTGGGGCCGCTGAAGTACAATGGTACGCTTTGTTTTGGGTTAAAGAGGATATTCCAGGCTAAAGCTCTGATTCGAGGCAATATCACGCCTGTCTTGTCAACATTTTCTCTCAAATCGCACTCCCTAGCTTCAAGTTTCCTACCGCTGCGTTGTGTATAGAATTTAATCCACAACCGCGCATCCAAGTATTTCTGCCTTTTCAAAACAAAATATGCGACTTTCTGCATCATTTTTCGATCCAGGCTGCGTCCCGGATCCAACTATATCATTGTAGGTGAACGTTGCCTCCTTAGGCGTAACCGTAATTGACGGTGGGTTGAGACACGTCTCAGGTTATCGGACCTATGGGCAATGGCGACAATATGCGCGAAACCGTCGCGTCGCGCGCTCGCGCCATGCTAAACTTCGCCAATTTACTTATGCAAAATCAGATACATAGCTCGATTTAGCGTGGGCGTCAACGATTATGGGATTTATGAACATTCATCCGTCCCCGTAGGTCTTAGACTTGTGAATGGTACGAAAAACAAAGAAACAGTGGACTATCCCAGTCCTCAATATTGATGAAATCATCGCATCACGATTGTTAGCAGACGCACTGCGAATTCGGCTGATCGCGTCGTTTCCGAAAGAAATAGTATAAAATAGGGGAGAACGCAATGGGAATCCGCGACATCGCGTCGCGATGACAACAGCCAACTGTTGCTATCACTGCTCGCTCACGCGTCCATTCGAGGACAACCGCTTTTGAACAGTTTGCTTGTGCGCGGTGGTTGCATCACTACGAAGAATAAGCACAGCTTATGGAGCCACACACGCGATCCACCGATTATTTTGAGACAGAATGTGCATGGCCAAGAAAACACACATAGCTGTAAATGAAACTTCCAGCTTCTTGTCAGAAAAGACGAAAATGCGTATCTTCAACACGATCGCCTTAATGGTATGTTTCACCTAACAAAATAGCAAGCTGTCCGATATCTTGGTCCATTTGATTAAGGTGTCTGGATCTTTCTTCTGCGTGCTAGGATTCCTACCAAAAGAAATGGCTAGCTACGCACTCGCCTCATTGCTTATTATCGAATGCTCAACCGGATTTATCTGTGGCGGATTCTACAAGTGCGCCACACTCGTTGCCAGGTACTCACTCCTGCTGTTTTACGAGCACCGATGAACAATTTGTCAGATGACACATTTCATTTAGCAAACTAGTTCTAGATGTTGCGTAGCGGAGCGCAAAACATCTTACTCCAACTGATTACAAAGAACTGATGTTTCATAGATGGCATAGGAGTTTTTGTGAAACTTCACTGGTAATTTATAAGCACTGTCCAGAAGAGTGTAAACCACAACAACCTTTCGCAGTTGTGTTCTCAATATGCATATGTAGCTTACAGTGGCGGACAAGAAGGTGGGCGGGAAGGGGTCGGGGGCGTGGTGGGGTCTCCACAGCTCGGGGACCCGAACAAGCAGAAAAAACTGGTATAGGATTTCCATTCATTTTACAAAGTAATTTCGAAAATCCGACTACTCATCTTCGCGCCGCCCCCCCCCCCCCCCCCCCCTCGCGTCCACCGCTGGTAGCTTAGTCAGTTCCTACTAACGGAAGAAAAAGACTCATTTTATCCCAGTGCAATCGATTTTTCCAGCTTGTTAGAAGTTCGTTTCAAGAATCCTATTTCATCATATGAAGCGAATACGGTGAATATGTGGAAGGAATGATATATCCATATCATTCGTAGTATCTCGTGGAACTAATCATACACAGTCGCGGCCAAAAATATATGATCAGCGTCATTTTCAAAAGATAATTTTTTCCTATAACTCACCTCTGCCTTGAACTGTCCAGATGAAATTTGGATATGTATTGAAGCTCTTTGGGTGCTTCCTATCAGCTGCTCATAAACTCAATTCTTGTAACTTTACTAAACTTGAACATCAATTTCCTTGGCTTCCTTTGACTTCGTTCAATATCTTCACTACCACCTTCTGAGAAAAATGAAGAGGTGATCCAGATCAAGAACGCGATGGGCTATTTTTTCCGTCAAATGTCATTGCTGCATTTTCATTTGCTTCTCAAATGCGAGAACCAGAGTAAGTGGTAGAATTTACCAAAAAATCTCTGTTGTTGTATCTAAATGATACTGACTGCGTTACAGTTCCTATTTCAATGTCAGAATAGTTGTCAGTAGTGGATATCATAGAAATATCCTCCGTTGGAACGGTTCTATTCTGTTCGAGATTACCGGAAACTCTTTTTTCACACTTTTTTGGGCTTTCTGGTAATCGCACTTTTTCATGTACAGAGAAGAACTACAGAACACGATTATTACAGCAAATTACTCACTCAAAAGGAGATTTAGAATAACTCCTCTGCGAATCGAGACGATACAAACGAGGAATCATCATGTTGATGAGAGGAATCATCCTGTTGATGAACGTTGTGAATTCGGACTTGGAAACCGATAGTTCTGTTTGAAAGCAGGTTGCGCTAATGTTATGCAGCGCAAAGAACGAATACTTCGACCCTCATCATATCCTAAAATTTTGTCCGAATAGCACAATCCCAAGTTAAGTTATGATGAAAAGTTACGCCTTCAACATGGCACTGATCATATCTTTTTGGCCGTGACTGTGCTGTTGAGTTCAATAGATTTCAGGCAACACTCTCACTTCGTGCTATCACAAATTCAATTCATCAAATGTCTGTCGTTATTCATCGAGCCACTGTTGGTGTTTCTCATTTGCAAGCACAACTCTCTCACAGAATGGAGGGTAGTCTTTCTCATCCATGGGATTCTACTCATCGGTATGACTTCAAATTTAGTGTCTCAATAGTTACTTCCCTTGAATATTTGGAAACAATTTGAGGAGAACGTACAGGTTTTAAATTTGCTATGTGTGTAGTAGTGTGCACGATTGAGCTGATGTCTTGGTGGTTGCTCGCTACCCCCCAAGCAATATTAAAAGCTGATTTTCTTATTAAACCTATTTTTGCCAGTAACATTTACTTAGTGGACCAACAATAATGACTATGTGGATTGCTGTACAGATATAATGACATGGAAAATGCTACGAGAGCTGAGTAGTGGCAACGCAGCAGAACATGATAACATCAATCCACCAAAGGAATCACACATTGCTGCGCCGGCTGAGAATCGGTGCATTACCATTAAGCTTGCGTGCTACCCCTCACGCCCCTCCGTTTCACTCCCTGCTGTCACGTCCCGTGAAGTGTCTATAAGCCGATGGTTGAGTGCCAGAACTCTCTAATTTCCACTTTGACGGAAACGAGGCGAATTCTACGGAACTTCTCTGGCCGGCTATTGCCGGATAAGGGTATGCTGTGGGCGACAACCGGTCAGACGAGATGCGTGGGATGTAGACACATGCGAATGCGGATGTAAAGTTTGTGAAGTTCGGCTGTGGGCCATCAACTAGGCCATCAGCCTCAGTTCGAAATTACAATGCTAGGACTCTGATGTCAATGCATGACTAGGTGCGAGCGGGGAAGTTGCAGTGGATCACATCCTTATATGTACGTAGTACCACCAAACTTATGGTACAATCTCCTTAAGATAAGATCTGGTCTAGGAAAACTTAGAGCTGGGAAGACGTCTCTACTTATTTCCATCCGCGCTTTCTGTTATCATACAGAAACCGAGCCCCATCTGCAGTAATCACACGGTCGAGAAATATCTCGTTTTTGGGATGAAAAATTAAGTTTAAAAACATGCCACAGTGGGTGAGGCATCAGTCACCATTCAGGTCTGGGGTGTTCACTTCTACACCTTCCAGACCCTGTCGATTGAAGCCAAGTGTTCATCTCATCGCCTATGAAGTGGTTGATTCCAAGCTGAAACAAACACAGGAATAGTGCGTACTGCCGGCCAATATTGATCGAGTTTAAACTCATTAACCATTATCACTCAAAAGTTGCGTCGGCTCATAATTTGTTCGTGACTCTATGAAAAAGCGCAGCAAAGAGTTCAGGAAGTATTCATCAAGCTGTGAAGCATCCGTGCGGATCCTCCATCTTCGTTCATTATTCACGTGCGCAGCTTTTGTTAGCATGTTTCCTCGTGGTTACCCTAATTTCAAAACCTTTGCTCTGACATCCTGGGGTAGGGCTTACATCGGGCTCTCAGACATGAATTACGTGTGAAACAGACGGAGAGGGAAAACAGCAAACCTGCAGAGCCAAGATTTTGACCGGATCTTACCTTTAAGAAAATTACTATTATAGTTCCAACATGGTATGAGTATCTCTTGGAATTAGATGTTGGAACCATTCCCTTTATAGTGAATATTGCTTGCTGTTTGAAGGAGACGTTTACATTTTCCCAACCTAACAAGACATAAATTCCAGTTGGCAACATCATCTTCTGCTACTTCGCTACGGATAAACCAGCAGCTTTTACAACACCACAAACTAAAGCGCAATTACCAGCTGAAGAAAAAAGGTGATCAAGTACCCACACAGCATCTGAATGGATAAATAATGAGCGTGGGATTCATGTACATGTGGCCGGATATCACTTTGTTTTGTTAGTCGCTTTGTTTGTCATCGCGTGTCAACATGTCAAATGAACGCGTTGCCGAGTTTGCAGTCTACTATGTCCTACTTCCCATTTACTTGAGTGTGTCTCTCATGATCAAAGTTTTTCACAATCTTGAAAATTTATTTTGTCTGCTTCTATTAATCACGTCGCTCGGATAGTTTAACCATTTGGTGTTATTAACAGTGAAAAAATTGTGAATCTTCTTACTCAAACTCTTTATAAACAGTAAAATATAATAGGTGATTTTGACAAATCAACCAAATTTTTTTCATTCACCTCTATGCAGTATCCTTATGGTAGTGCAAAGATAGAATAACCATGTCACTAGTTAAGGTCTCCCTACGATAAGAAAAACAGCCCCTATCAAGGGGACGTCAATCTCACAAAGAAGAATCTTGCTTCAGTAGAAATGTTGACCATTCTCATCGACTATGAGTAATCTTTATCGTCTATAGTATGATGAAATTAATTTGTCACAATCTGTGCACGTTAGCAGAAGTATGTCAAAAACTGGCACTATTCAACTTTACTGACCTCAAAATCTTCGAAAAAAAAATTTCGGCTGAAACTTCGCATAGAGGAGTTAGTTACTTGAGGTGCTGAACACGAATATCGTATCCATTTTGTACCGTAACCCAATTTCACGGGGATACGGCAGGTATACGGTAGTAAGTTCGGGGAAAATACCGATTTTGGGTAGAAAACAAAAGTATCACGTAAAATAGTGTTTATAATCGTGATCAGCGTCTAGAACAACACATCTACGCAAAAATTGAGAGAATTCTCTGAGATACCTCAGCTACCATGTACCTACCATAACCCTACAGAATGGGGGTTACGGTACAAAATGGTTATGATATTCGTGTTCAGGAACTCAAGCAACCCCTATAGGTGAATTTTCAGCCAAAATTTTTTTTGAAGATTTTGGGCCAATGAAGAACTGCCAAAATAGTGCCCAAAAACTTTATCGAAATCTATCTATCGGTTACCTCTCCAATGCTAATATGTTATATGGTAATGTTGTTCCTACGTCAGAAACTCGCGACAACGTGCGCGACCGGACGAGCATTCTCTATTCATATTTTTGTGAAACCTAAATAATTAGCAAATTCCTTCGTGATAGCGTTCTAACAGATATACAAGTGTTCTAGTCTGTTTCGCCAGCGATGATAGTTGAGTGTTCGTGCGCGAAAGCGCGTGAATCACGTGGTGGCTCGCTCAAAATCGGCTCTGTCGCGAACGTGTTAAGATGGCCTTCAAAAAGTTTACTTTGGTCCATGAAAAATCTTTCCACTTGAAATATTAGCAGGAGCTTATTATGCCTCCTTTCCATCTCTGACCTTCTTACCTCATCCACACTACTTCCAGGAACATGAAATAAATGTCGGAAATGTAAATCCCATCTGTCACTTCTATGTGTTCGTTTCAATGTTAATGTAAAGAGAAAATTAATATTCCTCGTGATTTTACTGGCTACTGACAGTTTACCATTTGGTCCTAACGAGAGAGAAATTTGTACATGTACATATGTACACAAACGTGTCTACTGGTTTTTGACCCTCCTTTGAGGCGTTACGCTTTTTTTTTCAGACTCAGTAAAATCGCTTGGAATCTACATGACATTTTCAGCGTTTGTAAGCAGTTATAAATTTGTGTAAATAAGCGAACATTTCCTCAACCACCCTCAACAACTTTTACG
The DNA here is from genome assembly GCA_037903475.1 of Ancylostoma caninum. Classification (NCBI taxonomy): domain Eukaryota; kingdom Metazoa; phylum Nematoda; class Chromadorea; order Rhabditida; family Ancylostomatidae; genus Ancylostoma; species Ancylostoma caninum. Next base: position 3,294,990 of record JBAJFG010000111.1, read on the forward strand.
TATTGTGGTGGTAGTGCTTTCTTGACCGAGATCGGCAATTTTCACTTGTCCATTAATGTATTTGTGTGGTTCTATTTCATGTCTTTAGCGTAGGCAGCATTGTTTCGATTATATCGATTGCATGAGAGTTATGCTAGGAATGGCATGGTGTTATCATACACGTATCAATGTCCTGTTCATTTTTTTAAAATAAAGCTAGTGTGTAACATTCACAGCACATTCGGAATAACTTCAAAACAACGCACTCATGTAACACACACAATTTTCCACATATTATAAACTAACTTGCAGCCACTATGGTTGAAATCTGCTTTCTAATCTAGTTGCTCTGTTACAGGCTGACGGCGGAAGATGAATGAAACACACAAACTACTTACTCACTTATCACGAGATGTACCTCCTGCATCTCGTCTATTTCACTGCTGTTATGATTTATTCCACTACACTTGAATATATATATATATATATATATATATATATATATATATATATATATATATATATATATATATTCGATGCTATTTGATGCAGTGATCTTTGTTGTGACACCAATAAAGTTCATTTTGAAAATAGTAGCACATCTTGTATTACGACTACTTTTCTAATATTGCTGTGAGGTTCGGAAATACATACACTGTTGGACTTTCATCTAGCACAGGTCATTTCCACCGCGGAATTTCGATTTATTCCAATCTTATCATGAGCACTTGAATAGAAACTTACGTAACTTAGTGTGGAGCCTCTTTGCCGCAAATCTTCTTTTTCACTGATCCCGGTCAAGCTGGATTGATACTCCATTCCACTGGTTCCACGAACGTTTGTTAAACCTACGTATACAGATGGCATAACCTACTAGTTCGAGTGTGTACAGTGCGCCTCAAGACTTCACGTCAACCTTAAAAGGGCCATTGATGAGTAGGTCATTGATGTGTAGGTCTCATTGTTCCGTACATTTTTTTTTCGTGGGCGTCCCTCCTAGGGTTCTTCTCGGGGGCAAGCTGGGCATAGTAAAAGGCTTGAGAGGCAAAGGGGGCTCCGTATCGGAATCTGGATCGGAACCCGAGAAAAAACAGAGTGTTTATTGGTTCTGGGGAAGACCACGTTTATAGGGGCGATTGAAGACGAAACAGTTCGCATGGAGCAGATGGTCTTTTGCAGGCTTTGGCTAGCCAAAGAATTTGAAGGATTCCTGCTTCATGGATTGGGAAGGAATTTTATGACTTCAGCATGCGATTCAGGATGAAATGTGGTAACCTGGGATCGACATGCTAGTACAGCTTTTATTCTCTAAACTTTAAGGGTATCCTGAAGCAGTGGCAGAGACACTATCTCAAAGAACCAGCAACGGCGAAATTTCGAGGTATCGTTGAGACACCAAGTGCCACATTTAGGGAGCCAACATGGACTTGAAGCACCTCAAGATGACAAAGGATGTCGTCACCTACTGCATCCCCTTACGTGAAAAGCCTACTCAGGAGCTACGGAAGAACAGCTCTCAAGGACAAGAGCGGGAGAATTGGTCTCACAGCTGACAATGTGGCCAGGATACCTGCAACTTTTCACTGCAATAGAGCTGGTACTGAAGGAATCCGCCAACGAAGCAATAGTAAAGGCGATCCCACAAAGGTGCGAAAGCAACAGAGAAATCGCGGCAATGAAGCGGGAGCCAACAAAAGAACCCCTTTCACATATCCAATCGAAGAAATCTCAAGTGGTCTACCACTAGTAGGAAATCCGTAAAGCAGCGATTGCCCCCAACTGAGGAAATGAAGTGCTGCAACTGCAACATGTTGGGACACTTCGAATACGACTGTAGGAAAAAAAAGCGGACGGAAGCCTACAGAAAAGGGGAATAAGGATCATTGAAACCGAGGAACTGTGAAGATGTTCACCATTTTCCCGGATGGGTGGCTTTGCTCAGACAAATTTTCAGAAGGACTGCAGCAGAGAACCGGAGGAAGCGACAGGTAACCTGCAGTTCTTCCGGTTTCCTGCTGCGTTTCTTCCGAACATCTGCTGCGTTCTTCCGAATAGCTGTTGCGGTCCATCCGATTGGCTACGGGAATAAGCGCGCCGTTCCGCACAAATGCGCTACACACCCATTTCACTCTCGTTGGACCACCACGCGATGATACCCACACGCACAAATGATGAGCTCGATGAGTAGTGGTCGGTGGTTTTACAGTCCGATGTACCCATGAAGCCAATTTCCCATCTCAACCCCAAAGCACTGATTTCTTGCTGGTCGCAACAAAGCTGAGCGCTGTATATGAAAAGGGTTTGATAACGCTCACTAATCTCCATGTCCTTTGATTTTTGAACCTCGGCATTTAATATCTATATTTATCGTTCCATTCTTAGTGTTGTTATTAAGGAAAAGCAACATCTGCTGTACTCTTTTTTGCTGAAATGTCGTTCGAAAGAACAAGCTTGCCAACGTCTTCTGCCTGAAGGAGTTTGGAGAAGGATTAAGAGTGGGTGGAGATCGATTTGCGATTCTTTGCGATCTAACGTTGAATCCACTCTTTGCGCAAAATTCGACAGACTTTTGGACACACTTCATGAAAACTGCTCCAAAGGCGAGAGCAATCCAACAATGAACCACCGAACTGACCATTCTATGTCTGAAAATGAATCTACAGCCGGAGGGGTGAGAGTTACGGTGATTGGCAACGTTAACGTTTCTGCGAAAGCTTTGAATTTTCTGAGCCTCGGTCCATCCTTCCCACCCACGCGTAATGTTGATGCGATCACGTTCCGTAAAGTTGTTCGTGGTCTGCAAAGACTGAGGGATCAATTACGTAACAGAGTTAAAGGCAGCACTCACGCTGAAAAAAGTTTCCTCGAATTCGAGCTCATTTCAAAGGTGCCATCAATTGGACTGTGACTGCAAAAGGAATCTTTCCAAGTCCTGCAGTTACTCGAGTAATAAAACTCGTACGCATGTACAAATGCGCCCAGTACGCTCAACCCCGCCCCATTCTCTCTGACCGTGTGCGGCTGTGTTTCTCAGCTGATACAGGATCGATCAGGATTTTGCTATAGTGGTGATCCGTTCTGCAGCTCTGCGATGACACCCATCTCAGGCGATAGATCTCGTACAAATGGACATGTATTGGCATATCACAACATAGTATTTCGCGCAAACCTTGCTTTTTCGATGGTCTTTTCTCTACTAGGGGCACAAAAGTAGCCTCCAGAGTAGAATTTCATGAGAAAATCGACGTTTTTTATCGTGAGTGCTGTCTTTAAGCGTGACAGCCACGGTCATTTTATAAGAAACCAGAACCCATGCAGGAAGCCGACATCAAGTTTCGGATTCTATCATCTGGTGTGCTGGACGCCCTTGACAAATACAAACGATTACGATGCAACAACATGACACGGGAACAGTGGGAAGGATTCAGAGAGTTGCACGAAATGACCGCGAATGGCTCTACACGCATATCTGTGGGCGACAAAGGAGGCGAATTCGTAATTGTTCCGCAGACTCTTCATCGTGCAATAGCAAAACATCATTTAAGAGACACAACTGTTTACCGCACCGTCAGTGAAAAAAAATTCATAGCTTAGTGCAGACGTTTAAATGATGTTTGGGTTCAGGTTGCAAAGTCAGCTGGAATCGATGAACGATTCGTTAGCCGACTCAAAATAGATCATCCTACATGTCCAGTATTTTATAGCCTTGTCAAAACCCATAAATTGTCCTCAAGTGACATGCGATCTATGTCCGCGGATGCTTTGAAAATAAGGCCCATCACTAGTTGTGTAGGTGGTCCAGCCGACCGTATTTCGTGGTTTCTGAAAAAAATTTTGAGCCAGCTCTTACCGAAGGTACAGTCTATCTGAAACGACGAGTCCCCTCAGCCGGCGAGAAACGCCTTGGCAGCGCGCCTGCAGCGCGGCCGTCTTGGCAGCGTACGTCAAATTGATCGGCTGTTGGAGATCAACGCCGCCACGCTCAATCGGCAAAAAAGTGGGTTTTTTCTTTGTTTTCATTCATTGTTGTGGTTTCTTTCTCGAATATATCATCATATGTGAGGCCGTTGCTTGTCTGACGCCGTTTTGAACGTTTCCTTTTCATTTGAATGTGTGTGTTTTTTTTTGGATTATACTATGGCTACCCAGAAAAAACGAAAAAACACATTCAAATAAAAGAAGAAACGTGCAAAACAGCCTCAGACGAACAACGGCCTGATATATGCTGATATATTAAAAAAAAAGGAACTACAACAATGGATAAAAACAAAGGAAACCTACCTCTTGCCGATTGGGCGCGGCGGCGTTGATCTCAACAACTGATCAATTTGACGTGCGCTGCCAAGAAGTCCGCGCCGCAGGCGCGCCACCACGACGTTTCCCGCCGGCTGAGAGGACTCGTCGTTTCGGATAGACTGTACATTCAATAAAGGAAACCACAACACTGGAGAAAAAGAAAGAAAAACCCACCTTTTTGCCGGTTAAGCGTGGCGGCGATGAGATCAAAAGCTGATCAGCTCGACGTATGTTGCCAAGATGGCCGCGTCGCAATCGCGCCGCCACGAGTTTTCCCGCCGGCTGAGGGGACTCTTCGTTTCGGATAGACTGTATGGGCTGAGTATAAGCCGCGCGATTACGTTAATAAGGGAATGTTTGAATTGCGCAATATTTAAGTGGTCAGGAAAGTACTTTTCTCAAATACAAGGACTTGCCATGGGCCAAAGACTTGTGCCTGTTTTGGCTATTTGTTTCATGAGCAAGATAGAACAACCGGTACTAGAGCGCTTACCAGTGGCGGACGCAGGGGGGGGGGGGGGCGCGCCCCCCCCCGAGAATGGGTCGCCAAATTTTCGAAATTACTTTACAATACAAATAAAAATCTTGTGTTAGTTTATTTTTAATTGTTTATTTTTATTATTATTTTTGATATATTTTTTATTTATTGTTTATTATTATAATTAATATTATTATTAATTTTATTTTCCGTCTGGGTCCCCAAAACGGCGGAGACCCCACTTTTCTTCCCACGCCCCCCCTCCCGCCCACTTTCTGCGTCCACCACTGGCGCTTACCAATGTTATACTGTAGATATGTCGACGACTGTTGCATTGTAACTTCGACTCAGTCCGAAATGGATGAATGCTTTAAGATCCTCAATCGACAGTCGGAACACATCAAGTTAACACGTGAAACCCCCAAAGACGGCTGGCTGCCCTACCTTAACACCCAGATTAAGTTGTCCAATGGCATGATGAAAGTAAAGTGGTATCGCAAGGCCGATTCTAAAGGCAACACTCACGGAAATTTTCACTTCTGAAATGAGTCGCTTACCATATAGCCGGCCGCTGGACAATCGCAACAATAAGTTGAACACCTTGAATGGCCGCCTACCTGCGAAGATACCGCCGTGGACACATCTGCTGCTCTGGACATTAGGGTTCCGTCGCGCCACCTAACGCCGTTGACAGGATGTGCGCATGTGGTTCAGCGGGGGCGTGTTTATGAAATTCGTACCATTTGCAGGGTTCCGTGGTGGGACCCATCACGGAACACTCGTCCGCGCTGTGGACACACATGAAATACCGCCGTCATTTTCTGTGTTTTTCGCGTGTTTCACGCAATTTCATCGTTGTCGATGAGTTCATCGTCTCTAAAAACCCCGATATACCGCGAAATCTTCAATCCAAAAATTTCCGTGAGTGCTGCCTTTAAGAACATACTGGTACATCCAACGTCCATCAAGCGCGCGGTTATAGGTAACATGTTCAGGACCGCTCGGCAGGTTAGCAGTGGAGAGAACGAGCGCCAGGAATCGCTCTTGTTAGCTTCCAATATTGCGCGCACCAACGGGTACACACCAGGGATGAGCGGATACGAGATTATTTACGACCCGGATAACGGTGCGGATAACGGATAGGCCAAAAATGACCGGATAACGGATACCGGATAACGGATAACGGATAAGTGTTAAGATACTACAAAGCACCACCTTCTACCAATACCAAGAATAATATTAAGATATTATCAATACCAATATCTACCAATATCTAATATGTATGAAGAATTATAAAAGGGATATACGACCTGAACATTGTGGATGAAAATTAGCACAAGCACAGGTTATCTCATTAATCAGCAAATCCGCCATTCTCGAAACGACGCTGTGCATGGCGTAAATATAAGAAGAAACAAATGTAGTATCTAGGTTTCACGAGAACAACAGCGAAACTTGGATATTTGATAACTCGATTGGCACACTAGTTACATATGATGATGCGTGACCAGGGCGTCTTCAATATAAAGACCCCCATAACGAACTCTGGTCCTTCCACGGTTTCGGGTGAATATCATCGTAAGGGAAAAGGGGGCGTTACCAGGCCACCGTGATTGGCACATTGATCGAATACACCAATCACAGTGGCTTTTTAATGCCCCATTTCCCCTCACGATGATACATACCCCACGGTTTCTTCTTTAGACCCATTAAAGACAACACGACAAAGATGTTTTTTTTTTGGGGGGGGGGGGCGTCACATAGGCTGATCCTTTGCTCCATATATCTTTTATGTAGTTCTGGTAAACCTTCTAGTACTGACTGAATATTATGGTCATATTCACTCCTAAACACTATGTGTAAATAGATCCGAAAAGGGCACAGCAGGGTTAAATGAATAGTCGAATTGAACTTCGCGAGTAAGAGGGCATTACTCATCTGTAAGTTGTGATGTCATCAACTTCAACTTTGTCAGAGGTCACAACATTAGTCAGCGTTGTTGATAATCTTACAGGCAAACAATGGTTTCGAGGTCATTGCCTCGATTGTTGGAAAACCCAGTAAACCTGAGCAAGAGCCTTTCTAGACGAGTACAAGTCTGTATTATATTCTCCTACGTCGCTTCCAGACTCAAATCACATACCAGGAAAAATGCGCCAGATCATGTGACACGACGGATTTTCTTGAAAAGGAAGCTCTCCTCTGTTGGGAGCGTGTGGAATGAATCTACTGTTGTTGGCCTTATCCGCACCGTTATCCGGCATCAAAGGCCCGGATAACGGTGCGGATAACGGACAGGCCAAAACCTACGGATAACGGTAAAACGGATAACCGGATACGGACAATCCGCTCATCCCTGGTACACACTAGCTCGTCGATTAAAGTCGCTGCGAGACCCGGCACAGCGCACACGAAGACAAACTTACCCTCTGTCTTCCCTTCATCTCCGACGAAATGGCGGCAGACATACGACGATGTCTGGTACGAGCTCAACTGCACAACGATGTTACGTTAGTGAGCATTCTCAATGATAACATCAAAAAACAATTGGTTCGGAATAGACTTTACGATAAGCAGTGCATATCAGCTGATTGCATAGTCTGTCCTCATGGTAAGACCGGGGATTGTTCGAAGGCAGGGGTAATTTATCAACATACATGTTTAAACTGTGGCGCGTTATATATCGGAGAAACTGGCCGAATGCCTAGCATTTGCGATAAAGAACAATTGGCTAGTAAGCGAAGCCTAATATCTCCGCTCGGAAAACACAAGCACGAAAAACATAACGGTTCTGAATTTGATGTGATGTGTACGATATTGAGCTGCGAGACGGATATCACGGCGACGAAGGCATTAGAAGCGCTCTGGATATCCGCAAGGAATCAGAGCATGAACAACCGCAACGAATGTCTGTCAATCACTAATGAATTTCTTCCCTTCCTATCACTATGGAAGCTGTAGATTGGTGCGATTATATACCATCTGTGGTGCACAGTGACACCCAGTCGTTCGCGAAGAGTGTCTGCATCGGTGTGAACATACGAAAAGCGGTGGATTCTAGAGGTTGGTTCGCCTTGCCCCTAGGAGCGGTTCTCTTTGGTGAGTCCAGAACAATGCCGGACTAGCCAGGAGAGAGGAAACATTTGGTGGCTAAGAACGTGAATTTGAACTCCACACCACTTTCAGGCCCTTGACAAAGACGTTCTCATCGAAACGTTAGGCCAATGATAAAAGATCCACTTAACAACCTGGAAGAAGCAGAAGCATCATTTCACGATAACGCTCACTCTCTCCTGCATTCTGCTGCAATCCTTCCGGTTTTCTACTGCGATGCTGCTGCGGTCCTTCCGAATCTTTTTATCTCTGCGTCTCTCGCTTCTTAACCAAGCGATCGCGATCTCTTTCTGCTGCGGTCCTTCCGACATTCTGTCTGAGTGTGGGCGTGACAAGAAGCCAGAACGAACTGGTTGAGAGGCAGATGGTGGCCAAAGTGCACAACAGGCGATTCAGCTCGGAGTGATCATCGCGTTGCAGATACGCGGATACATTCTAAAAGTTCAAATTCTCACTGGGAAGGCTTGGTGCCAGCGGTTTTTGGCGATTCGCACTCAGCTTTTGTACTTGGTCCGCAACTGCACAGATGATCACTCCTTTCCGAGCGCCTTATACTAGGAATGTCCTGAAAAACCTTACTGGATACCTGATGAAACGTCTCAATGCTGGTTTTGACTTAGATAGAGATGTGGAGGAAATTCCAGTGAACCAGTAAAGTCCCGTTTGACGCTACTAGTGACAAAATGTCAAAAGAGCAGTACGACTAACCCTTCAGTTAGAGAATGGAGCCAAGCAGATGATGGCATTCTTCGTAGTAACTGTGGAAGACGGCATGATCGTGTTGGGAAAAAACGCACTGGCAAAGCTCGGCATCACACTGACGCCAAGCTCCGGCACTGCTAAGTGGTAGTCGATTAAGGAGTAAATGAGAGTGTGGAAGAGGGCAGAAAGCAAAATTACACTCAAATTAAAATAAACACGAATGAAGGTTGAAGCCCTCTTCCAGAGGAAGCGGACTCAGGGTCAAGCGTCGGATGGGAATTTCCCATGAGGGGGTCGTATGGGAGGGGGATGGGAAGGGGGGGGGGGGTCGTATTGGAGAGGTGTAGCTGGGGTACGTAGAGGGGTGGCTTGACCATTGAATGTAAATTCGTGATTGTTTCATGACATGACAGATGACTTTCCGCCCAAGAACGATCACGTCATATCGAGTTGAAGCAGGACTGGTTGGCAGCGTATGAGGGAAATGGGCTTCAGCGCACCCACGGTTTCGATTCCTGGCGCTTTCAATAGATTTTTGTATTGGTCGGAATCACTTCAGAATCAAATGTGGAGTAAAGAGGGTGGAAATGTTAAAAAAAATAGTGTGCGTAGCGAGATCAATCGATTGCAAATGCGAGAATTCGCCTGCAGGGCCCGTCAGAACGTGGAAAAGTAGAGTGAGTTAGACCTCGTCCTGAAGTCATCTGACTCGAAATCAGCAATAGTTTTTCAACATGTTCTAGAGGACGATTAGCACTATCTCTTGCCAGAGTTTCAATTTTCTAGACCTTCATATTTTTTGGGATCTCGATGGGAAATTTCTTAAATTTTTGGGTCTCCGAGGGGAAATTTCCCATCTACCTCACGCATGCAGTGATATGAGTCAATCGAAAAATGCCAAAGTTTTATGAGAAGAGGACATGGAGTTTATTTAAAAATAACAATAATAATAGGCAATTAAAAATAAACCAACACAAGATTTTTACATGTATTGTAAAGGAGTTTCCTTCAATGTAGGGCCAAAGCGGACCCGTTCTCTGTCGGATAAAACCTTGTCCAGGCGTCTTCCTCACTACTGGGCCACGGCGGACCCTTCCTTCATCGGTACTACGTGTCCGTACTCTTACGTGTTCCTCCCAGTTGGGCCAAGCCGGAACCATTCTCCGTCGTTGACCCCGTATCCTCGCGTTCTCCATTTTATTGAGCCTCAGCGGACCTATCCTGTATCGCTGGACCTTTACTATCGCGTCATCCTTGCCGTCGCGTCGTCGTCGCTGGCTTCTTGCTAGCTCCGATGCATATCAAACTGGCCCTGAGAATGTGATACGTCCCCAGGTGTTGCCACCATCGACTGGGTCATGCTGACAATAGCAACGCCAGCATATTCCTATTACTTCTATGGCTACCTTGCCAAAATAGTGCTATTAAAAAGTAGTGGAAATGAGTCATTTATGTGAGCAGCAGGGAAAATTAAGTCAGCATTAAATTTAGCAGTCATGCAAATGGCTGTGCGCATATTTCATTATTTATCTCAACGCAGAAATTCCAGAATCAAATCCAAACTTTGATTTTATGAAAGGTTTAGAAAATATAACTGACCGTTTCGATGAACCAAACCTCTACAAGAGCAAAATAAAATCAGCAGCTCAGTGAAAGAGGTACTCTTTTCCTCATTCGATGGCCCTTCTCCATCACTCATTCAAGGAGCAGATGCTCTTTTCGGCACGCAGTGTGTTGGAATGGCGGCCCACGCAAATTTTGGGCTTCTTAGTGTTTTGAAGCTTTTTCTCTTCCAAGTTTTGTTTTCATTTATATCTAGTGTAACTTTCTTTATCGTTGCTTGTTTATTTCCCTTCTCTAAAACCGCTGCCGTGTCCAACCACTTCCGTGTTTACTTGAAGCAGCCAGTAGGTCCTAGAATTTAATGTTCTCCCGCTCTGAATCTGCGGCTCCCTGGCACTGGAGCACGCAGCGCGGTCGGTCAAAAAGTCGACCTATGATTGATCTGGTATCTCTGAAGCGTTTTATCGCTTGTTTCCTCCTATATTGTTCTTTCTCGGCTCTTAAAACAACTGAAGAAGGGAACAGACGACTAAACTCGTCAAAGAAGCTGGATCCATCGTGGGTCAACTGTTTGACCAACCGCGCTGCGTGCTCCAAAGCCAGCAGGGCCGCTGCCGCGGGCAATGCATTGTCAAAACGACTCCACTATACATATACACTAACTGAATGGTTGTCGTTGATGTTGTTTGTGAAATACAACGGTTTCGATGACCACAGAGAACCGAGTGGATTTATTGCCCAACCCAATGCGATAGAAACGTGCTGGTAATCAGTAAGAGATATCGACAATCGCTTAATACTTCAGTTTTCACCTTTCGTTGAAGTCTGTGTTACTATGATTTGTACCAGACGGAGGAGGTAACGCGCCCTGATGAGATAAAGCGCCGCGCCGCGACGCATTCGCAGGATCGAAGTGATCTGTGCCTAATTGAGTTCCCGCAGATTCTATAGCTGTCCGCATGATGATATCGTTTTCCTAGCTGGTGCTCTTGAGACGTGTTAGTCTATTTCCTGTGCTTGACGAAGGAATGGACAAGCATATTTACTTTGACAGAATTTGAGGAAGTGTCTTGTCATCGGATCGGTTTTCTCGGGAAAATTTCGTTTAAACTCAACTTAAGGGGGTTATTGGATGCCCTGGTCACGAAGATCGCACTAGTTTTCTGTCCTAAGTCCGTTTGCAGGGATTTGGAGTGATTGCAATAACAAAGAGAGAGAGAGAGAGAGAGAAAGTGTCAATTTTGGCAAGGAAATGGCAGTTTTATAGGGCACTATTTTTCCACTGATTGATTGATTGAATGAGGGGTTTTTGAACGTGAGGAACATGAACATCGTATCCTATATCGTATCGTAGCCTCAATTGTGCTCGATAGGTAGCGGCTAATGCCACTGTCATTGCTCTGGTTTCACCGCTGATACTAGCATTTCGTTTCATTCTCATATTATTCCCACCATAATCTTATAAAAACGAGACCACGCTAGAAAAGTGCAATTTTGTGATCAGGACATCAAATACCCTGTTTAGCTGAAACTTAAGCGAAAATTTGTAAAGATATCGACCCCATGAGGCTGCCCGCAGAGTTTCCACGTGCATACGGTGCTTCAGTGCGCTCGAGAGGTTGCGGACGTCGTAAAACGTGAACGCGGTGAATGCAGTTGGCGCCGCGTTTGTTGCCAGTTCCTTTTGCAGGAACGCTCGCTGCGGCAATATTATGCCGCGTGATGGTGCCGTTCCAAACGCAGATGCTTGCGGTCAAAATCCACGACGATGGGTCAATAGCCATCGAATCACTTAAACGCAAGGAAGCGCCGCACGTGCAACAGCCAACTCTGCCGGCAGCCTGACAGGACAGCGTTCATAATTCTATCTTACTTTGTTACTTCGCGAGTGAATAGTCATGCCAATGTTTAGTCTGCGACAGGGCAAAGCACGGGGTACGGTTTGGCGTTCCCAAATACGGGGTGTGGAGCGTTATACCTGGAGAGGGCGGTGCGGCCCAGCTCTGCGATTGGTCAATTCATCCAGCTGGCTAATCACAGAGCTCGACCGCGCCTCCCACTCCGGGTATAACGCTCCATACCTCAAATACGACGCCCTCCCCCTTCACTGTATTACAAATCTCAAACCGCATAAACTTGACGCCGTGCTCGGAGAGCGCGCGCGGCGGGACCATCTTGCGCGAGTCCGCCCTTTAGCTTGTCGTTCTTGCGCTTGCTTACTCGGCTAGTGCTTGTTATTCCTTGGCGCTTTGTGTGTAGGATAAGAAGTTAGAGAAGCTGTATTCCTTCAGGTTCTATATCCACTTTTGCGAATGAAGTAATGAAGCCTAGGGCAGGGTACACATATGGCTCCAAAATTTTCGAAAAAATTTTTCCGCCGAGACTTTGTATGTGGGGGGGGGGTTATTTGAGGTGCTGAGCACGAATATCGTATTCATTTTGTGCCGTAGCCCCACTTTTGTAGGGTCACGGTAGGGTTACCGTAGATACGTTACCTCATGGAATTCGCTCAAATTTTGCACAAGGAGGTTATTTGAGGTGCTAAACACGAATATCGTATCCGTTTTGTACCATAGCCCCGTTTTCGAGGGGGTACGGTAGGTATACGCTAGTAAATTCGGAGAAAATGTCGGTTTTGGATAGAAAACGAAGGTGTCACGCAAAATAATGTTGATAATCGTGAGCAGCGCCTAGAACAACCCCTCTACGCAAAATTTGAGAAGATTTTGTGAGATACCGTATCTTCAGCAACTACCATAATCCTTCATAATTGAGGTTACGGTACAAAACGAACCCAATATTCGTATTCAGCACCTCAAATAACCCTCCCACACAAAGTTTCGGCGAAAATTTTATTCCGAAAATTTTGGGATCCCTAGTGCGGAATAGTGCCATTTTTTCTGATGCTGGAAGATACATACACATTGTGTCTCCTCCCTTTTCATCCGAGTGATTTCGGGCATATATTTGTTTTGATGGCATATTAGGAACTCACTATATACTTATAGCCAACTTTGTAAGGAGGCGGTAGCTAAGTTTGTTCCAGACTGAACTTAAAGGCAGCACGAGTCGAAATCCTCGATTCGGAGCTGATCTGAGAGCCCTAAAGTAGGCGTCGCGCACATCACAAATCTGAAAGGAACACACACCGTAACGACATACCTGCAGAAAACGGTGAACTGCCGTCGCGTGCACGCCCAGTCGGCCAGTGCTTCGGAGGGCTCGATGCGCCAGCTTACGCAATTAAACGCATGTGGCCTGCTACCGATTCTACGGTATTCGTGTTCAACCCCCCCCAAATAACCCCCCCCCCCTACGTGAAATTTGAGCGGAAAATTTCTCGAAATTCTTGGGGCAGAACTAGCCGAATAGTGCCTTGTGTAGAATTAATCTTGTGGGTTAATGTGCCCATGCTTTACCTTGGTCTGTGATTCTCGTACATCCACTTACGTCTAGTCTTTGTTCAAAATAATCATTTTTAGTATTTTTCTGTCTCTGAGCTTCATTGTTCACATTTTCTTTAGTTCCAGATAAATCTAAGCTATATGAACATCCAAGCAGCTGCGAGAGGGATTCTACGTGTTGCGTTTGAGACCTTTGCCCAGGCCACCTCTTCAGGTGATTAGAAATATTTTTCTCACTACTGTCTCCTTTTTTAGCCATTCTTGATAAATGGTTAAATGAATTGCATAGAACTTTACCCTACAACTTGTTTGGTTATGTCCTGTTTGGGTAACTGAACCACACAACGCAAATCACATAATTTTGACACCATCGTCATACAAAGTGCGTGGCTGGACCAACCTCGTGTAGAGTGGTGGCGTGGCCTTAGGCAGCAGTTCTCTGCTGCCAGTCTAGGTAATGAGGGGGTGCGACCTAGCCCGCATGATACTGTAGCTGTCTACCCAAGCGAGACTGCTTACCCGATGACGGCTAAACTCGTCCGAGAATGCCGCAGCGACTAATGGGTGGCACTATCCTACTTCCACGAACCCAAAAACACCAAAAACTTCGGCTGAAACTTTATACAAGGGGTTATTTGAGCTGTTGGATACGAACATCGTATCCATTTTGTACCATAACTCCATCTTTGTAGGGTTATGCTAGGGTACGTAGGATGGGAACCCACACGAACCATAACGTAGGATGAGATTGAGGAATAAGAGATTTGTAATGGGGAGGAAGGGTGATGTAAAATATTGCATGTATTCCGCTGTTTTTTTTTCTGGCTATGTATCAACATTTGTAATTATCCATTTCTCACATGAGCTGCGCTTCAGCTCATTTTTATGCTTTGCGACAAAAGCTGATAAAACTGAATTTTTGCAAAATTAGGGCCCAGGATGGTCACACTTTGAAAAAATTTGGATGAGGTCAACTCAGAAGTGGGAAGTCCCTTCCATTCTTCGAGATTTGCGTTGTTTCATACGGTTCTGACTCTGTCTATGTACATCATTGCTGCTATGTTGTAGCGGCGCGGCGTTTTTTGGACGAGTATTCCGCAGCGCGGCACGCGCACATTTTCGGACGCGCCTCCAAATGCTTCGTGCACTCCGCATACACAGCGCGACTCGGCTGGTAGTTGGAGACAGGGCGCTGTAAATTGCAAGCTGGTATGAACTCGCTGCTGCCTAACGCCTGTCCGCCAGAGTAATCCTAGGGTAAAATGGAGTTGGGGGGGGCACTTGGTATTAGTCGATAATATGACTTGTCCTACAAGTTCTGACTTGTTTGCATTTCAGTTAACTACTGTACATCAAGAGAGCTAACAAGTCACAGCGTTCAGGACGTGTCAGCTAACAAGTCTGAACGTGCAGGACAGGTCATATTATCGACTAATACCAAGTGCCCCCAACCCCATTTTCCCCTAATCCTATGGTAATTCGATCCACTGGCATATAAATCAGGTTTGAAACTTGCACTAAGTAAATGTGCGCCATTTCAATTCTGTGCCTTGGCAATGCATTGGAGGAGGGAGGCTTCCTTCACTTGTACACGTTAATTAGGGTCTGAGCGCACGCCTAATTGACAGTCAAAAGTAGAGGTATACACCCGAGGCGGCCTTTACTTGTGACTGTCAGCTGCTAGGACACCCTAGTTGACCACCAGCTGTCAGCAAGAAGGCTACATGTGCCTCACAATGAGCGGAAAACTCGTCCACCAGAACATGAATGTTGATATGAATCAGGTGGTTACTAACTTGTCCTAGCCTCTAGCTGGTGTTTTTTCAGCTAAATAGGCGTAGAGCGATACAAATATCACCATGAAGTCACCGCAATAAATAACTTCCTGGTGTTCTTTGTTCTCTATTATCATCAGGCAAGGATCAATGGTTACAGAAGTTGTCTCATCAGTCACTTTTTTCCTGCTTTTTCGTAGAAACTGCGCACACTGTTTCACGCACGTAGTCTAGTAGTGGTTCAGTGTTTGTCCAAAAGGTGAACCCTAAGGCTTGAGTTTGTCCTACAATTCATCCGAGGTAACCAGAGAACCGCATGACAAAAAGAAAAGTGCTTTGATCAATCCAGTGATGCTTTAACCGTTTTCGAGATGGGTTGATTTGCACCACAAAGCAAGGCCCGACTCTACCTAGGCTGAGTTGCTCGTCCACGTTAATTAGGGTCCGAGCGCATGCCTAATTTACAGTCACAAGTAGAAGTATACACCACGGTTGTGCGTTACTAACGTTACGAATTAACGCATTCTTACGTTACGCGTAACGGCCATTTTTGGCCTAACCTAACGAAAAACCCCAAAAATCCATTAGAATCGATTTCGTTAGAAGGCCAAATAGTATCTGAAATGCGTTCTTTTCTCGCGCTACACACCTTTCTCATAATATACACCAGATGATACGCATAACCACGACGATTGTGTAAAATGATTTGCAGTAAGGCATCCGAAGAAAAATCTGCTTTCATGGACATCTTATCATCTTAGCCTTCATGAACTAAAGCCACGGCGGCAGGTGTAGCTGTATAATTGTCGAGGATAGATGAGAATGAGAACTTTCATGAACCTGCAACTATTCAAGGAAGTAGACGAATACCTTGCGCATAAGCCATCATTCTCGATTGATCCTTCTGAATATTAGAGCAGCGATATTGACACCACGAAATTCCCTCTTATCAAAATGTTGGCACATAAATACCATTCGGCACCGGCAAATGAGTGCGAGCATCTTTCTCAGCAGCAGGTTTGTTTCGGATTTAAGACTAGAAATTTGAAAAAAAAACTGCTTTTTTTGCACGATAACATACTTATACCAGGATTCTGAGCTATGCCTGTGCGCCTCCTGCTTTGAGTCTCTCACCTTCTCTATGAAGCCTAAGATCTTAAAAGTTCTCATCCGTTCCTTTTGCCAAAGATTTATTGTGAAAATTGTCAGACAAAATAACGCAATTCCTAACCGAAGGCATCTCTATCACTTGTCTTTTTTTTTCAGTCGTCCGACCGTTTGTCGTTTGCTTCTGTTAGAAGCCAGTGTCTCCCTGACTGACATTATTAAAATCCACCGTATGCTCGCGCGTTGCTGGACACCGGGTGGCCCGAATCCCTCCTAGCGTGATGACAATGGCTTCTTTCCACTAGTGTTCTACTATTGCACCTTTATATTCTTCTATCACTCTCTAGTATTTAACTACTAGGCACTATTTGGCTAGTTCCGTCTCAGAAGTTTCAAAATCGAGAATATTGTCCAAATTTCGCCTCCAAGAGTTATTTGCAGTGGCGGACGCAGGGGGGGGGGCGGGGGGGGGGGGCGCGCCCCGAGAATGGGTCGCCAAATTTTCGAAATTACTTTACAATACAAATAAAAATCTTGTGTTAGTTTATTTTTAATTGTTTATTTTTATTATTATTTTTAATATATTTTTTATTTATTGTTTATTATTATAATTAATATTATTATTAATTTTATTTTCCGTCTGGGTCCCCAAAACGGCGGAGACCCCACTTTTCTTCCCACGCCCCCCCTCCCGCCCTCTTTCTGCGTCCGCCACTGGTTATTTGATATGCTGATCACGAAAATCATATTCATTGTATACCAAGAGTCCTGTGTACAGTTACGGCGGTGTCGCTGTTTCGAAGCGGAGGACTGATTTTGTAAGGAAATGGACATTATCTTGCTAAATAGAGCTAGTACTTGTGATAATCATGTCAAATGAAGCAAGTATTTCAAATGATTTTCTGAGGTGTCGTTTCTATCGCATGTCCACCGCAACCATACAAGTACGGGGTTACGTTGCAAAATGAGTATGATTTTCGTGATCTGTGCATCAAATAACCCCTTTAGCCAAGATTGGTCGGAAACAGTGATTTTTGAAATTTTGAGGCAGCACTAGCCGTACAGTGCCTAGGAGTTGAATACTAGTGAAGAGTAGAGAACTATGAGGGTAAAATAGTTACATACTGGTGAAAAAAAGCCATTGTCTCCACGGCAGGAGGGATCCGGGCCAGTCGCCTTCCCGCAACCCGCGCGCATACGGTGGATTTTAATAATGTCAGTCAGGGACAGTGACTTCTGCCTCAGTTTGTTTTCTGTATGCATTGAAGAGAAACTATCAGTTTTAAATCCGAGAAGCTATTATTTCTAGATCTTTTCACCTTGCTATACCATTTTTTTTCCGAGCAAGAAGTAAACAACGTTATCATCTTCTTCAACTTTTTGTTGAACCTACAGCTCATTTGCTCTGAATATCAGTCAGGGATCTCGACCACTCGTTACAGCTGATGAAACTTATCAAAATATTCACAAATCCGTCCTCTAACGAATTAACGGATTAACGAATTAACGCATTGACGCGTAACGACCATTTGTGGTCTAACATAACGGATTAACGAAATCGGAAATTTTTCTAACGCACAGCCCCTGGTATAAACCCTCTAGGCTCGAACCAGACTCGGCGGCGGAGGTATGGGCGATGCCCGCGCTTTGTGGCCCCTCGGCTTCCTGGGTCGTTGTGGAGCGGCGAGGGGCTGCCATCAGCACAATATGCCTCAAATTTAAGAACTGAAATTCATCGCCGAAGGAATCCGAAAATCTGTATATATAAAAGTGAAAGTTTGTATGTATGTATGTGTATGTATGCAATCAATAGAAATCGCGGAGGGTGAACCGATCCGGACCAAATTTTGCATGCGCATCCTTCGCGGGCCGGCGGAGGTTATAGCCTAGTTTGTACCTGAGATTATCAATTGATTTATCGCTTATACTGATTTTATTGATTTTTCGTTATCTTTGTCCAGGAGTCGGTGGGGACATGTTTTCTAGGGTTCCTTAATACGCTGAGTCCAAATATGACAACCATTTTGCACGAAATATCGATTTATTGATTTTATTGATTTTTCGCTCTTCTGCTCAATAGAGCTGTGAAGACATGTCTCCTGGGGTTCCTCAATACGCTGAACATGCATATGACAACCATTTTGCGCCAAATTATCGATTCATTGATTTTATTGATTTTCTTCTATTCTTGATCGTGATGTGGTAAAGACATCTGTACTGGGGTTTCGCACTACGCTGAACACGAATATGACAACCATTTTGCACGAAATATCGATTTATCGATTTTGACTTTTCGTTCTTCTGCTCAATGGAGCTGTGAAGACGTGTCTCCTGGGGTTCCTCAATACGCTGAACATGCATATGACAACTACTTTGTACGAGTGCAACGATTCAATGTCACCGAAGTACCTTTGCTAACTTTTCGTCCACAAGTCGATGGGGAAGGGTCACTTAGGCTTCGCTGACATGCTGATCACCAAAATTATGGAGATTTTAATGTTTTAATGAACTTATCAGCGATAGTATTGGTCTCAGCAATGTGATGAAGCCAAGGTGGTAAAACATCCGAGCAAAACCGGGTACGGCAGCTAATTAGTAAAAAAATGACCAAAACAAGAATATACTTAGAGACATTTCTACAGAGATACAAGTCGTCTTCAAAACTTTTAAATTAATTTTAATGCTTTAAAAGGTATTAAAAATAACGGGATGATGGGCTAGATCCTACTATAATGATAGGTATGTGGCAGATACAGGGAACAATGCAATAATGGTGTAAGGCCAGCGAATAGATTTTTCCATGAAACCTCTGAGGATTCGCCCCAGGCGGTAATTCATTTCCCGCAATAAGAGCGAGGAATGTCCGTCCTTAATCTTTGAGGTCAGATGGCAACACATATGTATTCAAACACTGATATACTAACGATTGATGCTAACGTTTCTTCGACTCCTTTTCCCTTTTTGTTCTCCATAGTATGTTTTCGTTCACAAATCTTCCATTTCGATGCCTATTTGTTTGAAAGTGACGATTTCAGAAGAAATTTACATCTGTTCATCAAAATCTACGGGTTATTTTTTATAGTTGCTCATACGAATGAGATTTGAGGTCAGAAGTTGAACATTCCTAGTTTTGGATGCAGCTCTGTTCTCCAATGTTTTCGAAGCGATGCTAGATGAAGGAACCGTTGACACAGACGGGCACAAATAAGATACTGGAACAGACCCTTTCTCCAGCAATAACATTTCTCCTGTGCAATAGGAGAAAAACAAATCAACTGATGTTCATCCAACTTGGGCTGTCGAGGTTGCGCAGGTCGTAAGGTCCCCGCATCGCTGCTGATCAAGAACAACAGAGATGCTCTTCTATTGCTTGCGTTTAAAAGTTAGAGAAATTTACATTACATAGATTGCTTGTGGTGGTACGATGGCTCCGGTCTCTTTCAAGTTTCTTTTTAGGTGGATATGGAACCACTGTTAAGGGAGTTGGACTGAGACCTGTTCAAAATCGAGCTGTACTGGTCAAGGTGCGTTGTAGACATTATTACCTACTTTTTCTTTTACCCCGGCATACTAGTAATTTCTCGAGAACGTGAACTTTCCCAAACTTGTCTTCTCATCAAAATTTAGCGGTGTTTTGAAAGCTTGATATGAATATGATCATTGAAACCTTTCTTTCTTGATACGGATTGTGACTTGATTTGACTTCGTGTGAAGTGTGTGCAGCTGTTTTCTGCTCAGGATTAAGGCGTTCCACGACGGCATCATGTCAGAAAGACCCCAGTAAGATGTTGCAGTAAATGTACGTACAGTTTTTTGCCTCAGGATGCTGAGAAGAACCCGGAAAAACCTTGACTTGGTGGTACACAGACCCTTCATGGTTGATTTATTTATGATATGCACTCTAAGGTGCGCATGAACAGCTAACATGCGCATGAACAGCTAACAATCAGCTAAAACATGGAAACAAAATTTGGACATAATGTTAACCAGTGACACTGTTCAAGGAGGGAAGAGAAAAGACAACTGCCAAAGGGAAGAAAAAATTGAGGAAAGTGTGAAAGATGTCAGATCTGGGTTCCCCAACAAGAAAAAGGAAAAGGAATCCGATGGCGCTACAACTACTATTACTCACTATTTCCCATGGCTTGAGCTGGTAACACTTGGGAGGATTACTAGACGAGTGAAAAGGCGGATAGCGCTAGGGATAACGCCACTGTCCACGAGCGCTGGGGCATGCATGAAGAATCTGACGCTGGATTTTCGGATGTTAGATATTCCCTACCCCTAACAATCCAGCATCAGACCCACCTGGGGACAATTCCTGACCTGAATAATCGAATTGAATACCAGCAACATGGGCAATAGATAATTTTGTAATTTTTAATAGATAATTTTGTAATTCTTTTTGAATTAAGAAGACAGTAAAAAAAAACGTAGTGCTGGGGAACACAGTCAGGCTAAGAACAGCAACAAACAAATGGAAACGTTCTACCAAATTTTTCATACAGCATACAAAATTCCGTAGAACGAAGGAAAACCATGTGTAAATAAACGTGTGAAGAATACGACTCAAATGCACCTCCTAAAATGACTGGGCTCGTGCTGTCTGACTGCATCCAAACAGAGTTACTATAAATCTGGAATATTGAGAGTTGTAAGCAAATCAACTTTTTTCAATCTAGCACGAAGTACGGAGCGGTTTGGTGATTCTAACAACCTCGAGGGAAGCATTTGTAGCCATCTGGCGCCCCGAAGAAGGAGGGACTTGAAGATTTTAGACTGAAATGCTCTATTTAAAGGCAGCAGGAGCTGAAATCCTCGACTCCGAGCTGAGCTATGGCTGATGAAGTACAGACTCAGCACATCATAAATGTGAAACGAACGCAGACAATTATGGCTTATCTGCAGAGAAAATGGAACATTCGTCGCGAACACGCCTGGCCGTGTTCGTGCGTGGACGAGTTTTCCCCGGCGCAAAAGCCATTACGGCGCGTGGTTTGGCGCAAAGGGAAAACGAAATGCATTCAATTCACAGGGTTTCATGGCAGGACTCGGCCAAAACCACGCGCCGCAATGGCTTTTGCGCCGGGGAAAACTCGTCCACGCACGAACACGCCTGGCCGTGTTCGCGACGAATGTTCCATTTTCTCTGCAGGTAAGCCATCATTGTCTGTGTTCGTTTCACATTTATGATGTGCTGAGTCTGTACTTCATCACCCACAGCTCAGCTCAGAGTCGACGATTTCAGCTCCTGCTGCCTTTAAGGTTACATTCTGTATCGAAAAAACGCTTCTACGTCCCCGCGATGGTCTGAAGGTCCAATATTTACTGGCTCTGAGTTTCGTTTCACCTCTCAGAACTTTGAAACAAAAAACCAAATCGCTAAATATACGACGGTACAGCATCTACTGGCTCTGAGTTTCGTTTCACCTCTCAGAACTTTGAAGCAAAAAACCAAATCGCTAAATATACGACGGTACAGCAGGCCATACATCAAAATCCTAGTAAACGTCCGCTGCACTTTTTCAAGCTTATTCTGGAATTTCCGCTTGTGAGGGCTCCACACTTGAGAACCATACTCTAGAATAGGAATTCCATAGGCTTTATAGAGCTTAAGCATAATAGAGGCCTCACTGCTGTGGATATTTCTACAAATGGTGAACAGAATTGAGAAAGCTCTACGAGTAATGAAGTCTAATGAAGTCGATATGATTTTCAAAGTCTAAACCGCTAGTTATATGCAGTCCAAGATCACGGACTTCGAAGGAATTATCCAGAAGAATATTTCGATATTTATATTGAGGGCTAGATGTGCTACCAAAATGCAGTACCGAGGTCTTAGCCAGATTAACAGGTACTTCCCAAACTGAAGTCCACTTCATCATATTCGATACAGACTGAGACAAAGTTTCATGCACTTCAACTTGATCTTCCGTACCATAGACTCCATATACAGTAGCGAGCAAAAAGATTGCAACTTTTGGTTTTTCGTCTGTAACTTTGTTCAAAGCAGAGCATGAGTGCCCAAATTTTTATGGGAGTTGTGAATACTCATGCGCGACAGGAAAAAGTTAGAGCCTGACCATTCCACTGTTTTTCTGTTCTTTAAGAAAAATTTATTTCGCAGAAGTCGAAATCTGTGATTTGGCACCATCGAAAACGTCTCGTGAAATGACGTCTATCGTTGGTATCTGACCACGCTTTGGTTCCTTGATGCAGAATCAACCCGTATACGCTAGAAAATATGCATCCGTACACCACTGGTTGACATACGCAAAGTCCACTTGAGGTTACTTCAGCAGTGATCCTCTATGAATGTGTCTGTCAGCCTTGTTCCTTCTATCAGCTCTGTTTAGAAGGGAACGGTATTGCTGACGCTTCCACTAGTTTAGTTACGAGTATTCGGTTTTAATGCAATTCATTACTCTCTCGGAACTCCGAAATATTCTTGCTGATTTCAGTGCACTCAATTGTGCACATCACGGAAAATAAGTTTTGGAATTTCTTCTGTCTCTGGGGGCAAGATGTCTCAACGATCCCATCAGCGATAATGATGGTACAGGGTTCCTAGAATATTGTCGTGCACACCTGAATACATGCCGCCTTGGATTTGATGAGGTAGGTCTTACAAAGGTGCAATGAAATATACGAGACACCACCGAAGCGGGATATTGTAATTTGGAACATTGCAAATTGGCTAATTTAGCTTGATTTGGATTAAGTGAACTAAACGAGACATTTCTAGAGCAAAAGGCCCCGGATCAACTGAGAAAGTTCGTGTGTGGAGCAAGGGAGCACGTGCACTCGTCTTAGTGACCGGCACTGCTCACTTTGAGTAGTCCTCTTTCGATAAATCCAAGGCGGCATGTATCCAAGTGTGCACGACAATATTCTAGGAACCCTGTAGCATCTTTATCACTAATGGGATCGTTGAGGCATCTTGCCCCCAGAGACAGAAAAAATTCCAAAACTTATTTTCCATGATGTGCACAATTGGGTACACTGAAATCAGCAAGAATATTTCGGAGTTTCGAGAGAGTAATGAACTGCATTAAAACCAAATACTCGGAACTAAACTTGTGGAAGCGTCAGCGGTACCTTTCCCTTCTAAACAGAGCTGATAGAAGGAACAAGGCTGACAGATACATTCATAGAGGATCACTGCTGAAGTAACCTCAAGTGGACTTTGCGTATGTCAACCATTGGTGTACGGATGCATATTTTCTAGCGTATACGGGTTGATTCTGCATCAAGGAACCAAAGCATGGTCAGATACCAACGATAGACGTCATTTCACGAGACGTTTTCGATGGTGCCAAATCACAGATTTCGACTTCTGCGAAATAAATTTTTCTTAAAGAACAGAAAAACAGTGGAATGGGCAGGCTCTAACTTTTCCTGTCGCGCATGAGTATTCACAACTCCCATAAAAATTTGGGCACTCATGCTCTGCTTTGAACAAAATTACAGACGAAAAACCAAAAGTTGCAATCTTTTTGCTCGCTACTGTACCTTGATATCATCCGCATAAATCATTACCTTGACAGAGGGGTGTGTAACCAGTTTCGGCGGCACGTCATGAGTGTAAACAAGGAAGAGCAAAGGAGAGGGAACTCCTCCTTGCGGTACACCGCTAGTACACAAGTAGCAACTTGCGAAGCAGTTTCCGACCTTAACACACATGTGCCTTTCATCTAGGTATGATCTCAGCCAATTGAGCAGTGACCCTCTGATTGATGTGTGTCTTTCCGTTTCCACGGTCATCGTAGCTATCCCAGACGGACTCCTCTGTCACCAATTCACCGATCTCTGAAGGATACATGACATGGTTGGCGATCGGACCGTCGACCGTCCAAGCGACAGCGGCCATCTTGTCACTTCGTTGCGCGCGCTCACCATTAGAAACGAGCACGTAGTACAGTCAGGGAACCTTTCATGCAGATTGGAGGAGGGAGCTAGCTCGATATGGGACTGCTGTGACAAGATTGCCACTAGATATGATAATACAAGTGGCGCTGCTCTAACTATCAATCTCGCCTGCTAATTGCCACTCCAACTTGAGGATTAGATACCTGGGCTCGAGTATTGGTGGGTAATAGTTGACGGAGAAACACACAGACAATATTTGAACCTTGAGATGAGGACTATTTGATCCTACTCTACATTGATCTGCTAGATGGTGTACCCGACTTCGCTTGGGTGTTCAACTTCTCCCAGCCATTTAAAGGCAGCAAGAGCCGAAATCCTCGACTCCGAGCTGAGGTGCGGGTGGTGAAGTACAGACTCAGCACATCATAAATGTGAAACGAACACAGACAATGATGGCTTATCTGCAGAGAAAATGGAACATTCGTCGCGAACACGCCTGGCCGTGTTCGTGCGCGGACGAGTTTTCCCCCGCGCGAAAACCATTGCGGCGCGTGGTTTTGGCCGAGTCCCGCCATGAAACCCTGTGAATTGAATGCATTTCGTTTTCCCTTTGCGCCAAACCACGCGCCGCAATGGCTTCTGCCCCCGGGGAAAACTCGTCCGCGCGCGAACACGGCCAGGCGTGTTCGCGACGAATGTTCCATTTTCTCTGCAGGTAAGCCATCATTGTCTGTGTTCGTTTCACATTTATGATGTGCTGAGTCTGTACTTCATCACCCACAGCTCAGCTCGGAGTCGAGGATTTCAGCTCCTGCTGCCTTTAAAGCTGATAACAACACTTGTTAAACCAAAAAATCCTTTGTTCATCTTTTGGTGATCGGCTTAAATCACCCCTCTTCACCCCTCCTCCCTCCCCTCAGAAAATGGGGTGAGGTTGCTCGACTGGTAAATAAATCCTTCAATGTCCTAAAATGCCAAATCCTAAAATGCTTGCCTTATCCAAAGATAAATCGATATTTCGGTCGAAAGGGTTATCATATTCGTGTTCAGCGCATTGAGATACCCTGGTGGACATGTCTTTACCACCCTATGGGATAGAATAGCGAAAAATCGATAAAATCAATAAATCGATAATTTGGCGCAAAATGGTCGTCATGTTCGTGTTCAGCGTAGTGAGGAACCCTAGTTGACATGTTCTCGCCAGTCCCTGGGTAAAAATAGCGAAAAAATCAATAAAATTGATATATAGACCAGTCGATAATCCCAGGTACAAAGTAGCCCATGACCTCCGCCGGCCTACGAAGAATCTATGCGCAAAATTTGGTGCGGATCGGATAGTTCTCCGCGATTTCTATTCGTAACATACAAACTCACAAACACACAAACAAATGCAAAAACGTTCATTTCTACATATACAGATACAATGCCTCTACAATGCTTAGGTGGAGTGGAATGCGTGGCGCATCCCACTAACAAGATTGGCTAACGCCGGCCACTCTATCCTTCACTGATTCAAAGGAATATTGGCTGCTTTGATATTTTTCCTCTGGCTACCTCAATACTTGCTAAAATCAGAGCTCCTAGACTGTTGACGTTCTTCGCTTTCCCTGAGGTGAGCAACTGCGAATCAGTACTATAATGGTAAAACGCGCAGTTATATCAAGAGTGTAAACAAACGTCTCTTGATTCAATAGAGTGATGTACGGGAGAAAAAGGAATATTTCTTAAAGCACTGCTTTCTTGCTTTGAAATCAGAGGCTGACGCCATGGACTCTGCTATATGCAGATGGCGTCATGCTCGCATCGGATCAACGGGAGGACCTTGAACGGCAAACGCAGGCTTGGAGCGAACTTCTAGCGCGGTTCGGTCTTCGGCTCAACGTCAAAAGGACTCAATATATGTCGACCGATATAAACGAGCCCGCCACCGTTCAGGTTTGTGGCAGTGATCTTCGAGAACCGACTGCTTCAAATACCTCGGCTCAACACTCTCCGCCGATGTCAACCTAGCCCATGAAGTCGTCGCTCGGTGCGGCTGGCAGCTGTTACGAGCTATCGTTCTTCCTGACCGCCACCCTTGAAGTGGTGCTCGATGACAGGAGTGCTGTGTGACGAGAAGAAGAAGATCGCTTCAAGTCGAAGGTGTATCGATCAGTCGTTGGACCCATCGCATTGTATGGTGCAGAATGTTGGCCAGCCACCGAGGAAGTGGAATGCCGCCTGGGTGTGATGGAGTTGAAGATGTTACGATGGATGACTGGTATCACGTGTGAATCGCAAACGCAGTGATAAGATCCGAGGGCAATTTGGCATTGCCACGATTGCTGACAAGCTCCGCGAAACTCGCCTTAGATGGTATGGCCACGTTCTGCGCGCCAACAAAGACACGTATGCAAAGCAGACCTTGATCTCGAGGTATCGAAAAAACAGCCGTAGAGACGGCCGGAGCAACGGTGGCTTGACACACTGCATGACGATCTGAAGCATGTGGACGCCCAGCCAGACCAGGCGCACGAAGGAGCGAAATGGCGTTAGAAGATCAGGAAAGCGGACTTCACCTATGAATAGGGCAAACACTGAGGAAGAAGAAGAGGAGTTGAGCTAAAAAGGGATACACAGTACCTCATCACCCTCTCAGGTATCATCATCATGGCTCATCACAATCCTCAGAAACCGATTTCAAATCTTTTGTTCATCGCCGGACATTGGCGATGCGCTGACCAGCACTGTAGCGTCGCCCTGGCGCATGAGCTGAATATTACATCCGACCTGAGTCTCAATCTCCTCAAAGATGGTGTTGGTAAAATTGTAGCCGGTAGTCGTCTTGAAATGTTCTCTCAAGTCGAAATCCCTTGGATGTGTATCAGAGTGTGGGTCATCATGAGGCAAAATGGGGCGGTGTTTTCTCGCCCTTCGGCATCAACCCTTCTCCACTCACATTCAAATTTGCATGGACATGTATGGCGAAATCGTGCGCGAATTAATTCGAGTAGGTCCTGAAGGGCGTTGCGAGGGTTTGATTGAACGAATCACAGATACATTGCCTACCCACTTTTGCCTCATCATGACCCACACCCATGTGGTCATCGTGAGGGAAAAAGGGCCGTAACCAGGCGACTCTGATTGGCACATTTGCACCGCAAGTCACGCCCACATGTTTGAACTTGTACGGCGTCGATTGCATAGCACATGGTGTGTTTATGCGTGGCGCCTTCGCCACCAAGCAGGTGGACGTGACAAGACCCGAGCACAGGTCTTCCCGAGGGCAAGCTGGGCTTCGTGAAGACCGGCCAGTTATGGTAGAGGAGGTCAGCCAGCGGTGAGCTTCCGCTCACCCGGAACTGCTCCAATCCGAGCGGGAACAGCCGCTGCTGCTCAAAATCGCGTGCTCAAGGCAAAGTTGTCCACGATTACCCCTCAAATGGCAGCAAGTAGTGTTACAACCTCTGGCAGCTTGGCGTCCGGTTGCGCTGTGCTTCGCACAGAAGAGCTCTGGGCTGTACGCAGCTGTGGATCCGTATTGATAAAAAGGCAGCACAAATCAGCAAATTCTCTCTAGGAATTAGAAAAGGTGCCTCTTTGCAAATCCCTCACCTGTTTTCGCAGTGTTAGCTTTCTTCTACCATCGATTGGAATCGAACCAACCTGACCTCTGTTTCTGGCTGTTTGAGAGTCCGCTGTTTTATCCACTCGGCCATCCATGCTTCATATCTGTCTTTCTCGGCTGATACCTTCATCCCTTAACACTATCCTACTATCAATAAGCGACCATTGCGACCGAGTTGGCCGGATTGCTACCATAGTCGATCGGCCGGCCGGAATGTTATCATTGTCGGTCGGGCCGGCCGAAAGGTTGTAGTGGTCGACCGGCTAGCCGGCCATGAAACAATCCTCGGCCGGTCGTAAGTGTGGTAGAGCGGCTGGCCGGTAGGCAGTGATTGGCTGGACGCCGGCCGGTCGGCATATACTGGTCGGGGGGCCGGCCGCACCAAGTGTCTGAGAAGTTATCTGTTTAATTCCAAACTTTATTTAGAGCATCAGAAAACACAATGATTTTCAACTCCGATAAATAACTTTGATTGTAATGTTGCAGTAATGAGTAGAAGACAATGAATCACAAATTACCTGTGGAGAAATTGTGAGCGCTGATGTCAATTGGAGAAATTGTGAGCGCTGATGTCAATGTTGCCTCTTTGATGTCCTCTGCGCCAGCTTCTTTTCACAAGAACGCATGGCATCATTGCGGCAGGACATGCGAGTATCAAGAGACGCTAGCACAACATCTCAGTAAACGGCATCTTGTTTTCTTTTTGGATTCCTTGGGCGCTATTTCATCATTGTATATGAGTTCTATGTCCCTTGAATCACCGAAACAGCGGAATCTGCGACGCTAAGACTTCCATGAGTGGCGTTTTCAAAGAATGACCAGGTCAGAAACCTATAGTCAAAAATTCATCTAGCCATTAATAAAGTCCTGGATAAATGTGGCGAAACCAAAGAAGTATTCAGTAGCATTTCGCTATGAGCAAGTAGTCGTATACTGCAACTTAGTACTATTACTTTATTTGTTTTAATTTTAATTACTTTAATTGAAATGGGTAAAATACATACACATTAGAATGGATGGACTAGTGCTTTCATGCCAGCTTTAACGTGCAATTTGGCCAATTTAAAGAGTCAATAAAAATGTCGAGTTATTTGACGAATAGTGGAACAACTGCCCTTTTCGAATAGTCGACATTTCGAATAATTCGATTTTTGGACTTTTCGAATTGTCGACATTTCGAACAATTCAATTTTTGGACTTTTTCGGATAGTCGACATTTCGAATAATTCGATTATTGGACTTCTTCGAACGGTCGATATTTCGAGTCACTCGAGAGTCGATTCATTCGAAACTCGACTCGATTTGACTCGGTCGAGTCAAATGTTTACCGGCAAAGACTTCGGAGCGTCGAAAAACTGTTTTTGTTTTGAGCACCGCAATGAGGGCCGTTTAGGTCAAAAACGGCTTCCAAGGAGGCTTCTCGTGCTTTGAGCGGCCAGACGACTATCCGGTCCACGGATTCCGATTTGAGCACATATTCTTCAGACACCGAGGACTGCGCGGTAATCCGCAGTGTAAACGCGGCCAAATGACTTCATATCTTCACTGACATAAGGACCAAGGGAGTACCACAAGTGTTTGGAGGGACGACCAAAACTTATGCACCATACGAAAGATATACGCGAAAAACGCTTTTTTTTTCGGGAATTTCATGAGGTTGATGTGAAGTCCAGGCTTTAATATTGGCTTTAGAAATTGGAGTGTGGGGAGATCTAAGACGGCACTACAATTGTATGCTCAATATTGCCAGAACCGGTGCACGGCGCAAAGAATATATGCGGGGGAGACCTCAGGTCGCTCTCCAGATCTCCCAGGTCGACCTGAGCCACTTATTGAGCATACACTTTTTTAGTTTACACAATTTTTGGACTTGCTCATCATACACTTTTCTGTAGGGTCCGCTTCATCATTCAATCACCTGATGGATGCGATCCATGACGTGTGGAATTCCTAGGAGTTCTTGGAGTGTTGCTAACTAGCGGAATCCGCGGCTGTCACTGGTTTAATTACCCAAGTTTGAGGTACCTACATACACGTATACACAGATACATACATAGATACACGCATACAGTGTTATTGTACTTCAGCGGCCCCACTAGCGACCCCGAACTCAAAATCATGGATGTATCTGAAAACATGCATGGAGGGGTAATTCGAGGTGCTGATCACGAATATAGCATTCCTTTCGCATTATATCATCGATTTTATTGATTTTATCGATTTTTTCCCGGTATAGGCCCCTCGGATCTCTCTGAAAGCTTGCATACGGGGGTTTTTGAAGGTGCTGGTAACAAATATGATAAAAATTTCGCTATGAGAGGTCGACTTGACGGGGAAAACTAACAAAGTCGGAAACTACATCGCCCTACAGAGAGAAATCTGGAGAAAATATGGCGATTATATTCGTGATCTGCAAAATCCCCTACATGCACTCCCTCAGAGCGATTTGAGGTACTAGTCGAACTTGGAAAACATTTAACATTTTTTAACATTTGACATTTATTGACACGCGGTTACGCGCGTGCGAAAAAAAAAAAGAGCAAAACGTATAAAACAATAAAACCAGTGGATTAGAGCGAAAAAATTTTGGAACGCCTCACGAATTTGCGTGTCATTCTTGCGCAGGGCCATGCTAATCTTCTCTGCATTGTTGTTAAAATCGACATAATTAATTAAATCGATGCTATCATACGAAATGAATATGTTATCCGTGATCAGCACCTCGAGCTACCCCTGTACGCAAGTTTTGAGAAAAATCCATGATTTCAAGTTTGAGGTTGATGGTGGGGCCGCTGAAGTGCAGTAGTGCCCTGAATATTGCTATTCATTTCGTTGCGTTTACGTTGCGCAGGAATTCTTGGAATCCTACGGAGTCCAAGCCTGTAGAATATGTGCTCCAATCGAACGACGCCGCTAACTAGTTTCAACGCGTTTTGCCTTGTGATAAGAATCATCCTCACATGTCCCAGTGACTATTTCCAGGGCAATTTTTAGGGAGTTTATACTAACTGCGTGCGCCAGACACGCATCAATTTCCGAAGGATTATCCACGAAGACCGATCAACGCGGCATGTACATCCTTCCTCCATAAAAAGAACGTACGTCCGTCTCGAGGCCGCAAACGCGTGCACCTGAGCTGCGTCGGCGATGCGACTGGTCCTATCCTTCATCATATAGACGCACGCGCGTCAAACGCACGCATCTAATATAAATTGCCCTTTGATCTGCTCAACTTCCTAGTCGATTCCTTTTCGGATTAAAGGTTTTTTTCCTCGAATTTATGCCTTTTTAAAATTTTTTTTGCTTCAGAATGTCGTGCCTTCACGTTTCTAAGTTTATAATTTGAGCAATGAACCGTGCCCTAGCACGAGCTGTTCATTGGGACTCCGATTTCTAAAGCGGGTTAAAGTTTTCTTTCGTCTGCATGTTCAAGGGGGGCTTCATAGAATTTTGGTTTTTCAAAGGGAGCTTCGTTTTGATTTTAGCCTGGGGAAGACCTCGTGCCAGGGCTTGGACGTGACGGGCGTCACGAATGCGCCAGTCAGAGTCGCCTGGTCACGCTCGTTTTTTCCACGATGACACAGACCGTATATCTTTTCTCTCCGCAAGAAGGCACTGAGCTTTCTATTTGTAACGAAAAATTACTGCAATTTTTTAGTTATGTCTGGTGGCTGCGTCATCACTGTACTTTGGAGGCTTCATTGCTCACAAGGGAGCGTCTTACCTGGAAGAAAATGAGATTTTTGTTCCTGCGGACGATGAGGACGACGATTGATAACATCAAATTTCTAGTTCTTCAGTGTATGTAGAAGTAATTCAAACACTTCACTCCCTACCATTATTTGCAGTCTGCACGCTTGGTGTTGGAACCGGTTTACGCAGATGATATACAGGCAAAGATTTTTCACCACAGTTTCTAGATTTTGAGAACTGTCCAGCGCGCATTTAGTAGATAGATTTTGATGCTCAACTATTTCTGTTGTCGAATCTCTTCTTCACCAAGTTGTAAATAAAGTGAAGTGTCCACTTATGTTGTTTGTCATATCCAGGAAATAGAATAATTAAAGGACCTGGCTTTTTCTAACCAGTCGAGTGTTTGAAGAGTCGCTCTCTTTCCTTTGTTTCTGCTACACATTTAATTTTTAGCTTCTCTGTTTAAGATACTCTCATCTCTTTTTCCATAATTGAGATAAAGACAAGATGTAGGTATCAACAGACCTCTTCGATACACTGATTTCGATGATGTACGTTAAAAGTTCGGTCAATAATAAACAAGTGGAAAACTGAAAACCACTACTACCGACCATCAACAGGAGTTGTGTGCTACCAAAACAATTGCTTTCATATAGGGTTTGCTATTAGATATGTGCAAAAGCTATGAAGCAGTCGCATCCAATTCTCTGAAACGTCATAATTTGGCTCAAATGAACATTTTTATCCAGCTCGAAAAGCGTTAGCGTCTGCATATTGTTGCCAATGCGGCCCAAAAATGAGTTTTCCAGGAGTCTAATAATTGACAGGTTTATTCTCGGGATAGCGATTTACGTCGTTATTGTGTAGGCTCTGTTCATTAAAATTTGTGCAGCGGTTGTAAAGCCAAAAAGCGTGAATAGGTGGCATTCTGTTGAAGGAATATCCAGGAGTGCAAAGGATTGGCCAGAAGTTCGAAGCTCAGTCAGTTTTTGCACGGTTTACGTTGCAATGTGCTGTCGCGCGTGATCGCACAGCAGCAGCAGGCCTTGTCTGTTCACCTGTATTGGCCCTATATCCAGCAGTTTGACCTCTTTTTCAAGCGAAGAAATAAACATAATTGTTGGCGAGCATAGCACATCCGTTCGACGAAGAAAGCGCTGCGGAGGACTCTAGCTGCTAACTGATAAAAGTTAATGAAGTTTTTAGAGGGTGCAGTTATAGTTTGCCCATTTTCTGAATGGGTCGCTGATCCCTAGGATGACATGCGTTCGGTGTCGTACATTCTTATTTTCTCTACAGTAGCAGTCGTTTCAAGAAACGTGTTGTTAGAGTCTGTAAATCCGCTATCTGCTGTTTTGCCTGTGTCGATGTTGTTGTTACTGGCTGAGCTCACGCAAAATCTTTCTATTCATCCCCTTCATTTTACCAGTTTTCTTGTAGTGAGTAGCAGTGCTGAACGCAGAAATGGCTAACCAAGATGGGTGCGTGGGAAGAAGTGGCAACTCCACCACTTCTTTTACTCGGACAGAGTAGCAGAAATAGTAGAACAAAAGGGTAAACTGGCCGGCGTTAACCAAATAAAAATATAAATCGCAATATTGAATAATTAATTACGAATATTTAATAATAGTTAAACGATACAAGGCTTTTGATTACTTTATAAAATATTTATAAAACACACAAATACATACATGAGAGCGAGAAGCGTTGTGGGCAGCTCGCCACTAATACTCATGAAAACCGTTGCAGGATATCACAAGCAAGAAGCAAAATGACGTGGAACATTGAACTACCAGCAATTACCCTGGGACTTTTGCATAATCATAGAAAAAGTGCGACTAACACCGAAGAGAATAATAAAAAAATGTTTTGGTTGGATTTTTATGGTGACCTGTGCTGCCAATATCATCGGATAAGAAAAATGTGTAGGATCAATCCAATCAGTGCTATACTTAGGAACGATTAAGGTATTCGAATAAACATTCGAGTTCGGATAATTCGACTATTCGATGACAGCTCATTTTCGAATTTATTTGAAAATTCGAATATCCGAAGGTACGAGTGTTTTGAATAATTCGAAAGTTCGAGCATTCGAAACTTCGATGGTGCCGCAGTATTCGAAAATTCGAGTCTTCGGGATTAATCGAATATTCGAGGGCCGACGATTCGAATATTTGAGATAATTGTGTCTCACAATAGTGTTGTTATTTGAGTTCCATATTTTCGCTGAAGAAGCGTATCAGTTGTAACAATTTCCCTCAAAAGCCGCCTATATCCACAAGCATTTGCAATCCGCCAATCGTTTTCAAGACTGCTATTTCGCGAATTATACAGCGTTAACGACGAGGACTGTACCGTTAAAATCGACGTAATTTCCTAGACATTTCAAGAACCAGCAGCTTTAACTAAATTTCTGATTATTCAAGCATTTCTTGTTCAAACTAACTGAACTGCAAACTATGATGTTAGGCGTTAACATACGTAAGTCCTTGCGCTTTTATCAGTTGCGTTTTTTTTTTTTCGGCCAGTTGTTATTTTTCCGCAACATTCTCTATATCTTCTGAATCGCTTTCCTTACTTTACCATTCAATCATCATATGGTTTCTCAGGACTGTTGACTGACTCAATTTCTAGGCTTAAGAAGAAAAATGTCATATAAAAAAAAACCCTTTTCCTCTTTGTATTCAGTGGGGCCCCAGAGGCACCCCACTCTATTGTTACAAAGAGGCTCTGTAGAATGTAGACGCGGAAGAACATCACCAGTAGAACTGTTGCAGGCCAGTTTGGCGATACTGGTAAGGGCGGCGTCCGACGTTATTATAGGCAGGATGACTAAACCCTTGCGATTTTAGTTCTTCAGCGGAATTAGCTCATTTATATGGTAGCTTTGGGAAGAGTGATGTCCAACTAGACTATATGATTTCTGTGGAGTAGCTCCCAGGTCGTCATGAAAGAAGTCTGATTTGTCGAAGTTGATGGTGTTATTGAGGCCAAATATGTTTTCTTTGAGCTTAGGAAATCGTTGATGACCTGTCATTTTAAACAAAACATCTCTTCCCTACTTAGCACATGTCGACTGGTTAGTTTTTATGATGTTTCGAGCTTCAACTGAATGCCAGGATACGTAGCTGTCGGTTATGCTTCTCACTGCTCCAGTTCGCAGCCTTAAAACTCAAGCAAATTGTTATTAACAAAAACCTTTTTTCAACATTTCTCTAGAAGAAAAATAGCGCTTTCGAATCATGCAGATTTATACTTAGAGGATAACAAATAGGTAGAGAAAATTGCATCCGAAAAAAAGCGCAAGCACTTGTTTTAGATCTTACTCCGAAATCTTGTTCTAGTAGTTTTGTCGTATTGTTGGCTTTTTTATATGAATGCATCACATGAGCATGAAACTTGGACTGTATTAACAGAAGCAATAATGAGAGACGAGGTGAGAAACAAGATAACTGACGGTGTTTTTTTCGGCATCGCTAATGCTCTTTTGAAAATGAGTGGAAGCTGATTCGTGATAATGGTAACTGAACCACAGTAAACAACATTATTTTTATTGCGTCAATATCTACAGTCTCTAAAATGACAATTTTTCTTGAACTGCTACACAGAGATATGAAAGAGAAAGTTTGTTCATGGTGACGGGCTTTCATCCACTTCACAATTCCTTGAGTAATAGTTTCAAATCTGAAAAGAGATTGACGTTCTTGGACTAGCAGTAATTTTACTTGTTCTAGAACTCACATGGGATCAACTCTATAGTAGTACAACCTTTCAGTCATGAGGGGCTCGTGAGGAATTTCCAGAAACAGCAAATGAAATTAGTTACCGAAAAAGTTTCACGCCCGTTGTCATTAGGAAGCATATCCCAATGTCCGCCAACATACATGGTCGCAGAATTTTCTTACCAAATAGAATTTAATAAATATTCGATAATTCGGTGGGTTCAAGTAATTTGAGGGGTCGAATACCCGAAGATTCGGTGGTCCTCAAAAATTTGAAATTTCCAATATTTGAAAATTCGGTGGCTTCCAGAAATTCGAGAATTCGGAAAGTACTTTCGAATGTAAAACTCCAGTGGACACTAATTAAACGTGCGCACAACTTTTCAAAAATCTATTAGTCAGCTTGCATTCCATTCATATCACTGTTGGAACGAAAAAGGAATACCTTCGAGGACATCTTTCCGCCTTAAATTTCTACGTGTGCTTTCAACTGCACGTATGAAAGTAGTGCAATCATAATGATACAACGCTCGTATTTTCCTACACTAACCGCCAATCACTGTCCGAGTAAGCCCCTAGAGTTCTAGTTTTCACAATTTTTCTCATGATTAAAAGCGTCACTGTGAAGGAAACAAAGAGGAATAACTACATCATCTTATTTGTCATCATATTGTATCTTACCTGGAACAAGTAGAGCATTGAAATAGTCTTTTCTTTTAGGAAAGTAATGGTCGAAGTCGGTTCTACTTGCTGAGCATCTAGGGCAGTAAAATAAAGAAATCTTCACTGCCATAAGTTGAATTTCTCAAGTGTTTGCAAGTTATGCCAATTCCGAAGTAGTCAATTCGCTTGAATAAGCGAATGAATTCGAAACAGATTTTCTCTATTCGATTATTCGGGGTTTGGAAAACTGAGAAAATTCGAAAATTAGAAAGAGAGTAAGAATCGAATAAATTCGAAATTCGGTTATCCGAAAAAAGTGAAAATCGAACAAATCCGGAATTCTGTTACTCGGAGAAGTGGTATATCGAACAAATTTAAAACCCGATTATTCGAGAAAGAAACTTTGAATATTGAGAAATAGAATCAATACCATCAATAGTACTATGTATCCGGCAATGGAGGACCCCTCCTCCCTACTCTACATCCTCCGAGAGTGGGTCGCCGAGTTTTCGAAATTGGTTTATGAAATGAATAAACATTTTTATTACTTTATTTTTGATTGTTTACTTCTGTTACGTTTTTAAAATAATAATTATTGATTATATGTTTAAATCAATGTTTTCATTATTTCTATTTTCCTTCCGGGTGCCCAAAACGGAGCAGACCTCCCTTATTTCGCACCCCCCCCCCCTTTCTGAGTCAGCCACTGGTATCCAGCTATGATGTACTCTCCTTACGAGCGTAATAAGTATTCAGTCACGAAATCACGAACAATCACCTTTTTAACCAGTGCATTCCTGTAGTTGCATGCATCAGAGTGCATCGGTACATTCAGATAGCAATGAATTCCTCTGTATCACATTTGAAAAAAAATTGTGTTTCTAGGAAAGACCGTCTCTGCTGAGTACAGAGGAAGGATATCACAAAGGTTTAGCAACGTCCTAGTAACACGTCTGCTTCCTACAAGGACAATAGTTCGTAATTTAGACAAGTTCTATTTTCTGTATGATGGCGGACGATATGGACGACTTGTTCGGTGAGCTTTGTTTGTAGCTCTAATTTGTGATTTATAGGTAACGCAAATGTTTCTTTAGAATTCCTTGCTCATTCCATAATTTTCTAGCAGTTTTGGACTAGAAGTAAGAGGAATCTCTTAGACTGTTGAGGAAATTGTAGTTCTGATTCTGAAAAACTTGCAGAACCTTCGACCCAAACTTATAGCATCAGTTTCCGTGGACATATCTCGAAGCCTGCACTCCTCTCGATCATATGTTGCCAAATTTCTTAGAAGTGCTTTATAGAATAGATGAACCCTTATATTAGTTTTTTTTAAATTTTTTCTTTGAAATTTCCGCCGTCCGAGTCCTCTAGGCGAGGACACTACGGGTCTTTTTCTCACCGCCCTGCCCCCTCCCCCTCCCTCTTTTCCCTCTCTCGCATGGCTGCGGATTTTTGCGTCGGCCGGTCTCTCCTGACCTCCATTTATAACATGATCTGCCTCCCTGAGGCTTTATTGCAAAAGAATTCTATAAAAAGAATGTCAACTCGGCGGTTGCCGACTTATTTGACTACCAGAGCCCGAAGGTGTTGTAGGAATGAAATACCTGCCTAAAACACAATCCATAGTCCCTGCTAACAATGACTTTTATACAGTTCATTGAATGAGTTATCCCGCAAGATTGTAATAGAAACAGAAAGTGGTCGAAATTCCATCCAAGACCATCCAAGATCCTGCCAACCTAGTCCTTCTGATGACGTTACCGAAATTTCTGATATTAGTTCAGCTTTACTGATGCAACATTGCTGACCAGTCATAATATCACGTCTAATTTCAACAAATTTAGGCAAAGCCCTAAGACTATGAGAGAACCTAAATTGTCAGTTATATAGATGTACGCAACTGCTATGAATTAACATCTGGTAACGGTTTTCAATGCAATTCGAAGTTCTTTTATTGACAGTTCGTAGTTAGGAAGTCAGGGATACAGATGGCTCAATCTCAGTAATATATGGACAAGAGGTATGTGGTAGACACGGCTGCAGGAAGTAGGGGAAAAAGGAGGGGGAGGAGGAATTCGGCTTTCCGCTGTTCTGGGACCCGAATGGAAAAGTAAAGTTACAAAAATGCTAGTTAGTAGTAAATAATCGAGAATAACATTTCAAATAATAATAAATGTAGGAATTTACGAATAGCTTATAACATTTTTTACCTATTCTATAAAGAAATTTCGAAAACTGGGCGACTCGTTCTTGAGGGGACCCACCAGACCTCCCCCATTCTAGTTTCCGCCACTGGTATGTATTTGAATTTTGTGTCTTAGAGTACTTTCGTCGAGCAATATCAATTTGCCTTTTCCCATCCCATCAAAGGACGAGCACGCTGCGATAAGAGTTGCTCTTTTTCAGCTACACAAAGGGCGAACACGTTTTGAAAGTCATAGGTTTAATCGTGTTCGCTCGCTCACTATTTCATGTACTAAAGCAGCAGCAGAGAATAAGTGAGAAGTTCAAGATTTGTCTAGAACGATGAGTGCAGAGGGACTGATGCTTTAGAATTGAGATTGCTGCAACACTTTGCCAAATGCAAGTGATGAACTTCTGGATACAACATGTTCCAGAAACCTACCACGTTTCAAAAACCATTTTATTTCACCGCATAAATGAGCCCACTAATGTGCTCAGGGATTCCGGGATGGCGAACGGAGGCCGAACACGTTCCAGCAGCAGTTACACCGCGAGGTGAAAGCTTATTTTGCCGCCCCACGAGCTGCATTCGCCCCGGGAAGCCTGTGTTTCGGGGGGGGGGGGGCGATGAACTGGTTTGCATGTCTCAAACCTAGGATCGCAGCTCAATCTGGGCACAGGGCTGTGTTCGCACTGCAGACTTGGGTAAGTGGATGCTTACCCAAACTCATCCAAAAATAATAATTATTGCCGTGAGCCACATTTTTACCCGGGCCTCAGCCAGCCTGACGAGTCTCGCTGGGCTCCCCTTGTCTCCGCCGGAGCGGAGACACGACTAAACTTTGATGCTCAACCAGCGGCTTATATACACTTCCCAGGGGGTGTGTCGCCACGTGGCAAGGAGCAGGCAGAGCGCAGGTTGAACTGCATCACAGTTCATCGGGCAAATAACGCAGCCGAAACACTCTTAGTGGACGGAATGCAGCAGTTCTTCCTTTTGCAGCAGTGTCTGCCTTCCATTTCCTGGGGCTGTGCCTTGCCAGGTAGTGCTGCGTTCGCCTTATCCACTTAGTGTGCTCAGTGCGCTGAGCGAAAGTAGTAGTAGAAATGATAACAATGAGTCCAAATATTTGGGACCGACACAAAGGCAGTGAATTTCATGATGTGCTGAGAGGTCTTCCATTGGCCCTGGGTTAAAGGCAGTGTGTCACCTCGATTTGTGGGTTGTAGATATCAACAGACTCCGTTCAAAAATAAGGAATTTCTGTACTATCGATAGCTCAGGTAGGGTGCTTAACAAATAATTCTCAAGGGTAGTGTCCCACATCGTTTTCCATGTCGGACATATCAACAGATCTCCTTGTCAGAGTAGTGCATGTGTGCAGGGTGCTTTCCACAGCTGCAGCATTGGCTAAACAAGTCTTGGCATGTCCGATCGATAAAATCAACGGCTTTACATGTAAAGTAGGCTTAGCATACTGTTACGGACCCCTTCAAAGGAATGAAAAAGTTGCCCAAAAGATGGGCTAGGGTATTAGAGAATGGTTCTAAATATATCATTGGTTAACGTTTTGTTGCAGTGAAAAAGTCCTTGATCACCTTAATCGGCTTGACTTCCGTTGATCTTCGGGTATACCGAGCGGGCGCCAGCAATCCTTCCATTTGTCCCTCTCGCGAGCCAGAGTTGTCCCGTGGATTCCGTCGGTTCGAGGGACACGGTGAGCATCGTATCTATCCTTGAAGGACTTCGTGAAGAAGTCTGACCATCGGGTCGGTGGTCTTCCTGTCCTGCGCTCAACGTCCCGTGGAGTCCAGTCGCTGACGGCTCTTGTCCAACGGTTGTCGTTAAAACGCATCACGTGTCCGGCTCACCTAATCTTACTCAACTTGGCGTAAGCGGCAGCGTCCCTGATCTTCGATTGTTGACGAGGGGGGAGCTCCGTATTCCAGCCTTCACTTGCGTGAGGCGGGTTATTCCTAGCATCACCCTCTCGATGGAGCGTTCGACGACGCTGATCGCATTCTCATCCCGCTTGCGCAACGCACAGTTTCTGAGGCGTAGGTCAAAGCAGGGAGAACGGTTGTATTGAAGAGATGGGCACGGAACCTGGTGTTCTTCGTCTTCTTCACTACGTCCTCGATGTTCTTGTAAGCTCCCCAAGCCGATCGTTTCCTCCTGCCCAATTCTGGAGCGAAGTCGTTCATCATGTTGACTTCCCGACCTAGGTATACGTTGCTGGAGCATTCGGATACGGTCGTTCCGTTAAGCGAGAATGTTGCATCCAGGAGCCATCGTTCTTCATGAACATCGTCTTCGTCAGATTCAGTTGGAGACCAATCTTTCGTCCTCGATGTCGGCCAGCATCTGTTCCGCTTCGCTGATGGTTGGTGTTATAAGAACGATGTCGTCAGCGAAGCGAAGATGGCTGAGTCGCCGACCATCAACTTGCACTACTATGCTATCCTATTCCAGTTTTTGCATGACGTCTTCGAGAGTGGCGCTGAATAGTTTTGGCGACACGGTATCGTCTTGCCGAACCCCTCTCTTGACGTCGATGGTGATGTTGTCGTAGAATGGAGAAATCCTAGTTGTGAAGTTGTTGTAGAGCTCACGAAATACCTTGATGTATTGAATAGGTATGTCCTGGTTGCCCAGGGCTTCCAACACCGCTTCGGTCTCAACAGAATCGAAGGCTTTCTTCAAATCGATGGGCGTGAGACAGAAGGGCATCTTATACTCTCGCGATACTTCGATGAGTCTAGTGACGGTGTGTATGTGGTCGATCGTACTGAATCCTTTTCGAAACCCTGCTTGCTCGCACGGCTGTCCCTCGTCTGGTGTCCTGTTGAGGATCACTCGTGTGAAAAGCTTGTAGACGAAGGACAGTAGGCGGATGGGGCGGTAATTGCCAGTGTCCTGCGGATCTCCTTTCTTGTACAGCAAAACGGTCCTGTTGATCTTCCATTGGTTAGGTACCTTGCATTTCGACAGGTGTGACAGACAGCATTTCGACAGGTGTGACAGACACGACACTTTCCATGCGTGAAAAGCCTAGCTAAAGTGGTGATGAGAATTGGCGGTAGGTTCTTCAGATGTTCCGGTCGAATCCTGTCGGGGCCCGGTGCTGTACGATTCTTCACCGACTTGATGGCATGTCGGATTTCGGAAGGGAGAACTGATGGAACAAAATACAAGATGAAATTGAGGGAGGTGGACGTGGCTATCGAAGAGATCCGAGTAGAAGTCGTAGATGACCCTCTCCATTATCCGTCTTGGTGAAGAAATTGTTCCGTCTGGGCGCCGGAGGGCGGACATCTTGGTCTTGCGATTGGCAAAGTCTCGGCGGCCGCTGCAATGCTTTTCACTGCCTCTGCGGCTTCGGTCAACACTGCTGCTCGTCTCTCCTTGAGGTCTTCTTCTATCGCTTCTCTGCACCGCTTTGCGAGCGCGGACGTTAGCTGGTAATTGCCTGCGGCTCTCGCGGCTCCACGCTGGCGTATAAGCTCGAGGGTCTCGTAAGACAGTCGTCTTTTGATGGCTCTTGAACCCTCGGCGCTCTTTGCGCTGTCGCGGAGTTGCTGAACAAGCCGATCGTACTTTTCATCAATGTTGTCGACAACCGCATCTTTCCAAAAGCCGGCTAGCAAAGTGAAAAGATCCCAATTGATGATGGGTTTGGGACTCCTCCTCTTAAACTTCACGTCTTTCTCTCCTTTGCGTGAGAAGAAGAATCTTGCACGAAGGAGACGATGGTCTGATCCGGTGTACAACTTCGGTACAACACCGACGTCGGTCAGGCAGAACCTTCGATTGACCATGATGTGGTCAATTTCACTAGGTACTCTCCACCGAGTGAATATGTGGTCTTCCCTGTAGAACTTCTCCAACTCCATATATAAGGCCTCAATCTCCTCTTCGTCGTAGCTGGATGTTGGAACGTAGGCAACGAAGATCGTCAAGGCCGGTATTGATCCACATCTTCTCAACCGCAAACGTCTGAATGATGTTCATGACCAACTTCGTGTTGAATGAAAAAATCCTCGTTGAAAAATTTGTTGTGGGTATTGAAGAATTTTTCCACTATCCCAACGCTAGTCTAACCCCGTGTGTGTGTGTGTGTGTGTGTGTGTGTGTGTGTGTGTGTGTGTGTGTGTGTGTGTGTGTGTGTGTGTGTGTGTGTGTGTGTGTGTGTGCGCTAAAATTTCGTTTGAGTTCAAACAAACAAAAAATGGAAACTGCTTTTCATAGCCTGTGGGCACATCGACTGGAAACTCAAATTTTATTCTGGCATGCAGTTTTTGCAGGAATCTGCACATTTGGACTCTCCAGTATGCAGTAATCATTCCCATGCCTCATGTGAATATGACCGTACGAGTTGAATACACTTTAGTTTTATCAATTTTCGCAAAAATATGAAGTTCATAATGCTATTTAACGGCATAGGGCCTATGATAAAGCAGTTATAAAACTTAAAGGGAATAATGTCTGGATCATTAATCCATCAATTCAACTATCGTCACAGCGTAGTTTACCCTAACGATCGCTGTACTCGCATTATCAGAAAATTTTTTTATCCACTTGTACTGTAAGCTGAAAATGCACAGGATCATTAAAGTTGCCTTTTTTCGTCAATTTAAGCTCATACACAATTTTCATACAGACATTTAGAAACAGGAGCTCGTGAGTTTTGAGTTTGTAGCTTCAGAATCTAATTTCGTCCCCCCGAAGACTTCGACGATTTTTGACGAATTGACACGCCGTAATGAATCTTGGGGCAAGAGTTAGGGCCGATATTGTAATTACTTCAATTGCCCTGCCTAGCGTATGCTGCCAGGTTATGGAGAGAGAGAGAGAGAGAGAGAGAGAGAGAGAGAGAGAGAGAGAGAGAGAGAGAGAGAGAGAGAGAGAGAGAGAGAGAGAGAGAGCGCACACAGCACGGCCAATCATCTTTTTTCAATTTCAGCATCATGTTCTCGATTCACGAAGTAAAAAGCGCTCAGAAAGGCATGTTGGTGTGTTCACAGGCTGACTCTAAGCAGTGCAGTTGTGCACTATTAAGCATGCTTAATATTGATTGGAAACGACCACGTCTCAGTTCGTGATCCTTTACCAGTAATCACTACCGCGTGAATGGACTGTAGATTCGTGTTTGATGATTGATCAATACAAGCATATAATATACGTACATAGAGCAGTGGCTTCGAAAAGTGAAGGGAAATATATTCTGCAGATACAGGTTTTTAGCATTTCTAGGCATCTGAACCTTCAAATGTATCGTTCGGTCGGTTGTTTAGTCTACATATTATTAGACGTATAAATAAAATCTCACAAGTACAGTCAAATGACATTGTCTACTTAAAGCTGAATTTTCTCAATCTCAGCTGTAGAATGGTTTTAATGCAGATAAAATTGTAAGTCACACTGGTCAAGGTTGAAACTAAGTATCCGAGTTAAAGTCCATGGAGCACAGCACCATGAAGAATGGTAGTTAACGCCGTCCACTTTATCTTTTCTCCTTTATGAGAATGTTAACTAAATTTCCGAAACGGGTCTGAAGCTTATGT
This sequence comes from Ancylostoma caninum, assembly GCA_037903475.1. Taxonomy (NCBI): domain Eukaryota; kingdom Metazoa; phylum Nematoda; class Chromadorea; order Rhabditida; family Ancylostomatidae; genus Ancylostoma; species Ancylostoma caninum. Next base: position 3,338,711 of record JBAJFG010000111.1, read on the forward strand.
AATAGCTGTAATAGTTGTTTCTCTCAAAGTTTCCTTCTACATCTTGTTAAAGGAGACATTTCCTACACATGTACAAGGTTTTGTTGTTATATGTTTCTTGGTTTCCTGCCGTTTCCATATTAAATCGATGTCAAGTCTAGAAATTCTACTCATCGAAGCTGACAAAGAACACAGAGGAGCTTCCACACAAAAATTTGGCGTTCTGTTCAGCTACTCTTCTTCTACAGTCTGCTATTTAAATATTTTCCTGTAATATAAGAAAGCGCCGAAACAGGACCTGAAGTAAATTCTCTTTGTCAAGCTTCCTGACAACATAACAAAACATGTAGGTGCTCCCAGGACGTTATGGCGACTCATTTCTTCCATGTAGAGTATGATTTTCTTTGCAGGCTAAAGTTGAAAGGTCCTTCGAAATACAGCATCTTAATCGGAAAGCTTCAAAGTCAAGTAATTTATGGGAGGATCAGAGACCTCCAAGGTCTAAATTTTTGAATTAGTAAAAAAAACTTTCTCAACAAATCATGGAAGAACACCGTGCAAACAACGATTAGAACATAAATTCATTTGATGTGCCACCAACATCCACTCAATTTTTCTACTAATTCAAATTTCGAAGTCATCACTTCTGTTGCACTAACAAAGGCTTTTTCTTCTCTAACTATTAAATATCATTATCCCTCTGCCCTAAGAAATCATATCGTAGTTGGAATTGCAAATGCTTCTTGCTACTAGCCCTAGGTTCGTTCATTTGGAGAAATTCCTTATTAGAGCTCCTAGAACTGAAGAAAAAATTCGCGAATCATGTGAAAAAGTTGTCTCATCGCAATTTGTTCCGGCGAAAGGTCGAGCATCGATCGCGTACACTGGAAGCAGTAAACATCCCTGCCACTTTTGCCGACCTCTCACATCCTGGCATTTTCTCTTGTGGACCTTGGTTCCTGAGGAAGTTATTGAACTTTTGATGGGACAGTTTTGTTCATATCTACTACAAACATTGCTGTGAGAGTTTGGACTCTTCCACAGCAAGTAGTCGCGAAACTGAACGGAAAGGTTTCTTTTTTTCGCGATGAACCTCCATGTTTTGCGCGAAACTAAAGCAATAGCAATATTCTCAATCTTCGCTTCTCTATTCTGGTCTCATGCTTCATGATCCAATTTCTTCAACAAGGAACAGCCAGACTGTTCCAGTGGCCAAATTCATCATTATAACAAACACGCGTCTTCATGGCTTCTCAGTTAAGATGTTGAATTTTGTTTATTCCATCACATATAGCAAGTGTCTTGCAGAAGAACACAACCATTTCTCAACCACTGCTCGCAAAAGAAATGTGAACACTCTAAAGTATTTGGCTGCTTTTTCATAGCAGCAGGATTTTGTTACAAATTCCTCTTTGCATTCGGGCAAATATCGACTGCTCATCGCTTTGTTATATCGCCATTTGTGCATACATATGTACCTACCGGAAAACATAAAATCCTTACTTTTTTTCACTTTGTTGTCTCAAAACGAGACATTATTTCAGTATTTGTAAACCACCATTACCTCACTACCCCTCGTTGCATTGTAGAAGGAGAACGCTGATTTCATAACTATATTTGCCATCCTTCAACGAAAGATTTCTTTGAATCCAATTGAATTTCTTGGAGTTCCACTGAAGAGAAGCAGAAGAGCTAACTTTAAGGTCTATGTCCGAGTTGCAAGGTCGTAGGCGAGGTCGAAATACTCACTCACAGACCTCCAAATGAGCTTAATTTGTTAAAAGCTAAAAATGAGCACTGGATGGGATCTTCTTGGGATGCTTCCAAGAAACCTGCCAGGAAAACTTGTTTGGAATCATTGGATACATGAACATGATCAGGATCACATCCTATTGTCTATGGTTTCATGTCATTTGATCGACTCGATCTGTTAGTGATGATTGACGGGATATTGTACAAATTTACGCGCGGCTTCGGCATCCTCAAATAAATAAATTCTTTCGCTCGGAAATTGCTTACCCTAAAATGTTTCACCTTTGTGCATACAAAGAATCAAGCTCATCTGGGAACATTCCTTTCTCTTGCAATTGGTATTTCGCTGCACTGATGTTTCCCTATAATACCTAGACCTAGACAAATTTCGGAACTTTCGCGGAGCCCGATTTACTATTGAAGCCCGATTTTCGGAACCTCACGGGTATGTGGCGTCACTTGTCGAATTTTGCGAAAGTTCCGCGGAACTTCGGAAGGGAAACGCAGAGAAAAAATTAGCTGTGGAGTTTCCACTGAGCTTGACACTTTTCGCAAGTTCCGTGGAGCTTGATTTACTATCGAAGGCGCACTTGACATCATTCTGAAGCTCCGGGGAACTCCCGAAAGGATAACACGATGGGGATCGTTTATCCCTATCGTGTTATCCTTTCGGAACTTATCCGGAGCTTCGAGACACATAGAATAATCCAAGACACAAACATATCGAATGGCAAATTTTCACTGAATTTCTACGGTGGTATGTCCTTGCTTGACTTCAGCTATCCATATAAGAAAATAAAAAATTTCAAGTTTTCCGGTTCTTTTCCTCCAGAATAACCCAATAATCACATAAATGATATCGAATTTCGGGCAAAGCTCATGCCATATGAATCTACACCTACGATTATTGCCATAACTACGAAAATTTGATAGATTTGACCAAGAAGTTTTTCCATGGTATCATTGAAGTCGATACCTGACGCAGGTACGTATCACAGTTGGAGGGTACACCTCCATACTTGGAACGCCTGTTCAAAAGCGAAAGCATTGGTGTAGTAGTTAATGCTACGAGATAGAAACGTTCTCATGGGGTCTCTAGCCCCATATTTTTGGTCTTGCAAAGTGTGGAGACGATCATCTCCCAATGTTGGTCGATTTTGCCGTATTACTCGAGCTATCATTAATTCCATTCGAATTAGGTCACTCTTATTCGATTTCGGAAGTTGCGCTGAGTTTGCTTGGAACATCCGCTGAGCCATCTCGGAACCTACTGCACAGCCATCTCGGAAGCTACCGCCGGATCACCTGCGGAAGGTTCCGAGATGACTCCGCGGAAGTTCTGAAAGTTTGTCTGGTTAGATATCCATGAGTCAACGAATCGAATATTGGGTAGGGGAACAAGTTCGTATGCTTTTCCTTGAGCATAGAAATCACTATTTGCTACGAACAGTATTAATGGCACTGAGGTTACTCGAGCTCCCTCACTCATGGACGAATGCTGCCAGAAACATGGCAGCTTCTCAGCTCCGTTTCTACAAAAAAATCGCGTTGTTTAATTTTAGATTCTGGGTCCTAGCAAAATCCGCACCTACTTGACACGCTGATTCCAATAATATACATGGTCCCTGATAAAACCGTAGGAAACACGATTTTGAAGGACCAATCCAACTTGGCGTGAACGAGTTGCTCGGCAAGGAAACTGCCCGTCTTGTCATACACCTCAACTGATCTCATTGATCGAATAGGTGTTCGCATGCCGAAAACTGCGCGGCAGGCGGGAGGCAACTCGTACACTGGCCGAGAATTTCCCCAGATTCTCGGTCGGTGGTAGTAAGGTGAAACACTGCCTTTTAGAAATGCTCCCCGAGCAAAATAAAAATCCCCATACATTTCGGAGTTTTGCAAATAATCTCTGAATACGTACGGCTCCTAACTACTCTCTCTCTCTTTTCCTTTTCTGATTTTATTCGGCTTCTGATGTTTTTTGGGGCTTAAAAAGAGCAGTTAATCTTAAAGCTGGGATGTTACACATTATATGTTGTGGTTACACATTGTTTGTTTAAGGTTACAATATGAGCCAAAGCTCAAACACTTATGGCATTGAAACGAATGCAATGACGCTCCAAAGGTTCGTTTTGCACGAACAAAGAAAACATCCGTCGGCTACTGGTGACCTTACACATCTCCTCACCTCGCTCTTGACCGCCTTCAAGGTATGTTTCATGTAGCTAATTTTTTTTTCAGTTGTTTGATCCAATCTATACAACCTGATTGGAGTCCTCAAGGATTCCAAGCAGGAACAACAACAAAATGAATGTCTGTCAATGACTAACGACTTCCTTTCCTTCTTATTACTATGCAAAATGTAAGGATTGGCGCGATATTCACACACACACACACACACACACACACACACACACACACACACACACACACACACACACACACACACACACACACACACACACACACACACACACACACACACACACACACACACACACACACACACACACACACACACACACACACACACACACACACACACACACACACACACACACACACACACACACACACACACACACACACACACACACACACACACACACACACACACACACACACACACACACACACACACACACACACACACACACACACACACACACACACACACACACACACACACACACACACACACACACACACACACACACACACACACACACACACACACACACACACACACACACACACACACACACACACACACACACACACACCACACACACACACACACACACACACACACACACACACACACACACACACACACACACACCACACACACACACACACACACACACACACACACACACACACACACACACACACACACACACACACACACACACACACACACACACACACACACACACACACACACACACACACACACACACCACACACACACACACACACACACACACACACACACACACACACACACACACACACACACACACACACACACACACACACACACCACACACACACACACACCACACACACACACCACACACACACACACACCACACACACACACCACACACACACACCACACACACACCACACACACACCACACACACACCACACACACACCACACACACACACCACACACACACACCATCTACGGTGACATTCAATCGTTTGCGAAGTGTCTCCATCGATGTTGACATACTGAACACGATGGATTCCAAAAGTTAGTTCGCTTTGCCCCTAACCATAAGAGTGGTCATCTGTGACGAGTCCGGAACAACGTCGTACTATCCAGTAGGGAAAAAACACTATTGGTTAAGGACGCGAAATCGAACTTCACACTATTTCAGGTCCTTGATAAAGACGTTCTCGTCGAAATGTTAGGCCTCTGATAAAGGTCCAACAATCCTCGTCACCTCATTGGACCGTCAAGAGGGCGCGACGATGTTTCCATACCTGGAATTGACAAAAGATTGCTGAAGTCAATACAAGATATAAACATCTTGGTGCAACAGAGATTATCAATTCCAGCGCAAATGTTGGGTATTGAGCGTCGCGGTACAAACAGGACGTCGAAAGCAGCACCTGTTCAAACCTTCGACGTTTGAGATTTTACTTGATTTTGGGGCTTTGAGGGATCTGTTAGGTTGAGTCGAAAGTTCTCGGACGAAATCTGTTAGGTTGAGTCGAAAGTTCTCGGACAAGTCGACGATATTTTTATTCATCTTGCAATTTTAAACGATAACTATGAATCATTCGAAGTATGCCTCATTGGCGTTGATGGTTTTCTGCCAACGTTCAGGCAGATCCTAGCTCCAAAATGCCGGAGACTGGCCCTTGAAGAACTGCTCCAGTGCGTTTTCAATGTCATTGTGGGTTTGGAAGTCTTGACTACTTAGACGATGCTGGAGATGGGAAAAAAGGTGGTAGTCCGAGGAAGCAAGGTGTGGGGAATATGGTCGGTGCGCAAAGATGGTCCGGCCGAACTTCATCAGTTCGGCCTTGGTCGTTTTTGCAATGTGCGGCCGACATTCCCGCGCTGGTAGTAGACTTCGTGTTGCTGCCGGCGCGCATTTTAGAAATTTGTCTTTAAATTCCTCAGTTGCTCAATGTAGAAGTGTGCGGTCACCGCAAATCCCTCGGCGAGCAGCTCCCAGTATTCGACGCAGTGTACGCTTCACCAAATGCAACGCATCATCCTTCTGGCGTGTGCGTTGAGTTCAGGGACCTCTTCTGCATCCGCGCCTTTGTTTTCTTGGATTTCTTGGATGCTTCTTGCTATTCCACCACTGGATATAAGCTCTAGGTTCCTGAAAACCCCGAAATCCGGCAAATTCTCGAACACGAGAAGGAAGGAGTGCTGCCTTCAATTGCACATGTTTTCCGCAATATAGCTACCGCAATATAGTGGTAGGTGCCTTTGCTGTCACAATAAGCAGTGACCACAACCTTCAGAGGGTGATCACCTGTCTTCGGCTGCGGCTCAGGCTGCTCATCCTTGTCATCTCAGTGTCGATGATGCTTGGACGTACAGACACAACCTCATCTTCCGTGAGGATGAACTTCAGCTAGTTTCCAATGCTTCCGTACGAGGACAATTCAGTAGCCACGTCTGCACAACGCTGGAGATCGCACCCTGTCAGATCATGGACACTCACTGTGATAATTTTTTCCACCTTGCCCAAATGACGCAGGTGATCGGCGATTGTGGTAAAGTGAACATCCAAGACTTGTGTCCTTTCCCACACAGTCTGTCATGGATCTGAATGTACCAGCTGCTGTAGTCGTCCATTGTCGACTCCGGATACGCGTCTTGACCGTGCGGAAACATTGAGGTTGAAGTCTCCAACACGAAGGCGTCTGGACCAATCTTGTGCAGCGCGTTCGGCGACTGTACCGTCCCCCAAATATAGCGTTAGTGCGGTGACTGGATGCGGTTGCTGATTCACCAGATTTAAAGCTGTGTACTAAAAGTAATAAAAGCAGATGTACTGTTTTGAAAGTTCCATATTCCTAGAAGGGATTATGCAGGAGTTTGCAGGTAATGTAATAGTAAACTCGCACATACCTGACTTCCTTATGTATACAAAAGATAGGTTGCTGCAAGGCAGCGTGGGGTTTAAAAAAAGCACACTTTCGGAAACCGAGAACTTTCCCGACTATCTAATATATGGCCTTTCATTCGTCCTTATCATCCGAGGAATTTATGGAGTTTCAGGCCATTTCAAGTTCAGTACGAAAAGCCGGTTTGGCTCACCTTTATGGCATTGCTGGGAATACAAATGTACAAGGAGAAGAGGTCCAGGCACTTACATCTTAGTCTATTCACCTTTCAAGAAAATTTGACATTTCTTCTTAATTGTCAACCTACTTCGATCTATCCGGTCAGATTAAGGTAAAGAAACTTGACGTTTTGAGTAACGAGCTGATGATAAACATGGTTCGCTCGTCTTACACCAGTTGCGCGATGATATCCGAGGAGAACGAAGATGTAAGTTCCTAGCGTCTTCATGTTTATTTTAGAACACATAACATGATTTTCTAGCATATTCGTCTTAATATAAACTAAATCACAAGCAAACATCTCAGCAGGACTTCCTTGTGCTATTAACTTAGAAAATTAAAGAAAGTTTCTAATCGACTCTTTGTGTGAAGCGCGATATGTCCCGCTCATCTGGCAAATATAGAGCTTGCACCAAGGATTATTGGAAAATTTGCAAGGGTAGCATAACGATCTGAATGATGGAATGGCCAAAAATGACCAGATAGCGAATAACAGCTAAGAGCTCATGGCCAGAAATTAGCCACACGAATTAATACAATTATTTCATGCCTGTCAACAACGTTCTTGAAAAGATTCTGACCAGGGCTCCATTGAAAGAGATGTAAGAGGTTAAATCTAACACCCAAGGCTTTCCGTAGAGGTCCTCAAGCAATCCTTGGTTCTTGGAAGTCCTATGGCTGATACACAACACCACATTGTTGTAATATCTTATATTTGTCGATCAGCTAGCTCTTGACGGTGCTATAAACAGAATGCCTTATGAATAACGTCCTTTTGAACACTTCTAAACTTGAGGAATGTGATGTAGAAATTCGTCCATTTTTTTACTTCGTTTGTGTCTTAGTTATTGATGGATAGAGATCGGAAACTGGGACTCTAAATTTTACTGATATTTGGACATATATTTGATTTTTTTCTAACACTCATGGGTTAAAGTACGGAAATTTATGTCAATATAGGTTATCGAAGTGGATGAGGGGAAACAAGGAAAATATATTGTTACCTTTGATCCTCTCGACGGTTCATCGAATATTGACTGCTTGGTGTCTATCGGTAAGTCGTTCATTTTACTTTAAATTTCTATCTTGCGTCAATTGTTTGTCTTATCCTTCATCCGAAAAGTTTTTTATCGGAATTTCTTGGAAATCCCTTCCACTGGAGAACACTTTCAGGAAAGGGATATAATCCGCGGGATATTCTTTGAGCTATTCTCCCAGGAGTGTATAAAACCACCTGCGATGTAGTGTCCATAGGTATGATACTCTGAGAAGTGTCTCAACCTATCATCACTCTCGATTGGTTCTTGAAGAACCTTCACCTACGACGATTAGGATAAGCTGGGTTCAAAACACCTTAGCCCCGGGACAAAAAAGGGTACAGGTATTCGCCCTGTAGTGCTGACAAATGGTTTACATGAAAAACGCAGTTGTGGTTTGAATTTTACACACGGAACAGTCTTCAAAAAGTTGGATTTCAAGTAGAAATTCTGGAGATTGCCTTTCTAGAGAAGGGTTTCCTGAAAGAGGTGTGAATTTGCCTGAGAATTAGGCTTTGCCCTTCACTATGGCCTTTAGTTAAGAAAAAAGTAAGGGTTGCACAGCTGACAGTTGGGTTATCAATGCCATTTACAGGGTAGGTCAAAAATTCGGTAACAAAGAAATGCGCATCTCGAAGAAGAACTTATGTATCTTGAAAAATTGTTTTGAGATTTATGATTACTGTCCTACAATTAACAAGGGCAACCTTTCACCACGGGATACCCTCCATTACCTTCGACACAGGCCCATAGGTGCGATAGGGGGGAGTTGGGGGTCTGCGAAGTGAAGGGTTCTGAGGGGTCTGAGGCCTGTCAACACTGCCAAAAGTGAATGGTGGTCGTGGACTGGGGGAGGTCGTCACTTTACAGACGTAGGTGTTGTTTAGTAATTCAGTTGCCGTTTGCCTTCATCTATTTAGGCAAGCTCAGGTATGCCCTTCCATCTGCAGCGAACGGTGGCGCGATGAGTCATCGCCTCGACGAGGAAAATCTGGCAATAATTTCAACATGAAAAGCACTCAAATTGCGATTGTTTCCAAAATGGGTCCGAGGAATACCAGCATTTCATATTCTACCTCCTCGTGCCCAATACCCTATAATTCACGCACAGCAACCGTTTCCCCTTTGATAATGCTGAAAAGTGCCAAAGAACGGCTATTTTTCCCTTATAACTTTCTTATTTGAAACGTGGACATACAGTGCGCTTCAAAACTTTACGCCCACCCTGAAAATTTGTCGTTTCGGGCGAGGATCGAGCTTTCCTAGAGAGTTACGGCGTTCACTATCGTTTTCAGCGTTCTTGAAAACCCAGGAAACTTCCACCAATTCTCTTCTAGGGATCCTCTAATTTTTTTTTATTCTTTTTCGAAAGGAAAATGTGGCGGTTCAAGACTTTACGCCCACCCTTGAAAATGTCGATTATGGAGGACACGAATTGCGAACAAGCGGGCAAATGATACGAACTAATATAGTAGCGCTCAAGAAGATCTTAGGAAACCTTATGGAGCATTCAAAATCTATGCCAAAGGTATTCCACCTGTCAGTGACTGAGCAAACTCTCCCCCGAACAAGTGTGAACAAAAAAAAAATTTTTAAAGATCTTGGGCGCTCGCAGACACTTAGTCAATATTTCCATGAATAATCTTAATACGTATAGATGGAAAAGGAAACACTAGAACACATTTCAAGGTCGACACGACTGCCATACCACCCGTCTGATTCTTCTCCTTCACAGTGTCGATCGAGAAAATCCGCATTCAATTCCCGCTAAATGTTTTCAAATTGACTATTCTCTTCACATATCAGCATTTGAGGAATTTGAATCAAGAAGACGATGCCTGTTCTCCGGCAGACACCACACTACCCTTGGGGTCGAATGATTTTTCTAGGCACAACATGAACAGCTTGTAGGCTTGGGCGGCACTTTTCATAGTGTTTATTAATATGCAAGATTTCGCTCATAACTTTGAATGCGCTGTTCATTCATGGGAGTAGAAGGCAGGCAACGCTTTTCCTGGCGAATCTTGCATTGCTGTAGGGATTTATGAGGAAAATGGGAGATTTCTTTTTTGCCGCAATTTTCGCGGTTGAATATCAATGATCAGGACAGACCACTAAATTCGTAATTGCACAGACGGGATTCCGATGGACTCAGCGATTCATAGTAGTGTTCTCTGAAGGCATTTGCTCTCATTTTTCCTTCAACACAGCGTCTACAGCTGCGCCAGGATCACTTGGGACATCTCTCTCGGCCGACACTGTGGAGGATGAGGTCCAGACGGGTGATATGGAGCCGTCGTGAAGCTTGAAATGTGTTCTAGTGTTTCCTTTTTCATTTATACGCATTAAGATTATTCATGGAAATACCAGCTAAGTGTCTACGACCACCCAAAGTCTTAAAAAATTTTGTTTTGTTCACACTTGTTGGGGGGAGTTTGCTCAAACAGTGACAGGCACTGATTTTGAATGCTCTGTAAGGTTTTCTAAGGTCTTCTTGAGCGCTACTACATCAGTCCGTATCGTTTGCCTACTTGTTCGCAATTCCTATCCTCCGTAACCGACATTTTCAAGGGTGGGAGTAAAGTTTTGAACCGCCGCATTTTTCTTTCAAAAACGAATGAAAAAATTAGACCGTCACCTAGAGAAGACTTGGTGAACGTTTCTGGGGTATTTAAGCATGTTGAAAACGATAGTGAACGCCATTACTCGAGAAAGCGTGATTCTCGCCCGAAACGACGAATTTTTAGGGTGGGCGTAAAGTTTTGACGCGCCTATACTAGTGAATGGTACATAGTGGCCACTTTTTGTGAAATTACTCCTATATCACTAATCATCTCTTCTGGAAAGACGTACGTCGTTCCCACTAAAGATGAAGGGTACTGGAACTGGCCCTTAAAGGCAGCACCCACGGAAACTTTCAACTGCGAGATTTTAACATAATTTTGGGTTCTCGACCACGAAGAGCACGAATATGGGGTTCATGTCTATAGAAAGTCACGGAGAAATTTTTTTGGAATGCTCCGATTCTGCTGCGATTGACCAAAACGGCCGAGTTTTGTTCAATCGCAGCAGAATCGGAGTTGGGGGTAGGGCAAAAAGTCGATAACACTAACTTGATCGTCACGTATTTCCCTGGCTAAACTGCATGATTTTGCAGCGTATTCAAGTAAGAAAAGAACAGAAATCAGAAAAAAAATGAAGTGAAGGCTGCACGGAGAAACCAGTGTGCCAACACGTAGCGCGCGTCGTAAGGTGAAACAGGGTTCGTAGCGGCTGCCTTCTCCCTCCGCAATTTGCTGTGCTGCGGTGAAAACTGTTAAAAAGGCCTTGAATGGAGCCAACTTGAGTTCCCTGCCGCAAGCGACTCATGCAGCTGCCAACGCGTTCTTGCGCTTAACAAAACGGCGCGAAGGTGCTAAACTATGGGAAGGCTCTAACAGTTGCATGCCTTTGATCGCTTGTGCGAAATCAGAACACAGAACACTGAAGTCCTCCTATTCCATGTTGTCTGCTCCTGTACCCCGAAGAACACAAAATTAAAAGGCATGAAAGTGGTGACGAAAAAGTAGTGAACTCTTCCATGATAATGCTTAGCACAAATTAGCGGGATTGGGCTGGGACAGTAACCCAACTGACCCACACTCCTTATCTGTACCCCATCAATCATTATTTGATTTATTTATGGAAGGATCTCTCAGCCGTGAAATAAGGCATCAAACGTTCTACATTGAGTTACATTTGTACCTTCTGTATATCCTATTTGAGGTACTATTTTCGGCATTTGGAGAAAACAAACTGATGGGCCTGTGACAAAGACAGACCTGCTCCAGTCAGGAAGGTTGTATTTATTTTCACAATTGATCACAATTACGCATACTTGAAGTACATATTTGAGAAGTGATAGGAGCTATTTTTAGAGCAATGGTTGCAGCCGGCTACTGCCTGTATGGCTCTGCAACCATGGTTGTGCTGAGCACTGGACGTGGCGTGAATGGGTTTATGCTTGATCCGGTCAGCTTCAATGTCTTAAATCAAGGATGAATTTGAACAAAACCAGTTTAGAGTATCGGAGAGTTCATCCTTACTCATCCTAAGATGAGAATACCAGAAAAAGGGAAATACTACAGTATTAACGAGGGTTATGCTAAGCAATGGCCAAAATCGCTCGCTGAGTACGTGCACACAAGAAAGTTCCCCGAGGTAAGAAATTATATAAGTTTTGCACTAAGATATACCAACTCTGTTGACAAATGGTTCAAGCGGAGCTTGTGCTCTAGGTTACCACGTCGGTTATAGCGATGGTTAATCGTTATTTCACCGCTGGGGACGATGCAGCGCCGCAGTGCCCAAGCGAAGCGGCAGACTAGGTGGACGCTATGCTTGGTTTAATCTAATTTTGATTTCAGCCAGGTAAGAAAGGAATGGCGCTTCGATACGTTGGATCGATGGTTGCAGATGTACACCGCACTATGCTTAATGGTGGAATTTTCCTCTATCCAGCTACTCAAGATGCCCCCAAAGGGAAGGTAAATCTCGTTCTAAATTTAATTTGCCGCTTAACACTGAAGAAACGTACTGCAGCTCCGCTACCTATATGAATGTGCTCCAATGGCATTTCTTGTCGAACAGGCAGGAGGGATCGCAACAACAGGAGAGGTGAAGAGCTCGCTCCAGCCCTGTAGAGTTCTGCTTACCGCGCTGCAAAACGTAATTATAATTTACGTAGGTTCGTTTTTAAAGGTTTTCCATTTCAGCGTGCTGTCCTCGATCATGTTCCTACGGACATTCACGAACGAGGCCTCATTTACTTGGGCAGCAAATTGGATGTAGAAGAAATGCTCTCATTCTTTGAAAAGTATAAGGAACAATGATTCCATTGCAGTAGAATGAGATATATTATCTTAGAAAGTACACCGTTGATATTAGACATGGGTGATGAAATATATAAATGTCTTTGTGGTTTATTTATTTATTTAATACACCGAGAAAAGGTGCACCACAATATAACAGTTAGTTCCTACTCGCAGATAGGTATACAGTAAGTGTACGCTATATGTGTGTGGGTACAAATCGAACATAGCTGGTTAACATTCAAAATATGGGCATTCTTACTCCACCTAATGGCACTAAGGAACGGGAATTTCATTTAAAAAAAAAACAAGACACCTCATTGTATACAAACCACCATGTGATGACCAAACTAGTTACTTCTTGGCTACTTCCAGTTGGCAGATGCTGTAAGGAACTAAAAGAGGATAGCCAGATATACCCGTAACAGCAGCCACGTACCCAGCTTGGATCACATTCTGAGGTAACCGCTGCAACCACCTGGCCCCTCGATAGAAAATATTGTGGAATGTCAATGAGAAATTTTTACGCTTAATGTTTCCATAGTGCAAGTTGGATCCGCCAGATCTTTCACTTGTCGGTACAAATAACCATTAGTTGCTAGCTTACAGTTCGCTTTCCTTCTTTAGAATGCGAGAACAGAATTCTAAATCCGCGAGTGTTCTACGATACGCAAGACTTTTCATATTGAATTTCTTCAGTCGTTCACTGTAACTAGGTAGCAGCTCATCGTGGGGACAAAGGCGTTTAAACAAAATTCGTGTAAAAGTTTTTCCAACTTTCTCGAGTCCTTCGATGTGTTTCATCAGAAACACATCGAAGGACTCGAGAAAGTTGGAAAAACTTTTAGTGTGTGACCATACATCTCATATTCTATCATGTCACCACCACCAAGGTGCAAAACCGAACTTTTGTCAAAATTAATCGACAAGTTTTTCCAACTTTCTCGAGTCCTTCGATGTGTTTCATCAGAAACGTTCTCCACACTTGGGAGCAGTACTCCAAATGGGGCAGAACAAATCATTTATATGGGGGTTGGTGCTCTTTACATTACGGAGAAGAAGAAAAAGGGAAGAATATACCTTCTGCACAACGTATTCTATGTGCCTTGAGGACTTGAGGGTGTTGTCTAATAAGACGCCTAGATCTCTGGTTTCACAGCAAGATTTCAGTGTGAGACCATACATCTCATATTCTATCATGTCACCACCACCAAGGTACAAAACCGAACTTTTGTCAAAATTAATCGACAAGTCCCAAGTGGACCCCCATTCAGGCAAGTTCACAAGGGAAGTTTGTGATGCAGATTGTACCTCTACCCTATCTTCAGGAGAGTAAATCCCATAGATTCTAATATGGTCTGCAAACATCTTTACTTTAACATGCGGGGATGTTTTCAGGATATTGGGCAAGTCTATAATCTAAAGAAGAAATAGTAGGGGGGACAACACCCCACCCTGGGGAACACCACTCACGCAGCAAAATTTGCTAGAGTATTGGAGCCCGACCTTTACAGTCATATGCCTATTAGTGAGATAGGAATCGAGCCAATTTAGGAGATTACCGCAAACACCAAGTAGCTTGAGCTTAGCAGGGTGCTTGGAGTGACAAACTTTGTCAAATGCCTTTGCCAGGTCTATGTTCATCACGTCAACTGCCCTACCCTGATTGAGAGCTAAACTTCAATCAGATGCTGTCGGCCACGTTAGTGGTGGTGGAGGCGCCACTAAGAAACCCAATTTCTTCATTAGGAATCAGATTGAACTTCTCAAGCCAATCCAGCAATCTCCCTCTCTCTCTTATGATTTTCTCCATCACTTTGACAGGTGTGGGTAGCAAGCAGATAGGACGGAATTGATTCACAAGCTGCGCCCCATTAACCTTAGGTATTGCTGTGACAAGTGCTTCCTTCCATATATTCGGCACTTCTCCCAAACTCATCGAAATATTGTATATGTGGGCAAGAAGAGAGCACAGAGAAGATGCACATTTTTTACACACAATTCGTGGAATCCCGTTGAAAGTCTCAGTAAGAGAGGGTTTGAGACGCTGAAGAACTCTAAGCACATCAGAGGGGTGGAAAAACACATTACAACAACAGGATGAGATTGGAACTGTGCAGTTGGTCTCAGGAAGAGTAGTCTCAGGAAGATTACATGAGTAAGCGGATGTAAATACACCGGCAAAGTGGAAGCCAAGAGCTTGAGCTTTGTTGGCATCACTCAAAAATATATTGCCTAGGTGGTCCTCAAGTACTAGGAGGTTGGGACTAGGTTTTAGCTTACGGTTTACGTATGCATAAAGGCGTTTCACTGAGGCTTTGGCTGCTAGACGACGCTCTTTGTTGGCTAAACATTTTTTCATATGATGATCGATATCAGAGCATACTTTTTTATAGAGGGGGTTACTCAAAGGATCAGCTAATTCCTGGAAGAGACGTTGTTTTTGAAGAGTCAAGACTTGAATCTGAAGTGGCAAACGGGGAACGTATGCGTTACGAACCTTTAAAGGAACGAAAATGGCTAATGCGGTGTAGGCTGAAGGGCAAAACCGAGAACAGATATCAGAGTAGTATTGGTCGAATAGGGAAAGACAGTCGATTTTAGCTAAGTAGCACTTAAGAGAAGAGAAGTCTACGTCAAGAAAGTCAGGCTTGGACACGGAAATATTCTGATGGTTTTCACACACTTCAAAGCATACTATTTTATGGTAGGATAAACCGAGTGGCGGAAGGGTATGCACATCAGAGACAACAGGAGAAGAAGAAAGCACAATATCTAGAGTGTTTCTATAGTGGGTTGGCACGGCGTCGTTTTGCACAAAACTACAGCTCGAGAAGAATTCAAGAAATGAGGCAGAGGCAGAGTTCATAGAGACATTCTTACTCTAATCGATTTGCAAATTAAGACCGCCAAGAATAAGAGTATTCGTGTGGCAAGATGCAAAATAACTCAGCAGTTCAAGTAGTTTATCATCATCATCCTTATTTGAGTTTGGTGGATGGTATACCGCAGTGAAGTGGATATAGGATGCTTCCTCAGAGTGAAAAATATTGAGGGTCAGTAAGTCAGCTAGTACATCCATGTCATGCTTTACAACATTGACTACTAAATGACCTCTAGCAAGGCAGCATACTCCCCACCCACTCTTTGTCTTCTATCAGAGCGATAAATAGAATAGTAAAAGTCCAACTACTTCAGAGTCAAAGAATTGGCGAATTCAACCATGTTTCTGTAACGAAAATTAGATCAGGCTTTTGCTGACATCCAAACGCTTGTAAAAGATGGATTTTGTTAACCAGGCTACGGGCATTTATTAAACAGACCTCTAACTCAGCGAGAGAACCGTGCATGCTTAGGCGTTTCCCGAGCGACTACGGGGGAGCTCGGAGACATGCACGAGCTCGCTACGGTACACCACCCACTCAGGTTTAGGTTTGCTTCTACACATGCCGTTCTCGCGCTTGCTGCCTCAATTCATAGTCGCGCTTCCTCTCCCCCGCTGTCATGCTTTTCCTTATGTAGATATCAGGGAAGCCAGCTTAACAAAGAAGACGCGCATTGGCTAAGGCAGTGCGCCAGAAGAACTTCGAAGGTAAGACAACCTTAACCAAGCGAGGGTGTGTGGGGTTAAACTTACCCATACGATAGAGCTCTACTGGTCGACACTCTACTTTCAAGGCCTCTAGCACGTCGCTGATTTGGTTTTCCAGATGAGCTTGGCGGCCCTAGAAACGGACGTCACCCTCCGCCTCCGGTAGGCCACTAATTACAATACTGTGTGAGCGTTTTTCCGAATCTGGATCCTCAACAGCGTGTTTGGGTATCTTCTTGCTGAGAATGGACAGAATACGCTCCATAACCGGACCATTGTTCCTCTCCATTGCAAGTCCTAATAGACCTTCTACGGACATCTCCATGAGGTCAGATTCCGATGTCTGACTGCTTGCATCAACACTTTTGTTGATGATTGATCCACTCTGAGATACTGTATCGTTACTCTTTGCACTGCGAGTAGTCCTGGCCGGCATGGTTATGGTCCTTTTTTGATCTACCGTATCAATAGGAACCCGCTTTAAAGATTTTAAGGAAAATAAGAGGACACGAAAAACAGAAAAATGCAAACGATGGCCGACAAAAAGGCAAACAGAAGTGGTGAGGATACGTTAGGAAGTGTAAAATATTAGGTGAAGGTTGAATAAATCAACAAAAAGAAAGGAAAGTCGAAATGGCCAAAGAGAAGACGACAACGCAGCCGCCTGGAGCCTGCGATGAGGAGTGAAAGTGTCATAACGAACTTCTTGTTCTCAGAATGTGAAACTATGGGTGTAGATCAGGGATGTGTGGAAGTAAAATTTAAATTCCCGTAAAACGTAAAACGGAAGGCCAAAAATGGGCGGAAAACGGAAAGCGTAAAACGGAAAACGGAAAATTTTGCCCAAGCATAGTTTTGTGAACAAAAGACCTCTTCAACATTGGAATCACTTGGTATCTTCTTTATGAGCATGAGTGGTGACTCTTTCAAGTTATTAAGTAAATTCAAATCTACAGATATTGCTTACTTCGAACGTCTAGAATATAGATAGATCGAGGAGTATTCATCCTTCATCGAGTTATGAGGGATTATCAGAGTTATAAAATCAAGAAGCAGCCTCCTCACTGAACTCAATGAAGATGAGAAGGTGTAAAATGTGAAAAGTGCGCCTCCTTTCCTTTATTTTGGAGCAGACCTATTCTGCAAAAATTCAGACAAGAAGGCAACTACGGTAGATAATGCGTTTGGAATCTGAGGAGGATCAGGTTATTCACAAAGGATCCCGTTAGAGCCAGTTAGCGATGGAGCAAGGAGAAGGAGAACAGTATGTAGGGGAACGTGAAACACAAGCAGGCCAAACATTGCGCAAAACATCAGGCGCTAGCGGCGCCGGTGTGGAGATGAGGATCATATTTTGATAGAAACAGTGTCAAGTACAAAGTAGCCTTATGCTTTGTTCAAGGAAAGCCTACATCATGCGTTGCTTTGCAAGAATGCTTGATGCTCTTACCATGACACGTCACAGTCTCATGGAAATTTTATATCAGTTCAACCCACCCCATTTCTGTGGATCTTTTTTTTTGTTGGAAATTTCGAGGAGATCAGGGCACATTTGGAGCAATGATGAAGGCCAAAAAAGTCAAAAAAAAAGTAGTTCGAGTTTCATAAATGGCGTTTGGACGCCAATTTTGGCACCATTGCTGTGAACTGACGCACATTTCACATCGAAACGCGTGAATCCTCTTCAGGATAGGAATATATGTACGCAGAAAACAACGATTCCACAATTTTCCGGGATTTTCCGTTTTCCGGGCCAAAAACCCGTAAAACATAAAACGGAAGACCAAAAATGGGCGGAAAACGGAAAGCGTAAAACGGAAAACGGAAAATTCCGCACACCCCTGGTGTGGATTTTTGTGTTGGGCAAAACTCATTCCAAAAGCGATATGCTAACGCCTTAATCCTAAACGTTCATCAGTGACCGTTCACTATTCTCCATAGAAGCAAGGAATGTTTGGAGAAATGCTGTGACTGGAAATGGCAATTCATCCAAAGCTGAACTTCGATGCATTTTTTCAGCAACGGATGACTGGAAGACTATGACAAATTGAATTCTGACGATACCAAGCGGGGAGCTACTCTCTGTAGTCCCGGCGCCGCATAATCTACGGCGGTTACACGCACGCGGCGGGACGAATGCGCTCCACGCAGGCCCTGGCACGAGGCCTTCCCCGGGCCAAAATCAAAACGAAGCCCTCTTTGAAGAACAAAATTTTACGAAGCCCCCTTGAATATGCAAACGAAAAGGAAACTCTAACCCACTTTGAAAACTGGAGTCCCGGGGGACAGCTCGTGCTGGAGCACGAGTTCATTGTTCAAGCTATAATCTGAAGAATGTAAAGGCACAATATTCTGGAGCAAGAAATTGAGAAAAAGGGATAAATTGAAAAAAAGACTTAATCTGAAAAGGAATTGACTAGGAAGTTGAGCAGATCAAGGGGCAATTTATACCAGACGTGTGGCGCACGTACATCTATGTGTATAGGAGAACACATGCTTGCCGACCATCGCGTCGCGGAGCAATCACAATACGTTCAAAATTCGCCGTTTTAGCTCACACCAGCCTTGGCTGTGCCGCTCCTTTAGTGAAAATGTGGCAGTTATCCCGTGCGATGGCATCGCGGACAGATCGCTCCCATGCCATGCTCGGTCATAGCGACGTCCTGATTTTCAGTGGCTAGACAGAAATGACGACTCTATGAAAATGTGCAGTTTTCCGTGAAGAATGGGTGGCCAACGGTAGATCGCGTCGCTAGCATCGTGCCAACATTATCGACAACATTGGCCAAACATTAGCCAACGTTGTCGATAATTTCACAAGTAAATGATGGTTTCGAGGTTATTTCCTCACCATCATAAGGGGAAGGCATGCTTGGCGACAACACCGCCATCGCCAAGCATGCCTTCCCCCTTATGATGAAGGATAGGGCCAGTCGCGCCGCTGACGCAGTTTAGGGGCACGCGTTTATGGCCTCGAAGCGGCCGTACATACGTTCTTCTCATTGAGGATGCACATACCAGGGATGAGCGGATACGAGATTTTCCACGACCCGGATAACGGTGCGGATAACGGATAGGCCAAAAATGATCGGATAACGGATAATTGACCCAGGTGCTATAAAACACGCTGAAGGGGGCTGAAGCTTTGCTTCATTAACCTTTTATGGAGTTCTGGTAAAATTTCTAGTACTGACCGACTATTATGAATATTATGAATACTATTATGAATATTATTACTATTATGAAAACACTATTATGACTTTTGATCAATAGATTCAAAAATTGATGGAAACAGCAGGGTTCAATGAATATTCGAAACCAACCTTGCGGGGAAAAGGCAGCGCTCATTGGTGAGCTGTGGGGTCACTAATTCCAACGTTCTTAATGGCCTGGCCAAACATTAGCTAACGATGTCCATAATTTCACAAGTAAGTGATGGTTTCGAGGTTATTTCCTCACTTTGTGGGACGACCAAGTAAACGTGAGCAAGAGCATTTCCTTTTGGGCAGCTGCAAGTCTGGGTTACCTTCTCCTACCTTCCTAAAAAAAAATCCTAGACCTCTGATGACGTAAAATGAGGTAGATCGAGTAGTACTTCTATAAATAGAGGCTCTCCTCTGCTGTGAACGTGCGGAGTGAAGCTACTATTTTCGACCTTATCCGCACCGTTATCCGGTGCCAAAGGCCCGGATAAGGGTGCCGGGAACGGATAGGCCAAAACCTACAGATAGCGGTAAAACGGATAACCGGATACGGATAATCCGCTCATCCCTGCTACATACACCCCGCGTTCACCAATCTTCACGAAAGATCCTTCGCAAATTGATGTGTGCGTCTAACGCACGCAGCTAGTATAAATCCCCTATAAATTGCCAATGAAACGGTCACTGGAACATAAGGCGATGAACAGGTGATTTTTATTACAAGGCAAAACGCGTTGAAACTAGTCCGCGGCATCGGTGCACATAGTCTACGGGCTGGGGCTCCGTAGGATTCGAAGAATTCCTGCGCACCACAAACGGAACGGAATGAATTGAAATCTTCAGTAGAAAAAAAGAACTAAGGGGGTACTACAAGTGTTTGCTAAGGATGACCAAAACTTATGTGAACTAGAAAAGTGTGTGCGCCCTATGTATCCTGAGTGCCAAATCACCGCTAGTTGCCAACACTTCGAGAATTCCTAGGAATTCCACTCTTTATGGATCGCACCCATCAGGTGCTTGAATGATGAAGCGGAGCCTACAGAAAAGTGTATGATGATGAAGCCCAAAAATTATGCAAACTAAAAAAGTGTATGCTCCTTATGTATGACAATCGCTAGTTAGAAACACTCCAAGAACTAGGAATTCCACACTTCATGGATCGCATCCATCAGGTGCTTGAATGATGAAGCGGACCCTACAGAAAAGTGAGCAAGTCCGGAAATTATGTAAACTAAAAAAGTGTATGCTCATTAAGTGGCTTAGGTCGACCTGGGAGACCTCGAGGGCGATCTGAGGTCTCCTTCGCATATATTCTATGCGCCGTACATCGGTTTGGAACTACTGAGCATACAGTTGTAGTGCCCTCTTAGACCTCCCCAACCTCCAAACTTCAAGCCCAATCTTGAAGTCTGGACTTCACAGCAGCTCCATGAAATTTCCGGAAAAAGGGTTTTTCGCGTACATCTTTTGTGCGGGACATAAAATTTGGTCGTACACCTATAGTACTTCCTCAGCTCTTTTGTTAGTGAAAATATCATGTGATTTGGTTGCGTTTAGACGGCGCAGGAATCCTTAAGATCCTACAATGTCTGTAGAATATGTGCTTCAATCGGAATACTTGGACCGGACAGTCGCCTGGCCACTCTAAGCACTAGCAGCCTCTTGGCAAGCCATTTTTCGGCCTCAGTTGGCCCTATTCTGTCGCTCGAAGCAAGAGCAACCTCTCCGCACTCAGTGGATCGGTCACTTAACTTATATAATCCTCCTATCTCGCCTTGAACGTGATGTCTTCCCTTGAAGTAACAAAAGCACAATTTTTTTCGGTGATCCAGCATAACAAATGTGAATGATAAGACGTGTAGCCAGGCAAAGTTTTCCAAACGGCTTATGTCCATAACTTGGCGTTAGTATGCGTGCCTCCGTGTGATTTTCAAGCAGTAGAGTTGGTAGTTTGGCGCCTGTCCGGTGGCCTTCACTAAAACTCTCAAGCTTCTATTCCTCTAATCGTTCATTTTATTTATGTTTGTCCTTTTAATTTATATTCGTCTAATCTTCTATGTTCTCATTCCAATGCTTCGTACCCATTTGAGATGAATGGTGTAGAATGTCGTTACTGCCTATGGTAAACGTGTTTCTCGCGAAAGGTCCAAATCGAAGTTCTTCTCATTACATTTCAATGTCGATGGATTTATTCATGGCATGTAGTGCAGCGCCATTTCTCTTGTGTTGCTTTACAACACAATGTTAGATTCTGGTCTGCAAGTAGGAACTACATGGCAAAACTCAAAGAAAGTATAAAATACTATAATAGTTAGAAGTCTTCGGAATGGCTGATTGTGTGAAATAGCGCGCTACAGCACCGATTCCGCTTAGATTCGAATGTATCCTGTTAGGCGTTACTCATGCTTTGCGGTGCTGCAAAGCTGACGCGTCAATACGTAACGCAGGACAAATAGGTGGAGTAGAAAGTCTGGCAGACAAGGAATGTTTCTGATTTTGCCGTCGCCACTGCAGCGCGAACAAACCGCATTTCCGTTTTCGCCGTTCTGAGACAGCGTGAAAACCTTGTGCAGTTCTGGAGAGGCACGTCAACTTTGTAGCCCCGCAAGCAAAATAACGCTCTACTGTGGCGCTCCGTCACTCGACGGCGGAATCTTATAGCACTCGCCGTTAAACCTACAATGAAAAAACGGCTGCGGGGAAACTCGTCCAGCTCCGCCCACTCGCGGCGGGA
Organism: Ancylostoma caninum; assembly: GCA_037903475.1. NCBI lineage: Eukaryota > Metazoa > Nematoda > Chromadorea > Rhabditida > Ancylostomatidae > Ancylostoma > Ancylostoma caninum. The sequence goes on from JBAJFG010000111.1 coordinate 3,361,185, forward strand.
CCAGCCAACGCTGCCAGCCACCACCCCTTTGATTTAGGAGCAGCGGATCTCTTGTTTCAACTCACAACGGTCCTAAGGCGTTTTAAAGTGTCAAGAACCTAGAAATCCCTGCGACTAATAAGTTAGAATATATGCGATGTATCAAAAGCAGCTTGGTACTCTCCACGCTGTAATGCATCTATGATCACTGTTTTCTGAATTCTGAATTGAATTAGTGGCAGTTTTTGATTCGTGGTGGTGCGACCACCGGGTACTAGTGCGCGAGATACAAGAAACTTCGGAAGACTTTCATCGAAGTAGTCGTCAGTACTCAAGTACACTCCAGCAGATTACTCAAACCAAAGAGAAGATTCTGGAAAACGATATCAGTGTTGTAGCGCTTCTAGACGACTACATTAAACGACGTCAACCCGCGTTCATGGAAATAATACCTAGATTCTCCATAATCCTCTTGGTATCGAAATTCAGAAGGTTGTTCTGAAGTTTATGGTACAAATACCGCGTCTCGAGCCTTAGACAAGCGCATGCATACTCGCAAGGATAGGCGGCTCCTCTTGTTTATGTACAGTTATCTCAGTTTGCAATTGTTTTATAAATGAAAGATCAAGCTTTGCTTTCTCATGGAGCTCGTTCTTGGTTCTGCTACTTCTACTTTTTACTCTCATTTTACTATTTTCAACAACGGCGCTTAATTGATCTGTGACACCGGTGTTCCAGTCGTATTGCAAAAAAGGATCCTCTAAAAAGGGAACAAAAAACACAGTTTTGAATGTTGCATGCGTTTTCTCACGAAACGAAGCGATAGTATTTTCGCTAAGAATTCAGTAACTACTCAAGGAAACTGCCCAAAAATGTGGAACATCCAAAGGAAGCCACTTTTAAAACATGCAGACATCGTCACGTGCACAAACAACGGAAGGAATAGAAGCATTGTGCTTGACGAAACAATAATAAGTGGTAATAAGAGAGCTGCTGCTCCTAAATTAAAGAGATGGCGGCTGGAAGCGCTGGCTAGCCCCGCCACGAGTGGGCGGAGCTAGACGAGTTTTCCCGCAGCCGTTTTTTCATTGTAGGTTTAGCGGCGAGTATCTTGTAGCGGATTAGTTTTGACAGTGTATAGCAGGGATGAGCGGATACGAGATTTTCTGCGACCCGGATAACGGTGCGGATAGCGGACAGGCCAAAAATGGCCGGATAATGGATAACGGATAAGTGATTCAGTAGCTAAAAAACACCACATTTTATGTTGTTGCAAAATCGATGTCGGATTTTTGAACGACGAGCTTTGGAATAATGTTTTGAAGTAGAGAATGATGTTTCCATCGCAGTTCTAGTAGATATTCAAAAGTTCGTCTTCTTCTCTTCCATTCATTTCTTTCTCATTTCCACGATCCACTTTCCTTGGCTTTTTCAAAGGTGAATCCAACGAAATGTAGTCGTTTCCAAAAATCGTCTGAAACTCAAATTGAAACATGGGTTGAAACGCCGTAACAGCGTCGCAGCTAGGAAAGGGAATATTACAAGCGTATGCTCAAGGGAACGTCAAACAAAGTCGCAGTCAGTCAATTTTGGACATATGTGTCTCAGAGTTACAGACTCAAATTGGATAACATCAACACTCCTCTGAGGGCACTGGCGGAAGCTATCACGAGAAGATCTGTTTAGGATTTCGAACGTGACCATAGAATTCTGATAATCACAAAACCAACCAGTTGGATGTATTTCTGAGAGGAAGAATGGGCCATGAAAATACGTCGCTCAAAACACTTCTGTCGACTTTGCTGGCGCAGAAAAGTGTGATTTTTTTGACCTAACTAAACCAAACCTCAGCTGGAACATGATGAAGACGTGCATGATGATTCAACTTACTAATTAACCGATAAAACAAGTTCGGCATCTGCCACGGTATGACAATTCAGAGCCGACTGTCAAAATCTGACATCGATTTTGCAGCAACCTAATACAATATTATAAATGATAAACGTGAGATACGACATGAATATTGGGGAAGGGAGGGCTGAAGCTTTGCTTTATTTAACTTTTATGGAGTTCTGATAAACCTCCTAGTACTGACTGACTTATATGAGCGCGTTGACTAAACGCTATCTAATCAATACATTCAAAAATTGATAGAAACCGTAGAATTTGATGAATAATCGTTATGAACCTTGCGAGGAAGAGGCACCTCTCATCGGTGAGCTGCAAGCTCACCAATTTCAACGTTGTTAGTTTCTAACATTAACCAATGTTTTGATAATTGATGGTTCCGAGGTTGTTGCCTGACTTTATTGGACGACCAAAAAACATGAGCAAGAGCATCTCTTTTTAGGCAGGTACAAGTCTGTTTTATGTTTTATGTGCTTTCTCGTACCTTGGTACAAGACTGTAAATTAAAACGGGTTAGATCGAGCGATACTTCTTGAAATTGAGGCTATCCTCCTTTGAGAACGCGCGAAATGAAGCTATTTTCGGCCTTATCCGCACCGTTATCCGGCGCCAAAGGCCTATGCACCAGGGATGTGCGGATAACGGATAGGCCAAAACCTACGGATAACAGTAAAACGGATAACCGGATACGGACAATCCGCTCATCCCTGGTGCATAGTCCTCGAATACGGCTCTCCTGACATTGGAGCACGCAACGCGGTCGGTCAAACAATTGTGTACGATCGATCCGGCTTCTTTGACGAGTTTTATTGTCTCTTCCCTTCTACAGCTGTTCTAAGAACTGAGAAAGAACAGTAAAACAAGCGATAAAACTTTTCAGAAGTGCCAAATCGACCATGTGTCAACTGTTTGACCGACCACCTTGCGTCAGGCCCAGCACAAGCAGGGCACAGCCCTAGGTGGTCAGTGTCACTAGGTGGTCAGTGGGGAGTACTAAATCCAGTCGCATTCCGAAATGTGCTACTAAGTACCTACATACTACGGTTCTTTCAGAAAAAGCAGGTAGCACAAAAAAGTGATTTAGATAACCGTTATTGAGACGACGAATGATGATTCAGCAAGAAAGGCGTACCATTTAGCGAAGACAGCCTAAATCATCTGAAATTTAAGCTTAAGTCCTCAAAAAATCAATTTCAGTACGGAACTGTTTGATCTCGCTAGAACTCGTTGAAACTTGTTATCGGAGATTATCGGACACTTACCACCCGCGCGCGTCAGGCCGCGGTGAGACAGTGTATAGAAAGCGGCTGTTCCTCGCCTTTTTCTAAGGAGGACAGATCAGTTTTGACCTAATATGCCTAATAAGGTGCTAGAATGCTTTATACCATCTTTGAAGCGTGTCCGAATGTTTGTTCCCATGTTCCGAAAAGGCAAAACAGCCTGACGCGACGCGTGCGGGTGGTAAGTGTCCGTAGACGGTTATCGGACCTGTCAGATACAAGAAATTGTCATTGGAGCGTGCTTTTTTTTCTCAAATCCAGAACTTTCCCCGGAAATTTCTCTCGTTTGAAGAAGTGTTCCGATACGCTCAACTCCAGGAAATGCGCCTAAGTGGTACCAACTCTCCAACTGAGAGTGGCATCTTTCGTTTTTGAGAAACCGGCTTCGTTGCTGAAAAAAACCGTCATTAATGGTCAAAATATGGTCAAAAACCACTTTTTGACTATTTTTGACGGTTTTTTCCAAAAACGAAGACGTTTTCTCAAAAACGAAGTGTGCCATTTTGAAAGGATACTTGTTGGTATAGTGCGCATCTACAATCAAAATTCCAACATGATACGTCCCCTACAGGTTGAGCAACACCTGGAAACACCTATCACTGGAGCGCACCAGAGTGCAGAGCACGCAACTGCCAGCGTTTGCGAATCCCTGTATCTGTCTAGGGGCGGGGCTACAATTGCATGAGATATTGACACACGGGTTCACAGCAGCCAACAATTGCCAGCTATCGTTCTTCCTGGCGTACACCCGGTAGGGATGGAGTAAATGGTTGAACGACAGCGATCTTCGGCCACAATTTTGATGATCCTTCGGATGTCCTCTCTGAAATCTGCTTGTGTTTAACATCAGTAGACCGGTTAGCGGTTGGCTATACCCCGGATATTGGTGCTATACTCCCTGAATCTGCAGGACGCTACTAAGTCCTGGTGGTGAATGACCACCTGGTGCTGCGCCCTTAGCCCAAGTCTTCCCTGGGGCATGCTGGACTTCGTAAAAGGGTCGAAAAGCAAAGGGGCTTCGTACTAGGGTCGGGGGCGGATCCCCGTAAAAAATTGTGGTTTTGTTACTTCTAAGCAAGTCTAAGGCATCACAGTCATCAGGCGAGATAGGAGGATTAAATAAGTTAAAGGCAGCAGGAGCTGAAATTCTCGACTCTGAGCTGAGCTGCGGGTGGTGAAGTACAGACTCGGCACATCATAAATGTGCAACGAACACAGACAATGATGGCTTACCTGCAGAGAAAATGGAAAATTCGTCGCGAACACGCCTGGCCGTGTTCGTGCGTGGACGAGTTTTCCCCGGCGGGCGCGAAAGCCATTGCGGCGCGTGGTTTTGGCCGAGTCCCGCCATGAAACCCTGTGAATTGAATGCATTTCGTTTTCCTTTTGCGCCAAACACGCATCGCAATGGCTTTTTGCGCCGGGGAAAACTCGTCCGCGCACGAACACGGCCAGGCGTGTTCGCGACGAATGTTCCATTTTCTCTGCGGGTAAGCCATAATTGTCTGTGTTCGTTTCACATTTATGATGTGCTGAGTCTGTACTTCATCACCCACAGCTCAGCTCAGAGTCGAGGATTTCAGCTCCTGCTGCCTTTAAGTGTCCGACTCATTAAGTGCGAAGAAGCTGCTCTTGCTTTGAGCGGCGCCATGGGGGCGACTGAGGCCGAAATGATATCTTCACTAATAAAAGTACTAAGAGACTACCACAGTTGTTCGAATGGACGACCAAAACTGATGCACGGCGCTAAAGATATACACGAAAAACGCTTTTCCAGGAAATTCCATGGAGCTGTTGTGAAGTCCACACTTTAAGATTGGGCTTGAAAATTGGAGTTTGGGAAGATCTAAGAAGGCACTGCAACTATATGCTGAATATTGCCAGAACCGTTGTACGACGCAGAGAATATATGCGGCGGAGACCTCAGGTCGCCCTCCAGGTCTCTCAGGTCGACCTAAGCCACTTAATGAGCATACACTTTTTTAGTTTTTTAGTTTTGGACTTGCTCATCATACACTTTTCTATAGGGTCCCTTCATCATTCAAGCAGCTCATCATACACTTTTCTGTAGGGTCCGCTTCATCATTCAAGCACCTGATGGATGCGATCCATGAAGTGTGGAACTCCTAGTTCTTAGATTGTTGCTAACTAGCTGTAATTTGGCACTCAGCATACAGTGGACGGCAATGGCGGTGGCCCATTCGCGGACCCGAGAAGGACGCAGCGCAACCGCGCCGCGCGTGCTGGGATCGGTGTCGTCGCCGCCGGAATGCTACTTCTAGGGTCTTTTCTTCCCGATTCGCACGAAAATTCTTAAAATCGGGTGGAAAAGCTTCTAGAAATTGCATAACAGCAGCGGAATACGTAGGGTACATCGCACGCGGCGCGGTTGCGCGACGTCCTTCTCGAGGCCACAGATGTGCCAACACCATTGACGTCCACTGTACATAGGGAGCATACACTTTTTTAGTACACATAAGTTTCGATGATTTTCAGCAAACACTTGTAGTACCCTCTTAGTTCTACTGTTACTGAAGATGGCAATTCGTTCCGTTGCGTTTGTGCTGCGCAGGAATCCTTGGAATCCCATGGAGTCCAAGCCCGTAGAATATGTGCTCCAATCGAACGACGTCGCGGACTAGTTTTAACGCGTTTTGCCTAGTAGTAAGAATCGCCTGTTCATCTTCACATGTTCCAGTGACCGTTTCAAGGGCAATTTATAGGGTAATTTATCCTAGCTGTGCGCGTTAGACGCACTCATCCATTTGCGAACGATCTTCCGTGAAGACGGGTGAGCGCGGCATGTACATCCCCAATGAAAAGAACGTATGGTCTATTAGCTCACAGATGGCGCCTGATCTGACATTGTCTGCAATTACGATTGTGCCTGCAGAATGCGTCTGGAAGGATATTTTAGCGGATGGCAGTGGGGAAACATAAGAATGGAAGGAACCACACCATATGGATATCAAAAAAGTGCAAAAAAAAATAGATCGGTTAGCCTAAAAATGGTGAAGTCGTAGTTGCGGACAAAGTCGGATCGGGCGCCCTCTGTGATCTAATAGACTGTACAGCCGCCGCGACGCCGTAAACGCGTGCCCCAGAGCTGCGACTGGCCCTATCCTTCATTATATAGATGCATGCGCATCAAAAGCACGCATCTGATATAAATTGCCCTTCGATTTGCTCATCTTCTCAATTCCTTCTCGGATTGAATCTTTTTTCTTCGAATTTATCCCTTTTTCTCAATTTTTTGGTTCAGAACGTTGTGCCTTTACGTTCTTCAGATTATAGTTTGAACATTGAACTCGTGTCCCAGCATGAGCTGTTCCCCAGGACTCCAATTTTCAAAGTGGGTTAGAGTTTTCTTTTCGTTTGCATGTCCAAAAGGGGCTTCGTGAAATTTTGTAGAAGGCAGAAGTAAACCGGCAAATTTCATTTTATTGAATCCCGAGAATAATGCAAGCCTCAAACTTTCCCGAGATCAGCTGAGTGCCTGCCAGCACTACAAATAGGAGAAAAATCTTCAGCGGAAGTGCATGCTCTATCTTTGCAATTAATGGCTATCCTTTTTTTCGTAATTTTTAGGCCTATTGGCAATTTTTGCTTTGTTCTGAAAAAAAAAATAAATGCGTATCACACTTATTCCTTTGAACGCAATGATTCTGGAAAAAACTTACCTGGATGCCAGTAACTCGGTCCTTCAAAGCACCAATTACATCACCAGCATTTTCCTTCACCTAAACGATTATTATGTGTTAACGGAATAAATATAAATACTTGGAGCGGCTACAATACGCAATGAACTTGAAGAAGAAGAAAAAAAGAATTTTCTAACCGATGCAATCAATCATAGGTCATCAAAGACAGAGAACTCAGAAGACAAACAACGCTCAACTTTAATATACATCACCAATTACAAATAACTTACGCTTTGAACCGCCTGATGTATGACTTCTGGATTAACTGCCTGGAATATGTCAAGATCATGAAGGAAAAGGGTCACCTATTCCACATATGAGCAGGCCTATGTCTATGTTTAAAAAAATACAACTGAAGGCAGGACGTGTTACCTGCATTTTCAGCCTGTCCATACTAGCGATCTCAGTTTCGAATTCGTCCGAAATAGGTAAACCACTATTCAGCGCTCGACATCGCTCCTCAATAAACTGTAAGCGAGTACGAGGAAGACACTTTTGCTAAGATTAAATCTACAAAAAAAGCACCCTTTCAAGATACTGTACTCCGTCGGCACCGATCAGAGAGGAAAGAAATGGTTGGAATGATGACCTCTGCTCTCGCACGAACTTCTCCTTATCCCAGTGCACGACCTGACAATTCGAGACAGTACACCCATGTAATTTGAAAAAAAAAAATCACGAAAACGAACAGGAACTCATGTAAGGTTTTTCGGATGATTATCCTACGATCAAAAAAGTGATACAAAATTGGCTCGTACCCGGCTAAAGCTCCTATGAAAATGCAATCTCACACTGCCGCTATTTTCCTCGAGCAGTGTAGCACCCTGCATCGCCGTCGCTGGCGACTGCGATACCGTTGCGTATCGATTGTGGGCGAGGCGTCGCGGTGGCCTCCAGTGTTGGCGATTGTGGCATCGGTGCATATCGATTGTGGGCGGTTGCCAACATTGACGGCCGCCGATGATGGCGACGCAGGGTGCTATACTCCTTTAGGAGGGTGTATGCCAGGAAGAACGATAGCTGGCGATAGTTGGCTATCATGAACCTGTCTGTCAATATCCCATGCAATTGTAGCCCCACCTCTAGTCATTCCACAGAGACTTCCAAGTGTTTCAGTTTCAGATGGTGAAAGCTTTTTTACTGACAGAGATGGTTATGTCATCACTAAACAAGGATCAATAAGAAGAAAGCAGTTAATGCTTAATTTCCATTAAAATATGACATGGAAATGCTGCGCGGTGTTTCTCCTTTGTTTGTAGACCTAGAAATTCCACATTTTGCGAAGCCCCAAGCCGAATAAAGTCTTCGGTCCTTCGAACAGGCTAGTCAAGCATGCGCATAACGCAAGTTGGGCGGGGCAACCTTTGTATGGGCTGCACTGTGCAGCTGGCAGCTGTCACGACCTATCGTTCTTCATGACCGCCACCCCTTTAGGAGCATAGCGGCTATCTCACCCATCAAGACCGTAAGAAAATCCATTACAGTGCGTTTAATGATTATAGGACAGGGTTACTCGAGGTACGTTCCCCAACCACGACCAGAGCTTGCCGCGCACCGAGAGTGCTCGCGCTCTCTGCGTCTCCGATTACTAATGGGTCCCTATACCGTCTCCACCCAACACTCCTGTGTCTACGCTCTAGCCCCTCGGGGCCTTCGTAACGCAGGTGGCGAACGTACCTCATGTAATCAGTGAGAACAAGTCTAAAGTGCATTTGAAATATATAAGACCACCCCTAAATTCAGCGTTTTTCCACTTTTGGTGCCTTGCTGGCTCTATGACTGCTACCCTCGAATTCTCCATGTAAAAATACCTATAGTTCCCTACTCTCACGATCAAATACGATTTTCAATTTTTTTTGTAAATTTCTTGCGATTTTTTGGGCGTTTCAAAAAATATTATATAAGACCAACTTGTCGATAAGTTATTGATTAACTCAAGATCTGTGGATCATGTTCAAATGTACACTGTGGATAACGTTCAAATGAACATCCAGAATTGTAAACCACTCTAATGTTTGCTCGTAGCGTCTCTGATGTAATCTGGTCGAAATCTCTGCTGTTCTGTTTCGTTTTCGAACATGTCCTGCTTTCTCCGGAATCTTTTAGGCTTATTTGTAAGAATCATCTGTTCATTCTCACATGTTCCAGTGACCGTTTAAGGGCAATTTATAGGTTAATTTATACCAGCTACGTGCATCAGACGCACGCACTAATTTGCGAAGGATTGTACGATTACAAGAGATACGTTCCCCATATGCGCCGCGGCGCCGCGGCGGCCGCGAGGGGCTAGAGCATAGACAGGGAGGTCGTGTGTGGAGGCAGTACAGGGACCCGTTAGTAATCGGAGACGCAGAGAGCGAGAGGACTCGCGGCGCGCGGCAGGCTCTGGCTGTGGTTGGGGAACGTATCTCGTGCAACCGGATTGTACATACACGTGCTCGAGGCCATAGAGGTTATTCATGCTTGCGGCGCGTCAAAGTTTACGCGCCGATACACAGTGCAAAGGAGGGAGGTAGAAGAGAAATCTTGGCAGGTCAGCAACGTTCCTAGTTTTGCCGTTGCGACCGCCGCGCGAACAAACCGCGTTTCCATTTTCGCCGCTTTGGGTCGGCGCGAAAATTTTGTTGAGAGGCGCGTAAACTTTGACGCGCCGCAAGCATGAATAACTTTGTAAATGCGTTTCCCCGAGATAGGTCAGCGGTGCGACTGATCCTATCATTCATCATATAGACGCACGCGAGTCAAATGCACGCATCTAGTATAAATTGCCCTTTGATGTGCTCAACCTCCTAGTCCGTTCACTTTCGGATTGAAGTTGTTTTCTTCGAATTTATGTTTTTTCTATTTTTTGCGTCAGAATGTTGTACCCTCACCTTCCTCAGATTGTAATTTGAAAAGTGAACTCGTGCCCCAGCACGAGCTGTTCCCTGGGACTCCAATTTTCAAAGTGGGTCCAACTTTTCTTTTCGTTTGCATGTTCAAAGGGGGCTTCGTTTTGATTTTGGGCTGGGGAAGACCTCGTGCCAGGACCTGCCTTGCGTGCTCAATTGCGCCGTCGCGGACAATGAATGCACTGTCATGTCTCTTTGGTTTCGCCGCGATTTTCTCTGCACTGATCATTGTTCTACTAATCAGTCTTACATATTGTATTTTCTTTTCTCTGACTCACTCCAGTACCTGTTTCCCTGATTTACTTTATTCATAGCTATCAACACTCTGAAGCTGATCCCACTGTTCCAATCAGCTGTTATTGTTTTCATCCTCTATTTTGCAGTGAAGAGCAGTTTGACTTCTTGCCGAACTTTTGTAGGTATCGTTAATCATCTGTTTTTTTTTTGGAGACCTATCTTAGTACAAAACTCAAACATATCAGAGTTCGAAAAGTGAAACACCCTTGGGTCGGAATTAAATCTTCTGGTTCAGCTATTATCCGTCAAACACGACGATTTCACGCGTTGAGTGGTCTAACAGTTGTAGAAAGTCCAGAATCTAACGAAGTACGGTATATGTCATAGAAGGGTCAAGCGTACGATGGTAATCTACCAAGGCGGTGGGGGGGGGGTGGGCTGGGTAGTACAATAGTCGCAAGGTAGGGAAGTAGGAAAGTTCCCTTTTTCACCAGCGAGATCCAAGTTCGATTCCTCGCCAGGATGCTAGTTTTGCGAACACTTCAACATGCTCCTTATCTTTATGTACCAACTCAAACAGTGGAGGGGGCTGAGCGCGGTACCAATATTTGGCGGACCGTAGCCAACTCCGCGGTCAACTAAATAATTAAGCGCGGTCAGCCCAAAAAAGGTCCGCGGTCAGCCTGTTGAAACGATGTCGTGTCGTGCTGATAACGACAGTGATAGTTACTGATGATGTGTCGATGATATTTTAGCGATCTATTAAACAAAGCGCCGTAAGGGGGCTAGAGCGGTTAGAGATACGGGGCGGCACTCATAGACACCGCAATCTTGAGGCGCAGACTGTGTGGCGAAATGGCCGATTTCCATGGACGCAGACACGTTCGCTTCGGGACCCGCAATTTCGTCACTGCTGGCTCTCCCGCATGCACGGGATGGTGATTTCATCACCTTCGCTGGCGGTCTCGCCGCATAGGAGTGAGGGAGTGTTTACGAGCTTTCAGGCTGCACAATGTACGCAGCAGGAAAACCAGCCTTCCACTGTTGCGACGCTTTGGGCACTCGCAGGTAGAAATGAACGCGTGCTATGAGAGCTGCCGGGTCTCGAAGGCTTCGGGGAGACTGGACCTGCGCGGTCGCCTCAGCCCCTGTTGAATTTTCGCGGCGATTGTGTAGTCACAACATTCGTTCGTTTCGAGAAAGCTTCTGCACTAACAAAGAGTAAAAGCCTCTAAATAGGAAGGCATGACATTGTATATCCAATCAACTATATACGGATGCGGGTCCACCGATGGAGAAAGGACCCGCCGTGGCCCAATGGTGCGGGGGACGCCGAGGATACGGGTCCACCAATGGAGAAAAGGCCCTCGTGGCCCAGTGGTGTGGGGAACGCAGGATACGGGTCCACCGATGAAGAAAGGGCCCACCGTGGCCCAGTGCTGTGGGGAACCCAGACACGGGTCCACCGATGTGGCTGTGGTGGATGCCCACCGATGAAAAAAGGGCCCGCGTGGCCCAGTGCTGTGGTCCACCGATGAAGAAAGCCCGCCGTGTTGTGTGAAGGACGTCAGGATACGGGTCCAGCGATGGAGAAAAAGCCCGCCGTGGCCAAATGGTGCGGCAGACGCCGAGATACGGGTCCACCAATGGAGAAAGGGCCCTCCGTGGCCCAGTGGTGCGGGGGACACCGAGATACAGGTCAACCGATTGAGAAAGCGCCCATTGTGGCCCAGTGGTGTGGAGGATGCCAGGATACGGGTCCACCGATGAAGAAAGGGCCCGTCGTGGCCCAGTGGTGCGGGGGACACCAAGATACAGGTCCACCGATTGAGAAAGCGCCCATTGTGGCCCAGTGGTGTGGGGGATGCCAGGATACGGGTCCACCGATGAAGAAAGGGCCCGTCGTGGCCCAGTGGTGTGGGGGATGCCAGGATACGGGTCCACCGATGAAGAAAGGGCCCGTCGTGGCCCAGTGGTGTGGGGGATGACAGGATACGGGTCCACCGATGGAGAAAGGGCCCACTGTGGCCCAGTGGTGTGGGGGATGACAGGATACGGGTCCACCGATGAAGAAAGGGATCGCCGTGGCCAAGTGGTGCGGGAGACACCGAGATACAGGTCCCCCGATTGAGAAAGCGCCCATTGTGGCCCAGTGGTGTGGAGGATGCCAGGATACGGGTCCACCGATGGAGAAAGCGCCCATTGTGGCCCAGTGGTGCGGGGGACACCGAGATACAGGTCAACCGATTGAGAAAGCGCCCATTGTGGCCCAGTGGTGTGGAGGATGCCAGGATACGGGTCCATCGATGAAGAAAGGGCCCGTCGTGGCCCAGTGGTGTGGGGGATGACAGGATACGGGTCCAGCGATGGAGAAAAAGCCCTCCGTGGCCCAATGGTGCGGGGGACACCGAGATACAGGTCCACCGATTGAGAAAGCGCCCACTGTGGCCCAGTGGTATGGGGGATGCCAGGATACGGGTCCACCGATGAAGAAAGGGCCCGCCGTGGCCCAGTGGTGCGGGGGACACCGAGATACAGGTTCACCGATTGAGAAAGCGCCCACTGTGGCCCAGTGGTGTGGGGGATGACAGGATACGGGTCCACCGATGGAGAAAGGGCCCGCCGTGGCCCTGTGGTGGGGGGAACGCCAAGATATGGGTCCACCGATGAAGAAAGGGCCCGCCGTGGCCCTGTGGTGAGGGGATGACAGGATACGGGTCCAGCGATGGAGAAAAAGCCCGCCGTGGCCAAATGGTGCGGCAGACGCCGAGATACGGGTCCACCAATGGAGAAAGGGCCCGCCGTGGCCCAGTGGTGCGGGGGACACCAAGATACAGGTCCACCGATTGAGAAAGGGCCCTCCGTGGCCCAGTGGTGCGGGGGACACCGAGATACAGGTCCACCGATTGAGAAAGGGCCCGTCGTGGCCCAGTGGTGTGGGGGATGCCAGGATACGGGTCCACCGATGGAGAAAGGGCCCGTCGTGGCCCAGTGGTGTGGGGGATGACAGGATACGGGTCCAGCGATGGAGAAAAAGCCCTCCGTGGCCCAGTGGTGCGGGAGACACCGAGATACAGGTCCACCGATTGAGAAAGCGCCCACTGTGGCCCAGTGGTGTGGGGGATGACAGGATACGGGTCCAGCGATGGAGAAAAAGCCCTCCGTGGCCCAGTGGTGCGGGGGACACCGAGATACAGGTCCACCGATTGAGAAAGCGCCCACTGTGGCCCAGTGGTGTGGGGGATGCCAGGATACGGGTCCACCGATGAAGAAAGGGATCGCCGTGGCCAAGTGATGCGGGAGACACCGAGATACAGGTCCACCGATTGAGAAAGCGCCCATTGTGGCCCAATGGTGTGGGGGATGCCAGGATACGGGTCCACCGATGAAGAAAGGGCCCGCCGTGGCCCAGTGGTGCGGGGGACACCGAGATACAGGTCCACCGATTGAGAAAGCGCCCATTGTGGCCCAGTGGTGTGGGGGATGCCAGGATACGGGTCCACCGATGAAGAAAGGGCCCGTCGTGGCCCAGTGGTGTGGGGGATGCCAGGATACGGGTCCACCGATGAAGAAAGGGCCCGCCGTGGCCCAGTGGTGCGGGGGACACCGAGATACAGGTCCACCGATTGAGAAAGCGCCCATTGTGGCCCAGTGGTGTGGGGGATGTCAGGATACGGGTCCACCGATGAAGAAAGGGCCCGTCGTGGCCCAGTGGTGTGGGGGATGACAGGATACGGGTCCACCGATGGAGAAAGGGCCCGTCGTGGCCCAGTGGTGGGGGGAACGCCAGGATACGGGTCCAGCGATGGAGAAAAAGCCCGCCGTGGCCAAATGGTGCGGCAGACACCGAGATACGGGTCCACCAATGGAGAAAGGGCCCTCCGTGGCCCAGTGGTGCGGGGGACACCGAGATACAGGTCCACCGATTGAGAAAGCGCCCATTGTGGCCCAGTGGTGTGGGGGATGCCAGGATACGGGTCCACCGATGAAGAAAGGGCCCGTCGTGGCCCAGTGGTGTGGGGGATGACAGGATACGGGTCCAGCGATGGAGAAAAAGCCCTCCGTGGCCCAGTGGTGCGGGAGACACCGAGATACAGGTCCACCGATTGAGAAAGCGCCCACTGTGGCCCAGTGGTGTGGGGGATGACAGGATACGGGTCCAGCGATGGAGAAAAAGCCCTCCGTGGCCCAGTGGTGCGGGGGACACCGAGATACAGGTCCACCGATTGAGAAAGCGCCCACTGTGGCCCAGTGGTGTGGGGGATGCCAGGATACGGGTCCACCGATGAAGAAAGGGATCGCCGTGGCCAAGTGGTGCGGGGACACCGAGATACAGGTCCACCGATGGAGAAAGGGTCCACCGCGCCCATTGTGGCCCAGTGCCGCCACCGATGAGAAAGGGTCCGCCGTGGCCCAGTGCTGTGGGGAACGCCAGGATATGGGTCCACCGATGGAGAAGGCCAGCCATGGCCCAGTGGTGCGGTGGACACCGAGATACAGGTCCACCGATGGAGAAACGGCCCACTGTGGCCCAGTGGTGTGGGGGGATGCCAGGATACGGGTTCACGATGGAGGAAGGACCCGTCGTAGCATAATGGTGTAGAGAACGTCAGGATACGGGTTCACTTTAGTCCGATAGTGTTAAGAATGCCAGGATGCGAACCCGCGCTTGGAGAACGGATCCGGCTTGCCCTAACTGTGAGGAGGGCGCCAGAACACGGGCGCTCTGATGGAGAAAGGGCCCGCCGTGGCCCAGTAGTATGGATAACACCAGAATACGGGTCCGCCAATATAGGATTGGTCCGCTGTGACTCAGTAAAGTGGAGAATACCAGGATATGGTTCAGGCCTAACAGTGAAAATGGCGCCAGAATACGGGTCCACCGATGGAGAAAAGCCCGCTGCGGCCCAGTAGTCTGAAAACACTCGGATACGATTTCGCCTTGTCCAATAGTGTGGGGAACGGCAGGATACAGTTCCGCCGATGGAGAACGCGTCTGCGTTAGCCGGGTAGTGAGGAATACGCACGAATGCGCCATACGATGGAGAACGAACTTCTCATGCTCATACTCAACTTATAAGAAGGACTTCATGTTTGGGCCCATTGGAAGATTGGTTCTGCTTCTTTATAAATTTTCTAGAGAATTGGCAAGTGTGAAGCGTTTGCACATGTCCCAAGTGGCTGCCCCACCCCACTTTCTAGCGTCCCGAAGGGGCGCTAGTCAAATCTAAACATCACAGGAAAAAATCTCCCCATTTACCTTTGGAAATTGCGCAGTACGTAGTTTTGAAAAATAGAAAGGCCAACATCGCTAGGATTTATTTGCATTCTTCAGATTATATCTTTAAAAGTTTTTCCTTGTGTAACCGTTCATAAAATGCATAGTATTATGTATTTATTTATTTATCTATTTAGTATTGAAGCGCATAGTATTAATGGCGAAGCTCTCTTAGTGAGAGCTTCACTCCAAAAATAACTAGGGAGTGGCACCCACTCTCCGCAGATTGGGGTGAATTCCACTTCTTCAGCAAAAAAAATGGATGCGAGAATCTTCTTAATCTCTTCAACGCCGTCAGAGAAAGAATGTCGCTTCACGTGCATCCCACTTGTCACTGTCACTATGTTCACAAAGGTCGTACATTGTGCGGGCCCTATGGGCCGAATTTGGCTGACCGCGGACAGTACCGCGGCCAGCCAAACTTTCGGCAAAGAACCGCGGTCAGCCGAAATTTCGGCTAAGGACCGCGGTCAGCCAACTTTCTGTGCGCGGTCAGCCCGTTCTTCATCTGATGGTACCGCGGTCAGCCCGCTCCATTGTCTGAGAAGAATAGTAAGTGTAAAATCCTCGGTGAACACTTTCTTCTCAAGCTTTGCGTTTTATTTGGCTGCAAGTCGAATCCTAGGGTCCAATACAAATTTCAGGGTCAAGCCAGGACTTTGTCACTGAAAGAGGGATTTAGAGGAGATTTACTGCTGATTGAAATATAGACTGAAAAAAATTCATCCTGAAAATTGAAGATTTTTCGGATTTCGCACACAGGTCTTCCAAGGATATAGAAGAGCTGAGTCGAAGCTCGGCTAAGCTAGAATAGATGAGACACAGTAGTATGTGAATATGTGCAAAATTGGAGATAAGCTGGGTTCAGAATTGTGCCGCGCCGCGTCATATGATGAAGGGGTGTATGCCAGGAAGAACGATAGCTGGTAATAGTTGGCTGCTATGAAACCGTGTGTCAATATCCCATGCAATTGTAGCCCCGCCCATAGATAGCTAGGAGATTTACAGGCGCTAACAGTTGCATGTATGTTTGTTATCTCGCGATACTGAAGACGGTTATGATCTATTTGAACAAAATTTAGTAGGGCGAAAGTAGATAAAGCTTAATTCCAATTGAAATGTGATGCATAATCACTAAGAGTTATTACATTTTTTGTCTAAATGACAGAAATCCACATTCAGTCTTGCCCTAAACCAAATAAAGCCTTCGGTCTCTTGTACAGGGTAGGATAGCATGCGTATTGTGCGAGATGGGCGTGGCAACCGTTAAATGGGATGCGCGGTGCAGCTGGCAGCTGTCACGACCTATCGTTCTTCGTGACCGCCATGAAGGATAGGAAGTCCGGTATATGACATTTGGCCAGGAGGCATCATCCGCCGCCGACGAAAGCCCCGTTTTTGGAAGGGTCGAACAACCTGCTGCTTGGGGCTGGTAGACGGATCGTTCCAAGTTGGACCACGTTACGAGTTACACTGCCGCTATAGTCCTCGAGGACTGTAGCACCTTGCGTCGCCGTCGCCGGCGACTGTGAGGCCGATACGCATCGATTGTGTGCGGAGCGACGGAACTACGGCAAATTCTTGAGAAATGATATGATTAAGTAACGAAGAAGCGATAAGTGATGATGGTTTAGTTAGTTTTTAGAGAAGTATTGTCTGTTTAGTTTTCAAATACAAGTTCACAGTTCATAAACTCACAGCGATCATGGCATGAAGTTTATACACAGTTTTGATCAGTGTCACTCTAGCAAACAATTGCTAGCTTTGATTTCATATATTTATTGCAGCTTCAATACATACATTCATTGTATCTTCGAGAGAGATAAGGAGGAACTCCTCTATGATCCAATATAGAGTATATACTCTTCTGCGGCGCATAGTATTTGGAGATGATAAGAAGAACCAGTATTATTTAGAAAGCAAAACAAAACATTCATTGAAGTGGAACTTCTCGTACACTCTGCTGATATATCACTATATAGTAAAACTCATCTGTTTGTGTGTTTGTCTGTAATCGCTTATATCTCATGATCCAGAGGACAAACACACATGAAACCTATACCGTTCAACTCAGAATTGTGCCCTCCAGTGCAACGTCAGGGTCTTTTGCCGTTTTTCGAGAATTCGATTTTATCGATTTTTTGCCCCCTACCCCATCACTATATAGTAAAACTCATCTGTTTGTGTGTTTGTCTGTAATCGCTTATATCTCACGATCCAGAGGACAAACACACATGAAACCTATACCGTTCAACTCAGAATTTCGAGCTTCGCGGCGCTTCGCATGAATCACAATGGTTTTTGCAGGGCACAATTCTGAGTCCAACGATATAGGTTTCATGTGCCAATCTTTCCGTCTACAACGAGAAACACAAGGTAGAGTTGTGCTCACTGGCTGAATCCTTGGGGGCCTCTCCGTGTGCAATCAAGAGTTTTGCGTGCAAAATTATGGCGGTTTTCGTGATCAGCGTCAAAAAACACCACTACGCAAAATTTGAAAGGGTTCCGTGAGGTACAATATCTACAGTGCATCTACCGTAACCATACAAAAATGGGGTTACCGTGCAAAATTGATACGATATTCGTGTTCGGCACCTCGAATAATCCCATTACGTGAAGTTTCAGCCAAAAATTGAAGATTTTGGGAGCAGTGAAGTTGAATAGCGTGAATCTCACTCCTTTCCGAGTGCGCTACACTTCGATCGATTCTGAATGAATCATCTGGACACATTTAACGAAAGACTGATGAAAACATTTCAATTATATATAACAAGTGCTCCGACTCGCCTACGGCGAGCCTCGCAACTGTCTGCTTCATCCGTTTTGACGGATGGAATGTAAAGGTAGCTGAGTACCAAGGTCCCGCGAAGCGGGCAAGTGCGAGACTCGCCGGAGGCGAGTCGGAGCACTTGTTAGGGTACTATTCTGCATCTCCAGGCTGAAACCCTATGTACCCTATTAGATGGTATGCAAAGTATCTGCGAAAGTGGACGCACTCTGTTGCGAAAAGCCGCGACGCGTGGGGTCCGCGCGCGGCTGCCAGGCAGAGAAAGCGGGCCATATACCGGACGGCAAGCACTAGGCGACAAAGAGGGGCGTTCCCGTACGAGATACCTCGATGGCAGCAGCATAGACGTAGGCATTGCTGGCATCCTGCCAGCTCCAGCGTCGATGCATACCGACCTGGCCGTGGGAATGTAATAGGTCCCCAGGTGTTGCCACCATCGACCAGGTCGTACTGAGAATAACAAAGTCAGCGTATTCCTATTAGTTTTATGGCTACCTTGCCAGAATAGTGTTATTAAAAAGTCGTGGAAATAACTATGTGAGGAGCAGGGAAAAATAAGTCAACATTAAATTTAGCAATCATGCAAATGACTGTGCGGATATTTCATCACTTATCTCTACGAAGAAATTCCAGAACTAAGTCCAAACTTTGATTTTATGAAAGGTTTAGAAAATATAAATGACCGTTTCGATGAACCAAACCTCTACAAAAGTAAAATAAAATCAGCAGCTTAGTTAGAGAGGTACTCTTTTCCTCATTCGATGGTCCTTCTCCATCCCTCATTCGAGGAGCAGATGCTCTTTTCGGTACGCAGTGTGTCGGAATAGCGGCCCACACAAATTTTGGCTTTCTTAATGTTTTGAAGCTTTTTCTCTTCCAGAAAATGTGTCATCAATAGGAACGAAGAGCATTATAATTGTGTCAAGTCTAGGCCATATAGTGATCATATGCAGGACCTCTCATCCAAACTAGGAAATGAATACGACCGATTGATTGATTGGCAACATCAATTTCGGTTCAGTTATCCACGTTTCACGGAATTTTCAAAAAGTCACAAAAAAAATGCTAACATTTGAGGTTTCTACCGATGTTTCTAATACAGGAAGGGTAGCAATACGCGTTTCGCTTCTGGAAGAGCACTGTCCTGCACTGTTCTTTTATACTAACGTCAGGTACGAAATGAAGAAATGGAGACTTTTCAACCTTTCTAGCAATAACTTCGACTATTGTTTTCATTTATATCTAAAGCTTTTGTTTTCATTTATATCCAACCTTTCTTCATCGTTCCTTGTTTATTGCCCTTCTCTAGAACCACTTCCGTGTCCACTTGAAGCAGCCAGTAGGTCCTGGAACATAATGTTAACTTAATGTTCCACCGCTCTGAACCTGCCAAATGCTAAGCGCTTGAGCAATGTACTGCAAAAACGTTCGGAAACTATCTTCCCATTGCAGACTTCAAGGCAGAACATGCTCTTTCAGAAGCAAAACGCGTGTTGTTACCAATCTTGTTTTAGGCTAACATCGGTAGAAACGCTGCTCACATATAGAACTATTCTCTCACGAGTTCGAAAAGAGAGGAAAAGCAAATAACCTTGTGGGTAGATGATTATCCTCCATATTGGCTTTTCCCTAATTACCCACTTGAATACTGTATACAGTTCCCTAGCGAGCTTTTCCCCCTTTTTCTTTTGCTAAAAAATTGCGCAAGGAGATGATCGATATACGAGCGTTTAACCTCAACATTCCTGACGTCGACCTAGACAGCTCCAATGTACCAGTAATTAAAGGTGCGAGAGCCATCCGAGCGAGCGCTTACTGCCACCCCGCAGAGTGCAGAGATGACAGAGTTCTGCAGATCTCGTCCGAGACACGCCTCTCGTTGTCGCCTAGTGCAACGCACCTCCATATACCGGAGGCAGTAAGTCACGATTAACAGGGATACACTGTGACATTTCCGGAAGATTGTATTTCTTTTCTCGCGGATAAGAAGACAAAAGTACTTTGCAGTCCGATAGGAGATTCCTGCAAATTTGCTTCGTATGTGGGAAAAGGGATCCTGAAGAAGTTGGGAAAGAGAACCTCCCGCGGTTGAGCTGCTCGAAACAGGATGTGTGCAAAGCTTGAGCTCATGTAAATTTCCACGGTTGGTGTGGGTGGTCGACGTATAGTGGAGTCGTTTTGACAGTGCGTTTTCCGCGGCAGCGGCTCCCTGGCATTGGAGCACGCAGCGCGGTTGGTCAAAAAGTTGACCTATGATTCATCTAGTATCTTTGAAGAGTTTTGTAGCTTGTTTCTCCTTATATTGTTCTTTCTCAGCTCTTAGAACAAATGAAGAAGGGAACAGACGATAAAACCCGTAAAGAAGCCGGATCCATCGTGGGTCAACTGTTTGACCAACCGCACTGCGTGCTCCAATGGCAGCGGGGCCGCTACCGCGGACAACGCACTGTCAAAACGACTCCACTATACCATCTGCAAGGGCGGATGCTGGCAAGAACTAGTACAAGTATGAATTTGTGACACGTTTGAATTATATTCTTTTGTACATGTTCGAACTGTATATACTTATCTACTTCGTACTCATATGTCTCGCACGCAAAGTTCTCGCTGATCTAAAATTTTTCATTAAAGATTGGCCCTCTTCAGTTGCCTAAGTCTCGACTTTGGATTTCGGATAGCTCTTGAAGTCGATATTTTCGCAACTTTGTCTGGGCGCCAATCATCGCTTATGTTACAGGATGTCATTTGTCTCCAATCACAGTAAATTCACTGATGTTTGCTTTAGATCTTTGAATTTCCCAGCATGTGGTTGTGAGAAGCCTTTGATTGTCATATAACTCGTTTCTATTGAGTCCTTTCTGAGTTTGTGCTTGCTTTTCCTTTAAAAAAAATGTAGCTGTGATGCCTATAGATTCGCAATCAACACGTAAACACAACTCTGTTTTGAAAGTGCGAATTGGCGTATTTTGTCATTCGGTTGGTACAGGGCTGCTCCAATCACAACTGCCGCGCCGCGCGGGATGTGCGCCGCGGGTGATGTCTCCTGTTCACGGGTGCGTTGCACTAGGCGACAACGGGAGGCGTGTCTCGGACGAGATCTGCAAAACTCTGTCATCTCTGCACTCTGCAGAGTGGCAGTAAGCGCTCGCTCGGATGGCTCTCGCACCTCTCTCGCACCTTTAATTACTGGTACATTGGAGCTGTCTAGGTCGACGTCAGAGGTTGAGGTTAAACGCTCGTATATCGATCATCCGATCATCTCCTTTGCGCGGTTTTTTAGCAAAAAAGCGAGAAAATGCTCGTCAGGGAATTGGGTACAGTATTCAACTTTGCAATTAGGGAAGAGCCAATACGGAGGATAATCATCTACCCACAAAGTTATTTGCTTTTTCTTTCTTTTCGAACCCGTGATGGAATAGTTCTACATATATGTGAGCAGCATTTCTACCGATGTTAGACATAAATGAAAAGAAGTAGAAGTTATTGTTAGAGAAGTTGAAAAGTCTCCATTTCTTCATTTCGTACCTGACTTTAGTATAAGAGCAGTGCAGAACAGTGCTCTTTCAGAACTAAAACACGTATTGCTGCCCTTCCTGTATTAAACACATCGGTATGAACCTCAAATGTTAACATTTTCAACCGAATTTTTACATCCCGGACTTTCGGGATAATGCATAATGCATACAGAGAATGTAGTATGCTCTGCCACTCCGCTAAATCCGTACGTAAAGTGACTTTTTAAAAATTTCCTAAAACGTGGACAACTGAACTGAAATTGATGTTGCCAATCAATCCATAGGTCGCTTTCATTTCCTGATTTGGATGAGAGGTCCTGCATATGATCGCTATATAGCCCAGACTTGACACAATTAGAATGCTCTTTGTTCCAATATGACACATTTCTTGGAAAAGAAAAAGCTTCAAAACATCGAGAAAGCCAAAATTTGTGTGGGCCGCTATTCCGACACACTGCGTACCGAAAAACGCATATGATCCTTGACTGAGGGATGAAGAAGGACTGTCGAATGAGGAAAAGAGTACCTCTTTGACTAAACTGCTGATTTTATTTTACTTTTGTAGAGGTTTGGTTCATCGAAACGGTCATTTATATTTTCTAAACCTTTCGAAAAATCAAAGTTTGGATTTAATTCTGGAATTTCTGCGTAGAGATAAAGTGATGAAATATGCGCACAGCCATTTGCATGATTGCTAAATTTAACTTTTGACTTATTTTTCCCTGCCTCTCACTTAAATGAGTTATTTCCACTACTTTTTAATAACACTATTTTGCCAAGGTAGCCGTAGAACTAGTAGGAGTACGCTGAATTTGCTATACTCAGTATGACCCTGTCGATGGTGGCAACACCTGAGGACGTATCACATTCCCAGGGTCAGGTTGGCATGCATCGACACGAGCTGGCAGGATGCCAGCAACGCCTGCGTCTATGCTGCTGCTATGGAGGTATCTCGTACGGGAACGCCCCCCTTTGTCGCCTAGTGCTTGCCGCCCCCTGTTCACGTACCATGTACCAGACTTCGAAGGATAGGGCGCGGCAACGCACCGCGAGCTCGCGCGGCAAGTGCCGCGAGCAGGGGGCTTTCAGGGATTTTGCCTCGCGTGAGCCCTCCGCAGCATTTTGCGAGGAGTCGAATGGTCTGGGGCGCTTTACGTTTGATGGTTCGTTGCAGCGCAGCAAATCCAACGCTTCTTCCAACTTTTAGAGCGAGATGTTTCTGGGGGGGGGGGGGCACCTCGCGCGCCACGCCGCACCGCGGATCGGAAAATGTCTGAAAGACCCGCTATAATCCGTTCAGACAAATTCGGACATTGGACAAGCCGTCAGATAAAATGCGTTGTCTGCGATGGGACGCAATGTCATTGCTTTACGAGCCGTTTCTTTAAAATTCGGAGGATTTGAGAAGTGTTGGAATCAGATTTAGTCCTGTAGTCGTTTTTCCATTTTGCCAGGTTTGTTACCTAGAGTGTTCGCTACATCTCTTGTTTTCTTTCAGTTTACTATTCTTGTGGAAGACTTGAAGACTGCAGGATGGTCCAAACGTTAGTTTCCCATCTTCTCCATGTCGGCATGGAAATCAAACACCAGTGCTGATATGTGTATCCTTAATTGCCTCATTTCTTTAGAATCGAAAGAAAATGCGTGGTTAATACGAGCTTGTCAATACCAGAAAGTATTCGATGCGTGAAATTCTCGGTAAGGTTTTCTGTGAAAATGCGCGGAATCTCATCCGGAAGGTGTTAACATATTTGTCTAGCACTAGTACGACTCGCTATCAAGTCTCTTTATCAAATTAGGCAGCAAGCCACTGCAGCTCGTACTCGGAAGTTTGAACGGGCCATCTCACAGGTGACCATAACAAAGTTCTACGCAGAGACCATCGGTACGTTCCCACGTTTGGAGAGCATAGCAGCTTCTGGCAGGTCGTCCACGTCCTACTTCGTTAGTCATGCGGATCTTTAACTCCTTGGCATGTTTAACACGAGCATGTGCATAGAAACATCCCACCTTCTAGTTGAAGCGTAGGGACACGAAATTTTGTCCGATTGATTAGGGAAGGTATGACATCGCCCCAACCTCTCTCTAATTGTAGATCAGTGATTGATTGATATGTTAGACATAGCTAAAGACAAATTCCGACAATGACATGCAGGCGAGAGATAACGCCTCTCTCTGGTGAATTTAATGTGTTGGAACTGTTGATTGAGGAGGTTGAAGCATATGTCCATTTCTGTCTGAGTCGGGCATATTATGCAACAATCATCTATGTATCGACAGTATAGTAGACGTCTTCGCTCCAGCACTGGCGTTTCCACTTTAGACATAAAAACGATAGCCAGAATTGGCGCCAATCTTTGTCCCATAGCGAGACCTCTAATCTGCTTATAATATTGGCCAGCCCAGCGAAAAATGGAGCAGTTTAGGCACTCGCTTAGTAGGGTCATCAATAGCCTAATACTGAACCCATACATGTTGAGGGAAAATTGATGTTCGTGGAGAAACTCAAAGATGGCCTGTAGCGCAGCATCGTTCGGAATGTCTGATGAATGTTCGATGCTGCGCTACAGGCCATCTTTGAGTTTCTCCACGAACATCAATTTTCCCTCAACATGTATGGGTTCAGTATTAGGCTATTGATGACCCTACTAAGCGAGTGCCTAAACTGCTCCATTTTTCGCTGGGCTGGCCAATATTATAAGCAGATTAGAGGTCTCGCTATGGGACAAAGATTGGCGCCAATTCTGGCTATCGTTTTTATGTCTAAAGTGGAAACGCCAGTGCTGGAGCGAAGACGTCTACTATACTGTCGATACATAGATGATTGTTGCATAATATGCCCGACTCAGACAGAAATGGACATATGCTTCAACCTCCTCAATCAACAGTTCCCACACATTAAATTCACCAGAGAGAAGCCCAAAGACAACTGGCTGGCTTTTCTCAACGTACAGATATACTTGGCCCACGGGGGATATAAGACTAAGTGGTATCGCAAACCTACCAGTAAGAACATCCTCGTCCACTACTTGTCCGCACACCCTGCCCAAGTAAAGAGAGCAATCATAGGGAACATGTATCGCACAGCCACAAGAGTAACATCTGACGAACTGGAGCGAAAATGGTCAGTAGACTTGGCCAACCAAATTGCTGCGTCAAATGGCTATCCTACGAAGCAGAGTTCTCCACATCCCGGCTTTCAACGTAGTGCCCGTTCATCTGATGGCTTTGAAAAGATTCCTTTCCGTCTACCTTTCATCTCAGATGAAATGAGTAATGCGGTACGAAAAAGTCTCCGTAAAGCGGGTCTTCAAGATGTGGTGAGGGTTGTGGATATACCACCCACAAACCTCAAAAAGAAGCTAGTTCGCAATCGCGCGTACGATCGCCTCTGCAATACACCCGGATGCGTTATTTGTCCGAATGGAAGACCTGGTGACTGTATGATGTCAGGGGTAATTTATCTGATCACCTGTCAATCTTGCGGGGACGAATACATAGGAGAAACGGGCCGCCCTCTCTGCATTCGAATAAAAGAACATCTAGATGGGCTCAACAGATCAAGACCTTCCACCCCACTGGGAGCTCATCGCATATTGCGCCATGAAAACTCTACCATCCACGTAGGAGTCGCGATTTTGTCGTTGGAACCTGAGATCATAGCGCGAAAATCATTGGAAGCCTGCTGGATTGCCACCAAGAGCCCTAGAATGAATAGAAAAGATGAGTGTATTACTATCACTAGCGAGTTGGCCTTGTATCACAATCTTTGCGGATTCTGATTCGATTATGGCAGATTGTTAAGGCACACTATAGAAGGCAGTAGGAGTACAGTTTCCGGCAATTGCGGTCTGCCTTTCTACCATCTCTACTGCAACAAAGGTGAGCACTGGCCGGCTGTGTGTGCTTCGTTGTGTTTTTGATTTGCCTTGTGACTGAACTGTGTTCTCCAATGCGATGAGACGTCTGAGAGGATGGTCATAAATGTTGCCTTCGACTTCCAGGCTCTGACGAAGGCGACATCGCCGAAACGTTAGTCGAAGTGGAGAATAAAGAATTATAACAATCTGGGCAAAAAACAGCTAGAAAAAGAAATACGTCACTAGAAATGCATTCAATTCACAGGGTTTCATGGCGGGACTCGGCCAAAACCACGCACCGCAATGGCTTTTGCGCCGGGGAAAACTTCCGCGCGCGAACACGGCCAGGCGTGTTCGCGACGAATGTTCCATTTTCTCTGCAGGTAAGCCATCATTGTCTGTGTTCGTTTCACATTTATGATGTGCCGAGTCTGTACTTCACCACCCGCAGCTCAGCTCATAGTCGAGAATTTCAGCTCCTGCTGCCTTTAACACACACGACCATACCTATTTATGATCCATTCCATAAGGCTGTGGGAAAAGCTCGTATGCTTAGCGGAAATCGTAGTTTACAGAAACTACGGCTGAGACAGCACCCCTATACCACAGCAACTACAATTGAAAAAGAGTGGAAATCCTTCGAAAAGCTACTTAAACGCTTCCTTTGCGAACGATTCCGTCATTTCTTACATTTCTCGAATTTTTGTACTATGGGCGTCGGGCAATAACATTGCGTTCCATAGCAGACAATGCATTTTCTTTGACGGCTTGTCCAATGTCCGAATTGGTCTGAACGGCTTATCTCATTGACGTGGGAAAATCCGGAAAAAAAGGTGCTTGGAAGGGCTGGCTCCGACAGGAAAGGAAATACAAGGCCAGGGCTACAGTACCCTTGGCTCCGCGTAGGGCAATCGTGCCGGGACCGTCCAGTTTGCATGCTCAGACGTGTCTGCATGTCCAAACATGTTCGGTATATCATTGTGGTGATCTCGCCACTAACAGTAGCATCTGTGATCGGTGAAACGGAATAACACCACATATATAAATGACGTGAACGTTAGGTTTCATGGAACAATTGCGACGGGACCTAATGCAGTTTGCAGACGAGTGGATTCCTACTCGTATCTAAATCTACAACCGGCTGCGAGAGGCGCGCCCCATGGACCAGCGCCAATGTGGCGCGAAATTCGAATAAGGGCAGCGGAACGCGTGGCTAAAACGCGATTTCACTTACAAGAGGAAGGATTTCTTGATTTTGCTTGAACATTCGCTCGCGGAGAGCCAACAGAGACGTCGATTAGGTGCCAGTGCTTAATATTTTGCAATAGACCGGTGATTAAAGCAAAACCTCGGACAGAAAGCGGTTTTATGATGTGGACTTAATAAAATGGCTGTTAAACTTACTTGAACGGTCTCCTACGAATGTTTCTTGTTTTCCTTGTACTACTGCTTCTTTTTTCTGTCTTCTATTCCCTCTGACTCCCCTGTCACCGTTCTTCCTTTTTTTCCTCCTATCGTGTCTTCTTATAGCTTCTCTCCCTATTGTTTGTTTCTTTGTTTCATTTTCTTCCAATCACGTTTTCTTTGTTTCTTTTGCATGCTACTGCTTCGTTTTTGTTTTTTCTTCTTGCCTACCAGTAGTTTTTTCTTCTCCTTCTCTACTTTACTTCATATTTTCCGGAAGGGGGCACTTACATATATAGTTACTCGAGATGGTCTGCTGTATGGATCGGCTGCAGCAAATATTCTCTTGCGCAGAACTATCTCTGGACTGTCACGGAACTCCAAAATCTTCGCTTCGTATAAGAAATTGTGAAATTAAGGATCCAGGAAGGAAAATGAAGTCTAGGGTGAATTGTTATCGATGGTAGTCATAACGGAGAGATTCTTCGAAGCATAGAGATGTTGAGACGCTTTCAGTTACTTTAGTTAAGCCGCTTGCATTTCATTAAATGGTTGTATATATTCGTCGACCTTCGCAGTGGGACCTTCGCAAATACACGCACTTGCAGCTTGTGAAAAATTGAGGAAGTGAAACAATTCTATCACTTGGTCATGACCATCACGGCACCAAAAGAAAGGCACTGCTATGCTGATCTAATGCCTGCAATAACGGTGGAGCGCGCTCGCTTCCTCTTGTACCAGACGTCATGGGTAACTAAGAGCCCGTCAGCCATTTCTTGCTTATGCTCTTGAGTCGAATTATACGTGAATGAAGCGAATCATAAAATGGTGTAATATGAATCCAATCAAAGATGGAATCGACAGTAGACTTGTACAACCGACTATCAATTTGTTTCAAGAATGATTCATAGTAAACATTTTAAACAAGGGAATTTCTTGAGTAGATTAAGACTTCAGACCTCCGATGAGTTCAGTCAATTCTGACGAAGTACGAATCTCACATGTCACCTTTCTCACAAGTCAAGTAGATTTTGTTAACAAGGACTCTGCCGCATGCAGTATTTACCCAGATCCGACATGAAGCATGATCAGGTCAAAGCCAATCTGCAAATTGACCCGCGTTTTCCTCGTCATGCATCATACTATCTGGCAAATTGTGATGTACAAGAGAAACAAGAAAGAAAACTACTAACAGAAAGCTAAGACAAGAAGTAGAAACAAAACCGAAGCAGTAGCATGCAAAAGAAACAAAGAAAACGTGATGTGAAGAAAAGGAAACAAAAAAAAAAACAAACAATAGGGAGAGAAACTATAAGAAGACACAATAGGAGGAAAAAAAAGAAGGAAGAACGGTGACAGGGGAGTCAGAGGGAATAGAAGACAGAAAAAAAGTAGTAGGAGTAGAAGGAAAACAAGAAACATTCGTAGGAGACCTTTCAAGTAAGTTTAACAGCCATTTTATTAAGTACACATCATAAAACCGCTTTCTGTCCGAGGTTTTGCTTTAATCATCGGTCTATTGCAAAATATTAAGCACTGGCACTTAATCGACGTCTCTGTTGGCTCTCCACAAGCGAATCTGCAAGCAAAATCAAGAAATCCTTTCTCTTGTAAGTGAAATCGCGTTTTGGCCACGCGTTCCGCTGCCCTTATTCGAATTTCGCGCCACATTGGCGCTGGTCCATGGGGCGCGCCTCTCGCAGCCGGTTGTAGATTTAGATACGAGTGTAGATTCCTGCCTGTTTACAATCCAGTCAAATAGTACTGCTCAGTTTTTTTTTGCAAGGGAGACCATCCAGATTCTTGCGAAACCAGTGATCGTCTACTACAGGCTTACTCGGCGCACTACTACTACAAACCACATTGTGTTATAGACAGATGATCAACGTAAAGGTCTTTATTTGCAAACAAATTTTGCTCGTAAACGGCATCGTCATTTCCAATCATGCTTCATTCAATGGTATTTTCCTAGAATTGTAGAGCGTCACTTCTGCTTCAAACATGTTTTCTTCTTTTTTTGATTACGACCTCAGCTAGCACAGTTTTCTGAACGGCATCTGAAATGAAAATCTGGAACACGATGAAAGTATTGGTACTTGAAAATTTGACTCACCAAGAAAAAATCCAAACTCAACGTAATATAACTGCAACACACATTGAAGTCAACGGATTTCAATGTTCATTTTACCCTCTGAGGTGTTTCTTTTTATCCTTTTCAGTTCTGCCTTCTGCAATGAAGCAATTTGGAAAGGATTGAATATTTTTTAGCAATATATGTTATGACATAAGGCTGGTGCACTATAAAGAATTTTGGACTGGAAAAGCATCAGCGATCTCTACCTTGAGAAAAAATAGATGGCGTTGTTCTGACATCCACAAAATCAGCAGCACGGATTTACAATTTCAAGCTAGTAGAGAAAATGGACAGCTCTGTATCAGTGGAAAATCTTCAAAGAAAATTCCAAAGTAGATAAACTATAAACGCCTAGTCACCTGGCCAGAAGAAACAGTTTCCACATCAATAAATCCTTCTACATCACCACTAGAATGAACTTGAGCTGCACAACTCGGTCCTACAAAATGACCTTGATCCAAATCATGAGGGGATTTGGTGGCGCTTTTTTTGAGCCATTTCTTCTGGAATTGTAACGAATCAGATATGAAAATCTGCAACTAAAGTGGTTAAAAGAGAATACGGCACGAGAGTGAATATACACGACATTGAGATCTATCAAATATCCACTATAATATCTTTCAAATAAATCAATGGTTTGAACATGTCTGAACATGCAAATGACATGCTTTGTGGTCCCACCACGATTGTCTGCGCGTGAACTGTAGCCGTGGTCTTGCATTTCCCTTTCCTATCTGGGTCCGCGCCGCAGCTTCTCGCGCGCGCGATATTGAACTTTTCTCAAATGCGACGTTTTCTCGTAATAGAGGAAGGTTTTTTTTTCTGTCGTACTGTATACAACACTCCTATATTCGGTCACTCCTTCATCCCGCCATTTTTTCCAAACATCTGGAATTTTGGACTTCCAATAGATTTTTCAGGCTTGGTTGAAAACGTTTTTCAGATGCGACATTGCTTCACTATGCTGTGTCGACTAGTATAGGATTCCGAGCTGGAATTTCCGTGAGAAGCTCTGCCGCCCGTTACGTGAACACGCAGTGACGGGCGTGCTCATCTAGCCTGGCGAAAAGTGCACAGGAGGTGGAGACGCAGAACGCAGAGACTTTAGATGAGTACGCCCGTTACGCTCAACGGGCGTACTCACCTAAAACCTAATGGAGGTTCTGCTCCAAACATCTGCACATTTTTTAACTTGCCTGTTGCTGTCTGTTACCAAGCATATCACAGATCCGTGGAGCGCGCCCTTTGTTTTCCTGAACATTCGTCCCAAAAGTCTGAAAAAATGAAAAATTTCGAACTTCATTTCTCTGCTTCTTTTTTAAATGTACTACCACTTTTTGCACATAATCACATACTACTGCGTCTCCTCTATCCTATCTTTGCCAAGCTTCGACTCAGCTCTTCTGTATCCTTAGAAATCCTGTAAGCGAAATCCGAGAAATCTTCGATTTTCACGGGGAAATTTTTCAGTTTTTCGATCAGCGGTCAAATTCAGATATATTCAAACAAATAAGTAAATATGTTTGCCTAGAACTCTTTCGCTTATATCCAAATCTAGCCGGGCTTCCTTTCGGCTCCTCTATATCCTCAGAAATCGTGTGCAGAACATCAGAGCTCGCGAAAAATCAACAAACTTTTTTTAACACAAAAATGGCAAAAAGTAACAAAAACAGCCCTCCCACTCACTCCCCAGTCGACGCCCACGATTTGCTTCACTTTTAGAGCTCCAATTTTCACGTTCAACCTTCACTTTCGAAGGCCCATGCTCACCACCTTTTAGAGCTCCAATTTTCACGTTCAACCTTCACTTTCGAAGGCCCATGCTCACCACTATTCCACCTATGTATGGTCCAATAGGAGCTCCGTAGTAGCTCGAAATGCAATTCCGTGGATGGTGTCCTAGGACCCCTAGACATCACATGGTGCTCCAAAGCTATAGAAGCGGTTTCCCGGAATCAATCCTTATGAGGATGCAAAATCCCACGGCTTCTCGACCGGTAGAATTTTTATTAATGGTGATAATATCACATATGACATGACCGCAAAATTTGTCAAGTTTGAGGCATGTTGACACTCAATAATTGTCAAAATCAGAAGGTCATGTAAAAAACGACCTCATGCATAGGAAAGAGCAAATCTTCGTTTATTGTAATCTGTTGGAGCTGTTCCCCGCTACAAAGTAAGTGTGCAGTTAGTCACGTCAGAATCACACCACATTCTTGAACTTGCCAAAAATTAGGTTTTTATGGCTTTTTTGCAGCGTATATGTAAAAGCTGACAAAAGCTTAAATATGATTCTGGATGAGGAAGTCAAGTTCTATACCACTTTAAAATTTCAGCTCGCAATTTTACCTTAAACGAGTTTTATTCCGTCGGTGAACCGATGGTGGAAATGGCAATTTTCCCATCTTTTACCCAACGAATTTCCGTCTAAATTTAACTCTAGTAAACCAAATTCCTCAGAATTAGAAGCAATACATCAGAAAGAGCTATTTTCCAAGGTCACATGCCAACCATTTTTAAATTCGTGAAAATAACTATACATCTACACGTCTACGATTCTAGCTTAGAGTGAAGTAAAGCCACCCAGACGCGACTTTCATTTCTCAAAAAGAGTTCCTGACAATGTGTTTTTGTTCGTACTTGTGCATATTTGATGTACGACTCCTCCACATCGATATTTTTCCATGTTGCAAAAATTAGACTCCGGCGAGGAGTAAACCTTGGACCTGTTTGAGCTCGAATACGACTTCTGCGGTGACAACTGACTGGTTCTTTAATTCATAAAATATGATGCACATTTAAGGTTTTGTCAGCTTCAACACAACTACTAAAAAAACAAGTCTTGGGAGGTTTGGAAATGTAATATTATTCTGAGATGAATAACTGCACAGATACTTTGTAGGAAGGAACAGCTTTCACGCATTACAGTAAAGGAAGATCTGCTCTTTTGTACGTATAAGATCGTTTTCTACGTGACCTTCTGGTTTTGAAAATTGAGTGGCAATATACTGAGTTGGTGAAAAAGTCCTGCAACACTTGCAACGAATTCTTTCGAAATGGATTCCTCCATTAAAGCAGAATCTCAATTAATGGTATATTTACCAATTTTGTGTAGTACGTTCGCCCATCTTTTAAGCAGCTTTTCTTTCCCTTTCTGCACAACTGCGGAGGATGTGGATCGAAAAACTCTCACACATCACTTTTGAGTCTCTGTTGATTGCTAAGCCTCATATTCCTTACATGGCTGTTCTTGGCCAGGTAAAGGTGACTTTCCGACAGGGCCAAGTCTGGCGAATACGGAGGATGTGAGAGAAATTTCCAACCAGAATGCTGAGTCTTTTCTTGCAGAAGATAAATATTTGCTCGTTTTGGACGTCTTCCACGGATGGCGCTTGCCAACTTCTGGAGTTGAGTAGCACAGAAATCGTTCATCACTGTGGTGCCACTATTTAGGAATCCCAGATAAAGCATTGCTTGTGGTACCACCAACAGTATAGAAAAACCTTTTCGGGCAGGTCTGCTTTTGACTGTTTTGGAAGTGATTTCGGACGTGGAATCCATTGGTGTTGCTGTGCATTGCTCGCGTACAGGACCAAACTTCCACATCCACTTGCATTATTTTGAGGAAGTCCTTCCCATTTAGGCGAAGAAGCAGCAGCTCCTTGATGCTCACCCAGAACGACCTGTCATATTCGCACTACCCGTGAGGTACTCATGTCTAGACAACTTTGCTATAACCGAGTCCGTGAGGATGTTCGATGATGGTCGCATAGTTGCAGTAGAGTGTCTTCGCCAACTCGCGGGTGTCAACATCCGGCCTCGTCTTCAGGGCGTCTAGCAAATCGTCATTATTCGCTGTCGATGCGCGTCCTGAGCATGGGCGACTTTCAAGCGTTATTGCGCCAGATTTGTAGCCCTGTTACCATCGAAAGATCGTCCAATGGTGAATAACATTCCCTTCAAAAGCAACACGTAGAATGGCATCGGTATTTGCTGCAGGACGTTCTTGCTGAAAACTATAACAGACAAAGGAGTGAAGTGAGACTTAACTCGCCGACGGCATTGTTACTCAAACACCGATAGAGCTTCCTTCGTATGCCCTTCACAAGAGAGCTTTAAGAACATATCACCTCATACCGGCACAAGACCCCACCTGTCAAACTACCTTTGCAATCTAGAAAAGAAAATCAAAAATGTTGCAGAACTTTTTCACCAACTCAATACCTAAAATTCAGCGGATCTTACGGTCATGTTGTATGTAATCCCGTTGAATAAAAAAGTTCCCGGCGAACGAGAGGCAGTGTGATTTGCATCCAGATAAGGTTTGACTTTTGAAAAGCGTCTTCATAGCTTTAGAGCATCATACGCTCATACGAAGGTCCCACGACAAGTGATTACTTATGAAATTGCATTTTGAGCTGCATAATCAGTGGACCTTAAAATTGCATTTACAGCCAAATAAAACGTCAAAGCTTGGGAATAAAATGCTCACTGGTGATTTTACACTTGTCACGATCGCAATTAAAAGAAAAAGAGTACGTTGAGATGTTTGCAAAACTGATGCTTGAATTGAATCGAGGTCTTGCTGGTGATGTTGCTCAATTGGAAACTGAGAAAAAGTATTGTAATGACGAAAGAGTGGGTCCAAACAATAATAGAAAATCCAAATAAGGGAGAACACTGAACGTTGATCTACTCGACTGTGCAGCTTTCCCAGGAATTGAACCACTGTCTCACTGGTGAAGAACTTCCATACTTGCTACCAGTGGCGGACGCAAGGGAGGGCGCCCTTCCTCCCGAGAATGGGTCGCCAAATTTTCGGAATTACTTTACAATGCAAATAAAAATCTTGTATCAGTTTATTTTTATTATTTTTAATATAATTTTTGTTTATTATCTATTATTATCATTAATATTTTTATTGATTTTATTTTCCATCTGGGTCCCCCAAAGCGGCTGAGACCCCACTTTTTCTCCCACGCCCCCCCCCCCCCTCCCGCCCACTTTCTGCGTCCGCCACTGCTTGCTACAATCATACTACCCCTGCCCTTGGGCAAGAAAGCATCCATATAACGATTCATTGTCTTATCGTTTTCCGAGAATGAATGGGACTTGCATACCTAGAGGGACTACCCATGCCCAAAAGCAAACGCTTCAAATTCAGCCTCGCTCGAAGGTTTAGGTGTAATCGAATGCGAATAGCAAGCACTCTTGTAAGGACTTACGGAAACGGTGGGCCTGAGCCCACATTATGAAGATCTCACACCGCGTGCTCGGTGTAGTATGAGGGTGTGCTTACAGCTAGGAGTGTGAATCCGTTGAGATACTTTTCTTCATCACGCCAGATCCTTGCGGCAGGTCTCCTCGCTGGAAAACACATGCTGGTTCGGAATTCCTGTTTTGTTTAGGGGTTTGTGATTTTTCAAGTTTCTCACGTATCCATTATTTGATTGGAACCAGGGATGTGCGGAAGTAAAATTCAAATTCCCGTAAAACGGAAAACGGAAGGCCAAAAATGGGCGGAAAACGGAAAGCGTAAAACGGAAAACGGAAAATTCCGCACACCCCTGATTGGAACTTCTTTCATTCCATCAGTTCAACTCTTTTGCAATGTATAACATTTTTTAACGTTTCAGTATGTCTTGAACGATGCCCCAAATATTGCATTTTCAGCCCCACGATCCAACTCTTTCCGCTTGTGCTGCTAGTTTGATTAGGAACAATTTTATGTTCATCATGAACAATGGTATTCTAGAATGAAGTGGCCAAAGTACACTTTTTGTTCGCAATGAAAGTAAGCTAGAAGTGTTGGTCATATCCTCCACATTTGTCACACAACCTATCAAAATCAAGCTAAACTATACGCGATTGTAATGAGACTAGTGGCATGCACAGAAGAGACTAGGTCCCAAAACCGAAGATATGTCATGCATATCTTTCGAGATGTATTCAAACGGAGAATTCCACATCTTGGATACAAGATGGAAACAGCTGGATAAAAAGAAATTCCGATGAAGTAATGGATATGTAGTGAAGTTTGAAATGAAAAAAATTAAGCGACGAATTGAACCAGCATGTGTCGTCTTGTATGTCAAGAGATTTACCTCCATACCACTAACCGCTTGCAATCCACCTTACGGTCCTTCTTGATGAACCAAACGGTGGAGAGGGAAATGTCCATAGCTTCCTTGACAAGGCAGTGTAGCAGCAGCGAAGAACATTCAGGATCTACGTCTCTGTCGTAATGTTACTATGTATAGGAAACTCCAAACGTACGTAGACAAGAGTCGAGATCGCGGCGCGGCTCTTATGGGCAGAGACCAGGCGCACACTATACTGAGCTCCCGCGACTCTGCCCAAGAGAGCCGCGCTGCGGTCCTGACTCTTGACTGCGTCCGTTTGGAGTTCTCTGTATGTTGCATTGCGAAAGGCCGTAACATTGTAATATTTTTCCCTTGTTATAAAGTCTGTTTGTACAGCATAATGCCCGTTCGTTTTCAGGGCAAATCATGTCCAAGGAAAAATACGGGATTGAGACGGATTCAATGACGTTGCAGCGTTTCGTTCTGGCTGAACAGCGTCGATATCCTGAAGCCACCGGTGACCTCACTAATCTACTGACCTCACTTCTCACTGCATTCAAGGTACAGCTCCATCGTGCAGGATAGAACAAAGGGGTTGCATCGAAAGCAGATTAGGCACACCATTCACTGCGTCCGCTCTATGATTTCGCTAACACGTCGAACCATGACCATGTACATACGTCCATGTCTGTAGACCCGCATTTGCACTGCCGCACTTGGCTGCTTTGTGTCCACAACTCCATCGACTCTATTCTGACCCTTCACTCAATCGCGTGAACATGAGCAAATTCCTCATGTTACTGAAAAACAACGTCCTGCATTTGTGGGTTTGTCACTAGTGTTCTTTTTTGAATGTTTCTGGTCACCTTGATCACCTTGACCACAGTTGATCTTTGAGTATGCAGGACCCTAGCAATAATTCCGCAATAAATCATTAGGTTTCTTGCATTCTTACAGGTACCGCGTGAAAGGTCTAGCCAGTGTACTGAAAAGAACTGGCTTGAGATTCTTCAGATGTTCAGGATGAATCCAGACGAGGCCAGGTGCTGCACGATTCTTGACCGACTTGGCAAAAGAAGATCCGAACAAAGAACCGTTAGGGCGACATATTTGTCTCCCTTATGATGACACGGAGGGAGATGGACGTGGATATCGAAGGGATCCTAGTAAAAGTCGAAGGTGACCTTCTCCACCATCCGTATAGATGAAGAAATTGTTTCTTCTGGCAGTTTAGAGTGGTCATACTGGTCTTACGATTGGCGAACTCGGCGGACGTTGTGGATATCTTTCCATACCTTTGCGACTTCGACCAAGTGTTGCTCATCTTTCCTTCAGGTCTTCTTTCATTACCTCTCCGAACAGTGTTGCGAGCTTGGACATCAATTGGAGTAGCCTTCTGCCCTCGCGGATTCGCGCTGGCGAACGAGCTCGGGGGTCTCCTGAGACAGCCTTCTCTCGGCAGCTTTGGAGCTCTCAGATTTCCTTGCATTGTCGTCGAGTTTGTTGAATGAACCGGTCGCGCTCTTCTTCAATGCTGTCGACAACAGCATCACGAAAGCAGGCTAGCGGGGTGGAGGAATCCCAGTATATGGCATGTTTGGGCCTCCGCTTCTTGAACTTGCCAGCTTTCTCTTCTTCGCGTGTGAAAAATGAGCCTGTGTTCAGGAGGCGATGGTCCGATCCCGTGGAGAACTTGAGAAGCTCAAAGGAACAGCGACATTTTTTCAGGTAGAATTTCAACTGATGATGTTGGCAATCTCATTATGGCACTATTCACCTGGTGACTCCCACCTTGCGTAGAGAGGTTGACTTTTGAAATTGTGAGTTGTCATGGATGGTCTTCATCATCATTATGGACTTGGAGAGCATCCCTGTTCGTTGCATTGTAGACCGTGTCTGAATTTCCTAAGGCGTCTTCAGGTCCTATCTTGACGTTGCTTCCCTGTAAAGCTTCTGCAAGTCTATGTAAACGGAGTCGATCTCGTCCTCCTCGGAGCTTGACATTGAGACCAAGGCGACAAGGATTGTTGAGGCTGTCCTTGATCCATATCTCAATTTTAACCGTCCGGTGCGGGCTGTTTGCTGTTCGAAGGAATCGATGATTGTGACCAAGTTCGTGTTGACGGTGGCACTGACTCCAACAAGTCCTCTACTGTGGTATGTTCCGAGGAACAATTTTTCTCCAGTGTCAAAGCTGGCATCTAGTGGGCGTTCGCTTCTCGTCCCGGTCAGTCAAGTAATATCATATCTAATATTCATGGATTCATCATCGGATCCTCGATGGAAGCCTGCGATTGAAATGTAGGTGCGTTGAAGGTGCAAATCGTCATCTTAATCTTTTTCATCTTAGGAAACTTAAGTAAACCCTCGGACCTCGTTCTCACTGATGCTGTCGTATCAGGGACTTTTCCGAGATCAGGGGAACATTCTTTTATTGTCATGTGCTGCTTGGAAACTAAATCCACAAGAAATTGCTTGCTGTGCTGCATTCCCTCGCGGGAAAGGTTTCACTGAGAAGTCAGATCGGCTTCCGGGTAGTAGACGATGGAGCATATTAGGTGGAGACGACTCCGAACCCCCTCACTTGCGGCTTCCAGTCAACTAAACGCGGGCTTTTGTCGGATTGATGTACAGAGTACAATCCGTGGTCGCGCAAGCGCACCCTTGCGCGCATGCATGAGCACATTTAAGCAGTGACAAAAGTTGTGGGTCGCTTCGGTCCTGCAGAGACATGAACGGTGGTCGTCGGCTTCTCACACATGATTACGGCAGCATGTCAGCTCAGAACAAATGCCAAATCTTGGTGTAGTGCAACAAAATTTGAGAAAGGAGGCGCTCACATCTTGCTTTAGGATTGTTCTCATGAGGAGGAGCAGCTGCTTCATCTTGCATGCTTGAATGAATGAGCGCCGGCTTATCCAGTTCAGATAAAATTCTCCCGAAAGACAATCGTCGTCTCCTCACAGCTATCTCGAGATTTAGCGCAAAGAGGAAAGATACCCTGTTGAAGTGATTCTAGATTAAACATGTTTTTCACTTACAGATCGAAAAAACGACAAAGAAAGTGCGTGGGATACCGGAGCGCGTATATGAATCGTGCATCCACGTCGACGATTCGTAGCGAATACGCAGCGGATTTTCGCATTCGTGCCTCATTCCCACATGACCGCATTCACGCATCTTCTCTGTCTGGTTGGTGCACTGAGCCACGATTTCAACCGGGCCTCAGCAGGGCAGACAAGTTTAGCTGGCTTCCTCCACTCTCGACCGAAACGGAAACATGACTTAGCTTTGACATCCAACCGCGACCTCATATACACACATACATATTCACATATGTACACATACACCATACACACAGGATGTTTTTTGGTCCTTTTTGATACTATCTGATATCAACTGTGATGAAAACTAACTAACAACCAACAAAACTATGTGGTTTGATTACGACGATGATTTCAGTGCGAGCGGTGCTGTCGTGCTGAATAAGAATAAAGTGAGCGTGGCACCAGCGAAAGCGTGCGTAGAATACAAAATGGTTCAACACTAGTTTATTCAGCTATTCAGCAACATTTATAACAGCAATGACAGTTTATTGTGGAGGCAGGGAAGAAGGCAAAAGCAGGAGTACAGGTAGATTTGCAGGCGGAGGCAGAAGCAGGGGTCCATGTAGAAGAGCAGCTAGTAACACCGGAGTCGACTCCGCCGTCGCATTCTCTCCTCTCTCCCGTCCCTGCAGCTGCATCCTCGCTCCGCCACGCGCTGAAAAATTCAGACTTGGTCAAAAGGAGGAAATGACTCATGCTTCTGCTTTCCTTGCTCCTACTCTCGCTCTTCCTCACCTTTGACCTCATTCACAATAAGATCGTCCTCCACCCACGGGCCGTGTATGCTGATCGTTGCATATAAGCATTGTTTCGACTGCTGAGATTGAATACCGGCGGAGTAGCAAATAAAACAAGAAACTACTTGATGTAGTCAGTAAAGGAAGTTTCAGACACTATCGCAAAATACGTGTCTGTACAACACTGGAAATAATGCTCACTCATCATGTGGTCAGCCAAGGAGAAATAACTTCGATCACTTTGACGGATATGCATTCTTCTACTGAACATTTTTAAAAGTTGCAATGTTCAAGGATAAAAAATCCATTCATAAGCAAATTTCGAAGAAGTTCTCTACCCATTTCTGACTGAGGGAGGAGGAAGGGGTATCGATAGAAGACCGAGCAATCGTATGAGAGTGGACCAATTTCCTTCGTGGTACAGTAAAACGCGGATTGCTAAGATGTTATTCAATTTGGGTTATTTTCGATGTTTTCTAGTTAAATGTTCACTTGAACTTTTCGCAAATAGTCTTACTTCGATCTGGGTTCTCTGCAATGAACTTTTTCGATCACTATGTTCCAGGCTATTTCTAGCGCTGTGCGAAAAGCTGGTTTGGCTAATCTGTACGGTATCGCAGGAAACACTAACATCCAAGGCGAAGAGGTAATTCCGCATGTTTTTGCAGTATCTGCGAATTCAAGGTAAGGTTATTGTAAACTATAAACTCATTTCAGGTAAAAAAATTGGATGAACTTAGCAATGAGTTGATGATCAACATGCTTCGTTCTTCCTATGCTTGCAGCGGGATGGTATCAGAGGAAAACGAGGAAGTAAGGCAGTTTCGTCTGTAGTTCACGTTTCAATTTGGATCATAGAATGGATTTTAAGTGAAGAGCTTAAGTTAAAGTTCTGCAATAGGATTAACTCTCAGATTATTGATGTTGATGAGGGGAAACGCGGTAAATATGTGGTGTCTTTCGATCCGCTTGATGGTTCTTCAAATATTGACTGTCTGGTTTCAATAGGTAGGCATGTTTTGAATAATCGCTTAATTGACTTTGTTGCTCAGAGGCAGTGTCAGACCTTATATTCTTGTCTGAGATATTAACGGATTTTCGACACGCTGTATCCGGACGTACGTACATGAAATATATCAAAATGAAGCATTTGCTCAACATCACTGTTCGAACAAATTCTGCACCATTTTGCTCAAATAAACTGACTTGCAAGGCAGGGTATCGCTTTCGATGTTGTTGATCGGACATCACTTGTTGGCCCGACGTTGATGATGTAGCGGATAGTATAGTTGTAACCGAATATTTGTGTTCGAATAAATATTCGAAAAATTGACGGCGGTGTGTTTGGGCTCAACCAGAAAAGGGGCGTGGCCATTGATGCTCGCAAGTAGCCTTCTATGGAAAAATTTTGGAGCGTTTTAAGAAATATAGTTCAAGAATTTCATCTCTCTGCTAGAGCCTTCCTGGCTGTCACATAGCGGCTGCGCGCTGCGTGCGTACCCACGGGACACCCACAGCCACGCCCCAACCCCCCCCCCCTCTTTTAGCTGAGCCCAAACGCGCGTCCTCCGAAAAATTTGAGTATTCGAGTAGACGAATCTTCGCAGTTGTCGACATATCCGAATATATTTGAATCCGAATATTCAACGGGGGCAGGCACTATATGAAAATACTCGAATATTTGGAGTTCATATTCGATATTCGAAAACGGTTTGAGGCATAAGAAAAAACATTTCATGTGGTGTATGAATACTGTCCTTCATGCTTTTAACAACATCAGGATTTGATGGTGGTGAAAATTGCTATGCGAGCTAGATGTTAGATTTTTCGAGGCTAATGCCTTTAAAGACTTCCAAGGACGCGCCGAAACGTCATTGTTACATCTAGGAAACCTCATTGGGACAAAACTCGACCACAAGATTAATTTACTATGCCGAGATTCCAAGAAAAAAGAAAGCTCTTGAGCTATCACATGGATTCGGTTCTGATTCATCTTCTAGAAGAGCAAAAAAATTTTAACACATAAGCATACTTCACTGTGATCTGAACTGCCTTCTTCTACCCAACAGGAACGATTTTTGGAATATGGAAGAAAATCACTGAGGGCCCTGCTACGAAAGCCGATTTCATGCAGCCTGGGAAGTAAGCAACTGTAATTATCCATTATACTCTTTTTGTTAGTCAGATCACCAGCATTTGAGGGCAATGGTGGCGGCTGGATACTGCCTCTATGGTTCGGCAACTATTGTCGTGCTTTCAACTGGTCATGGTGTTAATGGATTTATGCTGGATCCGGTGAGATTTTGCTAAAATAAATTTTGTTTCTGTTTCTAGTTTCTTTTAACGTCCGACATCGTATTTTTAGAGCATTGGAGAGTTCATTCTAACTCATCCAAGGATGCGTATTCCGGACAAGGGTAAGGTGTACAGCATTAATGAAGGATATGCGAGATTCTGGTCGAAAGGGCTCACCGAATATATTCACACGAGGAAGTTCCCCGAGGTCTCGCTAACAGCAGTATAGCTAATCAACGAAGTATATGTATACAAGTTTTGTATCAGAGCGGTCAGAGCGGCTTATGGATTGGCTTGATCCACAACTTCCGTCCTCATTCCTAATTCTAGTTTTAAAATGGAATAACTTTGCAAAACGCAGTATCAATCACTGATAACAATTCATTTATATAGATTAACTTGCATCATCTCATTGATTCTTCTTATGTAGATCCTATTCAGAACGAGGTCCACTTTAAATGAATAAATTTCGATGGTGCTTTTCCATCTGGTCGCGTGCAATGCCGTTTTCCCCAAGCAGAATGTTGCGTAGTGACCTGACCAAATGGCATATTTGAAGGGCCAGATTTAGTTATAATGTTGGGAAGGAAAGCAATTCCCAGCTAGGCGTTCTCGGAAGACTGCGTAATATTCGCTATTTTCGCAACGCAGTGTGGAGCCTTGTGCTGAAAAAAAACGTCATTATAGCGTCTTTTTCTTGAGTGGCTCCCAATATTTTAATTCTTCAAACACTGCACAAGACGGATAAGAGCCGTTTCTTCTGTTCGTTAATCGGATTTTGCCATTTCGTCTTACTCAGCGCTGCTGCGTCGATGGAGACCCGATACCCCTTAGTGTAAAACACCCAAGCCTATTATCAGGTAATTGGAGGGTGGTCCAAGATTATAAAGACAGGAGTTGAGTTCGAGTTTTCTACCAATCTGGAGTTTCGTTGTTTTGTATCCCATTTTTTGGTGTTCATCTGTTCAGTCGTAGAGTTTCTTCCAAAGAGTTGGAATGGGGAAAGGAAAACATCGAATTGATTGTGAACGACTACTGACCGTGGTTACGAGTTCTAAGACGAGGTTGGGATACGCCGAATCACCACGCTTTCAGCGTGCACATCAAAACGAATCACCGTCACTGACTATACAATGAGGAAATTGTTCTTGAAAATTCAAGACGGGAAGCGTATGAGAACAATAACATTCACTCTCTTACCTAAACGCTGAAAAAGAAGTGGAAAATATCCCTAACAGAACATTTTGCGCTGTTTTTGTGTCGGACGCCACACCCGCTTCTTTGTTATTACTTTCCCCAGAATTTGTTCATGTGAGTTTGTCGGTATGATTCTCTTTCAAGGACGAAACCTTGTTTCACTCTCGTCTCTCCAGTCTATGTTGTGCAGAAGTTCGCCCACGACCTGAGATACAGGTATCATCGGGAAACCCGGTACTGGACAGAACAGCTACATTGTTGACATCAATGGCTTTATCAGAAACCGCTTTGTCGTTTCAAAACCTGGCTCATTCTTGGAGCCAAAATCAACTTAACGGCAAGTCGATCTCATCCGCATCAATAGCGCAGCTTTGGAGGCTCACCTCTCCAACATGACTGCAAAGCAAAGCGTGGTTTACAGAAACTATTGTGATCGAAGGATGCGTTAAGATACACATTTGATGATAATTGCGGTAACTTTGTTGTAATGCCGTAAAGTCGATGGACAAGGAACAAATGGAACTGATTTCATCGGACCCGACAGTATAGGGGGGCCATAAGTTATTGCACAGCGTTTACTCATTTATTACTCCACGAGGAACACATGGTTTATTATGCGCTTTTCTTCACTGAATAGAGAATGTTTCAAAGAATCTCATAGTCAACACCAGATTTTCCATGAGGGTTTTGCTTTGGAGCTGTTGGCCTCGGAACAGATTTTTGAAAAAAAGTCGGTAGTTGTGACAATTTTTGTTGGAAAATCCATCAAATCTTCGAGGATGGTCTTTATGCTCATACTGGGTTGAGGAATAAGTTCGTTCCCAACTTGTTTTTTTTTT
The DNA here is from genome assembly GCA_037903475.1 of Ancylostoma caninum. Classification (NCBI taxonomy): domain Eukaryota; kingdom Metazoa; phylum Nematoda; class Chromadorea; order Rhabditida; family Ancylostomatidae; genus Ancylostoma; species Ancylostoma caninum. The sequence goes on from JBAJFG010000111.1 coordinate 3,404,421, forward strand.
TTCACGGTGATTTGAACCTTGCTTCAATGCAGTCATAGACCATTTTGTAGCTCTTGATTTGCTCTTTGCAAACATTGCAACCTCATTTTTCAATTCTCGCCTTACCTTGTTTTCTACCGCATGGATTGATTTTTTTCGCACTCAAGTAGACAAAATTGGATCTCCACACAACCGACTATCGTTCGACTTCGATCATGGATAAAATGTGGCTCAATTGGCTGGTCATGTCAACGACGCTCGGGGAGGACCTTGTTTGCTGAAAGGACATCATAGAAGTGGCAAACCCGCTTCAGACAGGGCAAGTTCGGCTTCGAAGTTGTTTCTCGCTCTGGACGCTCAATTTGTGGGACATAGAGGCGATTATCCGCTAAAGTGCTTTAGATGTAAAGAATAATCACTAGTGATGCTAACTTTCAACATATGCGCGCTGACGCATTCCGTGCAAAAACCTAGAATGCTCGGTAGGATGTGATCGTCCACATTGAGTATGCTCGACTTCTCTATACAGATTCCACCAAAATGATAAACAAGAAACTCGAGTGCTGAGGGTCTTCACGAATGCCGACTCTACAGGTCTGGTGCAGTCATACACCACCTATTTTGATGAGTTCCTCATTCATTCCATGAACTGTGATGCAAGAGTTGCGGTTGCGGGCTACAAATTGAGTCATCTCAAACAAAGCAGTATTTCGTAGACATGCCCTGTCTCTGGCAGCATTAATAGAAAAGGAAAGGAGCTATGCAACCCATTTAGTGTGGTTTACAATTTTCGTGGGAACTGGTGGTTTCTATGCCCATGAAAAACCGAACGAACTTATTCACCAACCCAGTATATTTCTGAAAGAGCAAGAAGTGCTCTTTTCAAATCTACTCGCGATTTCCCATGGAAATTGTTTAGAAGAAATATGGGAAGGGAAAACAACGAGTAGTACATACTCCCAGTGATGACCAAATTCTACCAAGTTTGATTTTCAAACATTTTTCCACTCAAACCCATGACAACAGCTAGTGATTGAATGTGTTCTGGAAATTATAATAGATTAAAATGCTACAAAATTGTCATGCAGTTCCATCAATAGGCCTAGACTTAGGCGATTGTGCCGCTTGAAACATGAGGCTTCGTTTTCTCATCCAAGCAACTTTTGGAATCCAGGCTCGTTCTCTGCTCTTATCACCACAAATCTTGAGCGGATTTTGAACACACACACACACACACCTATTCTATTCGGCTTAGTTGGGCGATGGTCAACAGAGGTGAAATCCACAAGCCCGTAGCGAGGCCATGCTTCTGCGCATAAAACTTGTGGTCCAACGGAAGGATGTTGCATGCTATTGTAGGTGCTGGAATTTTTGTGGGCGATCGCCTCTTAGTTTAAGAGTAAAAACATCGTTTTGGTGCCTGGTAGAGCCTTTGTAATATGCGTGAAGGCCTCCACCATTGTTGACGAAGATTCCGCATAATGAACTGATCATTGGTAGTGAGATTCATCTCGCATTAAAGCATAGATTTTACCGGCAGCAGTTATTTTTGCTCGGAACCTGGTAGAAACATCTTTACTGATGCATTTTTAACACATGAGAATGACATATGAAAGTACTTCACATGGGTTCATTGTTTTATAAAGTGAGTTCATGTGCGTCGAATATAGCCGTGCACTCTAGCTACAGTGGGCGTCAATGGCGGTGGCCCATCCACGGCATCGAGAAGGAAGCTGCGCGCGCGCCATAACCGATGTCTTCTGCTGCTATTATGCTATTTCTAGCAGATTTCCTATCCGTTTCAAGGATTTTGGGCCGAATCGGGAAGAAAGCGCCAAGAAATAGCATCCCGACGGCAGACGACACCGATCCCGGTGCGCGCGGAGCAGTTGCGCGGATTGCTTCTCGAGGCCATGGGCCACCGCCATTGACGTCCACTGTAAGTATGGCGTTTAGACTAGTGGTAGAATAGATTCTTCGCAGTCATTTCAAATAGATCGATTTTGCACTACAAATATTTTCAGGTGGGCAAAAAAGCCATGGTACAACGTTACGTTGGTTCCATGGTTGCAGATATTCATCGTACAATTGTCCATGGAGGAATATTCCTCTACTCCCCTACTAAGGATGCACCTAAGGGAAAAGTGAGCTTTTCCTAACAAACTCTACTCTATGCTTCATTTTTTTCTTTAGCTCCGCCTTCTGTATGAATGCGCACCCATGGCGTTCGTTATCGAGCAGGCTGGAGGGTTAGCTACTACCGGCAAAGTAGGAAACTATGTTTTTGAAGTCGCACCTCTATAGTCATTATATCTATTTAGGGGCGTATTCTTGACATTGTTCCAGAGGATATCCATCAAAGATCTACTCTTTACTTGGGAAGTAAAAAAGATGTTGAAGAACTTCTCACTTTCTTCGCAAAGGACAAGTAGTCTCCGAACTTGTGATGCTGAATGCTCGAGTGTTCTAGGCGATTTCAGTTATTAAAACTTCGTTACTTTTTCTAGTTTTGAGTGGAAGAAGTCTTTGTTCTCTGAAGAATGATAGTCACGGGATCGCAATTACTGGAATTGGTGGCGAATGCACTCGACAACATGAATCTTCCGCGCCCTACAGTCACGACACTTTTCGCTGTTTTTCGTGCATAGAATTGGTGTGTTATACTCTGAAATAGTCATGGGTAGTAGTTTCTCAGTACAGAAGGGATTTATCGATTATATCGATTTTGTTGGTTTTTCGTAATTTTTGTCCAGAGGTCGGTAGGGACATGTCTTCTGGGGTTTGTCAATACGCTGAATACAAAAATGACAACCATTTTGCACAAAATTTTGGTTTATTGATTTTATCGATTTTTTCCATTTTCACCCGAGGACGGACAGGGACATGTCTGCTGGGGTTTGTTAATACGCTTAATACGTGTATGACAAGCATTTTGCACGAAGTATCGATTTGTCGATTTTATTGATTTTTGGCTCTTCTGCCCAATAGACCGGTGAATAGATCTATCCTGGTGTTCCTCGATACGCTGAGTGTGAATATGACAACCATTTTGTACGAATGCATCGATTCATGTCACCGAAATAGCTTAACTAACTTTCCGCCCACAAGTCAATAGGGAACGGTCACATGGGCTTCGCTAACATGCTGATCACTGAAATTACGGAGCTTTCAATGTTTTAATGAATTTATCGGTGATAGTAATTGGCCTCAGCAGTGTGATGTAGCCAAGGTAGTAAAACACCCGAGCGAAGCCGGGTACGACTGCTAGTTGCATATACAATACAGCCCACGGGATTTCGAAAACCGATGGTCGCTCTGCGGAGTCACTCTCGCTCACCATCGTTTTGCTGCAACTCCTTTAGAATTGCTCCAATCAAAGAATGGTGGTAACCAGTTGACTCGATCACCTTAAATATATCATTAAATAGATAAATATCGATCGGTGCCGCCTACTGTACCGGATTAGTAGAGTTCATAAAAAGCTGTCAGAGACCTCCAATTTTCCCTTAGGTTTGTTAGATCTGCTGCAATTGCATAGCCTACCAGCAGCTTAGTTTAAAAAATAGCCTGTCCTTTAGATAGTGTAGAGCTTGCTCAGTTCTGCTCTTACTTGCTTGGTATCAAAGGATCTATCTTCAGTTTGACAAATAATCTTAACTTAATCCTGAATTCCAGGTAATGCGCTTATTTCTACTCCTACTAATCCTGTACAGGAGGAGGCAGCGATCGATATTTATTCATTCATTCATTTATTTGTTGATACACGTAAAGTGCGCAAGCCAAGTAAAGACGTGAAACTAAAACAAAAAAAACTTAACCTTAACATGCAGTGGTCAGTAAAACAAACAGGATGGGTGAGGATGATGGTGAGATTTACCATTAGAAGAGGGGGGGGCAAGTACCACTGAGTTTCTGTCACTTCCTATTTCGAGAATAAATTGATGTCCTTCTCTCGGGGTCAAAAGCGAAGAGGCGATGAATGAGTAGCCAAGAGATCACGGGACAATTACCGGATAAAAAAGGAGGAAGCGGGTACCAGTTGAATCACTCATTCTTTAGTTTATGCAAGCTATCCAAAGTGGGTCTAGTCAAGCGCTGGTGTCATTTGAAGGGCAGAGCAAAAATCAGTAATTTTTGTGAGAAATGCAAGAGGAGAACCAATGCAGTAGTCTCAACAAATTCTTACCTTTATGTATCGAGTACTCGTAGGAAGTCAATAAGCAGAACCTTTACCCTGGACATTGAGTAGGCCATCAGAAAGATCTCGTCAAGGCGAATCGACTGGTTACCACCATTCTTCGATTGAAGCAGTTCTGAAGGAATTACAGCAAGGCGACGGTGAGGGACATGACTCCGAGGAGTGACCGTCGGTTTTCGACACTCCTTGAGCGGTATTGTATGTGACTGCCTGTAAAAAATAAACAGCAAGTCAAATCAGCAGCCATTATATTTTACAGCTGTTAAATATCAATTGGCTCAGCCTCCTATACTCAGCGGAGTCCTCACGATCTTTCGAAAGTAATGGAGAGAGGAAAAAGGTTATTTTTGTCTTGGATGGGGTGAAGAGTGGCCTGATCTACGGATTGCTCAGACAAACCCTCGCTGGACGTGCGCGACAATCTCGCTGGCTGCGCAGGTAAGGCCCCGGCAGAAGCGAGTTTGTCGCGCGCGCCTTGCGAGATGGGCACACGCCCCCGGAGAAGTCGCTGCGCACGCCCAGCGATGACGTCACAGCTGGTCAATATCAAAGTTCTGAACTTTCGTCTACGGACGTTCGTCACCCGCCGCGCCGCCGCGCGCAAATTCGCGCGCGGCACTACCTTTTTTTTCCTTAGCGCAGACGCTGGGAGGGTGGGTATGGAGCGTTATACCTGGAGTGGGAGATGCGGTCGACCTCTGACAGAAGCCATTATCCGTAAGAGGGTCATCAAATTAACCATCGCATACAGTACGCTTTATAGGCAGCCGGCGGCACCGTTTACTGCTGGTGTCGACCTAGCGCGCTTGGCAAGCGCTAATATGAACCTATTCCTTCTTGTTTTGCATTATCATTTTCGTCGGATTTGAATTTATTTGTTTGTTTGTTTGTTGTGGGGGGAGGGGTGAGAGCAGAGAGGTAATCTTAGATGGGCATTGATTTGCTGCTTCTTTTTTCCTTATATTTTTAGTGAACAACTTAAAATATCGGAGTATAATTGATAATATAATATTTAGTGTGAATAAATGAAGTGAACTGACTCCCTCTCAGGTCTTTTCAGCAGCAATCATAGACCGTTAGCACGAATAAATTCAAATCCGACGAAAATGATAATGCAAAACAAGAAGGAATAGGTTCATATTAGCGCTTGCCAAGCGCGCTAGGTCGACACCAGCAGTAAACGGTGCCGACGGCTGCCTATAAAGCGTACTGTATGCGATGGTTAATTTGATGACCCTCTTACGGATAATGGCTTCTACCTCAGACCAATCGCAGAGCTGGGCCGCACCACCCTCTCCAGGTATAACACCCCGGGAGGGTTCGTCGCGCACTCCGCACTTCTCGCCGCGTTCGCGAAAGGAAGGGTGACGAACGTCACGTAATCCTGAACTTTGAGCGACAAGAGTTCACCACCTAAGTGTTGTGATAGCGCATGACCATCTATACAAAAATGCCCGCTGTGGACGACCCTCCAGTGGGGGGCTAGCGGTTGAGAGATTTTTTACCTCGTTTTTAGCCCCAAATTCGTTCTATCTCGCTATGCTTCTCGTGTTCGAGAGAGGCGATAAAGCTGACGCTTTCGTTTTTTCAAAGAGTCCTTCACGTTCTAACACCCCATTATACATTGGAATATTCGATGATTTTTGGAATATTCGAAATTTTTGAATAATTCGCAAAATGGAAAATTTGAAATATTCGAATTCTGAATAGTTCGAATATGGGGCTTTTTGCAATATTTGAACATTTGAATAATTCGAATAAGGTGTCTTCAAAAAATGCGAATGAACGAATTATTCGAATGTAGGACTTTTTCGGTACCCGAATGAATGAATCATTCGAATAACCGACTTTTTGAAATCACCGAATGAATGAATAATTCGAATGGAATGTTCGGTCCAATACCATTTCAATCATAGCTTTTAAATTTTTCGTTCCTGGCCGCCACTATCAACCACAGAATTGTAAAAGGTGACTCGGGCTGGCATTCTTTAGAAATTCTAGCCTGGACCTCACTTCAGGGGGTTATTCGATGCGCTGATCATGAAAGTCGCACTAATTTTCTAGCCCAATCACGTTTTGCGCCAAGGTGATGTGAGATCACAGTAAGAAACAGAGAAAATATGAATTCTGGCGAGGAAATGGCAGTGCGATCAGACACTTTCCCGCTTTTCTGCTCAGAAAATCCCGGAAATTTCCTCACTAATTGATGAAAGGGTTAATGAATGTGATAAACACAAGAATCGTAGCCACTTTGTACCAGCTAGCCACTTGTACTAGCTCTCATTAGCTTTGCGGGCTGACCACGCACCATTGCTAGATTGACCGCGCTTCGATGCCTGCCTATCCGCGGATGATTCAGGTAGGGACCGCGTGGGGGGTCTACTATAGGCTGATATATCAGCCCGAGACTGATGCGCCGCCCGCCAGAATAATTGTCTGAGTTGAGCGGGTTTCAAAGTTGTGCCGCGCCGCGCCATGTAATGAAGGATAGGGCGCGGCAACGCAGACCCAGACATTCGGGCGCGAGTCCCGCCTGACAAAACGCCCCTTTCTCATTTTCGCGACAAAATCCGGTGCACCGGCGGGAGACATCATATTGGTTTTATTGGAGGATTGAACGGAAAATATTGCAGACTAGTGATCATCACGTGGCGTTATACGATTCCAGTGAGGGGTATATAAGGGCATCAGTTTGCAGGTAGACCTCAGTCTACTTTCCGCCTCGGCGGAGAGTGGAGTCCCACGGGACTCGTCTGGTCCACTCAGGCCCGGTTGAAACCGTGGCAGCGCAGGGACCAGGCGAGATGCGTGGGGAGCGGTCGCAGATGCGGCTCGGATGCAGAAGTGCGTCCTGATCCGCTAGTAGCTTCCGGCGTCGGCGGATGGAGTGCGTGCGCTCCTGAACTCGACGCACATTTTTGCTTTCTTGTGCTTCTCCGTTCCGGGACAAAATTCGATCTCCCGGATCATGATGCTGGGTATCATCGTCGGGACAAAATCCGGTCTCCCGCCGGAGCTCGCGGGACAAAATCGGGATGTTGCGGGACAAAAACGCGCAGTTTTTGATGACTCCCGCTCGCACTCGAGCGAGAGTCATGATTTTGTCAAGCGTGACTCGCTCCCAAAAGGAGCCATTATAAGAAGGTCATCAAATTAAGCACTGCATACAGTACGCTTTGTAACCAACCGGCGGCACCGTTTACTGCTGATGTCGAGCTAGCGCGCTTGGCAATCGCTAATGTGAACCTATCCTTCTTGTTTCGGGATCGTTTTCGTTGGATTTGCACTTGTTCATACTAACTGTCTACGACTGCTGCTGAAAAGACCTGAGAAGGAGTCAGTTCACTTCATTTATTCACACTAAATATTATATTATCAATTATACGCCGATATTTTACAACTTCTTCATGCGTTGCTGATGTTGTTTGCCTAAATGCTTTTCCTTGAGAGTGGAGGGTTACATTCAAAGTGAAACGGATAGGCACTGCCTATGGTTGAGCACATCCCCCTTCACATTCTGCTTCTGACAACATTGCTTACAATGCTATTACCACTAAAGAAAGGACTCTTGCCAACAACTGCCGAAATCTCACACGAGACAAAACAGAAGCCTCCTTCTCTTGCTATTCCTATGCACGAAGATTAGCGCATTAAAAGTTATTGCTTTTGCTTATTTCCCCTATCATCAAGCTCAGGATTATCATATAAGAAAATGTAAAAAATGTGCCGAGGTTACGTGGAAAATGAAACTTGTACCATATGATTTGTCTAGCACTTCAATTCCGATTCTTGAACACATTTCATACGAAAAATCTTTTGATTCCGTTGAATTTGTTATGTCATGGCCTTCATCACCCTGAACTATGCCTATAACCCTGAGTTATGCTTCTCAGACATGACCACATGAAACCAATTTAAGGTTTGTGTGAGGGAGGGAGAGCAGAGAGATAATCTTAGATGGGCATTGATTTGTTGTTTCTTTTTTTCTTATATTCTAATGAACAGCTTCAAAAAAAAAACAACATGATGTATCGAACAGAGGCAAAGCTATTGTTCAACCATAAACCATAGGCAGTGTCTTTCCGCTTCACTTTAAATGTAATCTTCCAATCTCAAGGAAAAGCAGTTGGGCAAACAACAGCAGCAATGCATGAAGAAATTGTAAAATATCGGAGTATAATTGATAATATAATATTTAGTGTGAATAAATGAAGTGAATTGACTCCTTCTCAGTTCTTTTCAGCAGCAGTCATAGACCGTTAGCACGATTGAATGTAAATCCGACGAAAACGATTCCGAAACAATAAGGATAGGTTCATATTAGCGATCGCCAAGCGCGCTAGGTCGACATCAGCAGTAAATGGAGCCGCCGGATGAAAGGGCAGTTGGGGTGGGGGGGGGGCACCCTACAAAAGGTCATAGGCTTCACCTTGTAAGCCTAAGTAAAAGCACTAGCCCAAGCCTAAGTTTAAGCTAAGCCTAAGCCTAATCCTATGCTTAAGCATGGGTTTACACCTAAGCCTTAGGCTTAGGCTTAGGCTCCACTGGAGTGCCCCCCCCCCTCCCCAACTCCATTTTCACCATAAAGCGTACTGTATGCGTTGGTTAATTTGATGACCTTCTTGCAGATAATGGCTTCTGCTCCCCAATGTCTGAGGAGCGACCTCGCGCGGCAAGTGCCGCGAGCAGAGGGTCTTTCAGAGAATTTGCCTCGCACGAGCCCTCCGCGGCATTTTGCAAGCTCGCTCTGCGAGCCGCGGTGTCGAATGGTCTGGGGTATTCGTTGCCGCGTGGCAGATCCAATGCAACTTCCAGAGCGAGATGTTTCCCGCGCATGGGTCACTTCTCGTGCCACACCGCGCCGTAGATCGGAAAATGTCTGAAACTCGCTTTTGTCGCCTAGTGCTCGCCGTAGGTGTCGGTCGAATGGCGCGATTCTTAGGGTGGCACTATAGACAGGGTGGATCTGGGGGACTGAATCTGGGGGCGCTACTACCACCCGATTACGGTCACGCGCTGCGGTTTGCCTGGATCCGCCTGACGGGCCAACTTGTCCACCTTTCCGCCATTATCCTACCGTGGAAGAGAGCGTACAGATTTGCAGGTACCTCTACGTAACAAACCCCTGAAATTAGGTTTCCCTTCTGTATGCGTGACTTTTACACAGAATTGGTGGGGTTCTGACACAATCAATCTTAAATAAAATAAATCAACAACTTGACGTCAAGTATTCAACTTTAATGTCATCATTAGCACCCCTGAAATGTCCAAGAACTTCAGAAAGCCACAAGTTTGGGCAACGCAGTTTTCAGTTATTCAGCAATATGAAGAATCTACACATTGGAACCATTTGCGCTGATGTTTCAGAAGCTTCTTATACTGACAGAGTAGTCATTGCGCTTCCATAAAAACTTCTTTTGACAATACATTCACTTGGTTATTCAGATAAGCTTCATGTTCGCAACTGCTCATCCGTGCACCCTAAAAGCACTAGTACCGCCACTCCGGCGTTTTTCTCAACGGTCGGATGGTGGTTGGATGGACAAGTTGCTCTGTCAGGCAGATCCAGGCAAACCGCGACAGGTGACCGTAATCGGATGGTAGTAGCACGCCCCAGATTCAGCCTGTCTATAGTTCCACCCGAAGAATCGCGCCATACGACCGCCCTCCGCTTGCCGTCAGTAGGAAATTATTTCAAGATGTCGTAAAGGTGTGCGCAGTTGGTGTAATGTCATGCGCTGCTATGTTATTGACGCCTACTCTAGTGTAAGCGCAATGCTCTGCATATGTGTAAATGGATGTGCATGTATGTGTGCGTAAGTAAAATTATTCCCGTCCTTTCTGTGGTTTTCGAATGGTTTTCAGGATTCTTTTTTCGATTAGTGGTGGTCCCCCGTCTCACACATTGCTGTATATTTTGAACACAAATCAATATGTCAGCAAATATAGCGCTTTCCTCAAGACACCGGTGAGGTTACTCGCAATTTTCTTCCATTCCATGTTATTTGTCGGATTATAGTACGGATATGGCTACTTTGTTTGATGTGTTCTGTGAAGTAGGCGTTAGTGGACAAGATGACCATCCTGTCATACTAACCAAATATCCTGAAGATTACAATGAAGAAACTGTGTTGAAGGGCGTCCGGCAGTTCTGTTTTCCGTGTGGACTTAAGGAGTGAGTTTAGCACTCTACCTTCTCTTTATCTGTCCAAGTTATAGTCTAACCATAGAGCTGACTCTGATGCTGTGCAACTCTTTTCATTTGTGCTGACAGACTCACAGTCTCAGTACACTTTTGGGTATTGCCGCTTCACACCCAGAAATAATACGTGCATTTGCGTAATGAGGTCAGTTCCATAGTTTTATAACACCTGTATTCCGCTAACAGGATTATTTCAGCGGCTTTTCTTGGCCTGGTGTTTTCTATAAAATTCTTAATCACGTATCATTAATAATGAATAATGGGACGGTTAGTCTACCTACTACAAGGCCATCTTTCTTAAAGTGTATTCGCAGTTCTGTATTCACATTCCAGCAAGATGATCTGGATTCTATTCTAACACGGATATATCACACAGATATCCCTAATGTCGGCGATATGTTGCAGTTTGAATGTCATAATGGGATGCACGTAAGATTTCGTAGACTATGTCAGAAGTGGAGATATTGAATTTCTTGCTTTCCTCAGAGACAGCTCATTTCATATTCTCTTTTAGATTTCACGATTTCGCAATTAGCTTTTCATACAATTCGAAAATACATCCAGCTTTGCAGAAGCTTGAGGTTAAAGTGCCTGATATTACGAAATTACCCACACTTCGTGAGGATAAATTTATGTTGGAGTTCTACAATGCTGTCTCTTCACGACAAATGTTAGCAATTTATGCAAGGTGATCGTTAGCAAGCACTTCTTATGTTCTTGCTTCCATTCTTAGCACTATTTACTTCCAGTCTACTCAAAGAGCGTCGAATCATATTTACTGGACGCAAATTAAGTCAGTTAAGTTCTTGCATTCATGCTGCATCAACCCTTCTCTATCCAATGTCATGGTAAGGCTTTGTCTCATAGTTAATTCTTCAATTCCCTTTCATTTATGTAACTCTCAGGCAGTCTGTATTCATACCTGTATTACCTGAAAGCCTGCTTGATATGATCATGGCACCGATGCCTTTCCTTATAGGTGTTCCGAAACAGGTCATGGAATCAAACGTAGGTTTTCAGAGCGTAAATTTGAAAGAATTTAATAGGAGAACTAGTATTATGGGATTGGTCTATTCTTCATGCTAACTTTCCACAAATGGTTTCACCAATATCTCACATATCATTAGAAGTTTTTCTTTCCCATTCACAGCGTTTTAAAAGTTCTTCTTTCCCATTCACAACGTTTAACTCCAGAATTGTTCAGTTATTGAAAGATTTGGGTGAGATGGTTATCGTGGATCTTGAGGATAAGACGCTTCAGAGTGCACATAATGATGTAGCTGATCTCCCCAGTGAGGTAGTCAAAGATAAAGCTACATTCATATTTTACAAAAGAACAAATATGTTGATGTGCTTTTATATTGTCGTTCATAGGTCATAGCGTACCTCAAGAGTCAATTGAAGAACTCGACGGACATGGACGATTCAATATCTAGGAGCTTCCTTCGAGCCAATGTTCAGCTCTTTGGTGGATATCGAATGGGTTTTGTTCGAAGCGAATCCACTGGGGTTGGTTGAGGTCCTCATTATCACTGAATTGGTACTCAATTAACTTCTTTCCTGATAGCGTTCTTTGTGTCCTAGTTTTCACGTTTCCATTTTTCTTTTCAGGATAAAATACTCAATTAAGTTCCAGCCACAAGCGTGGTAACAATAAGAAGTGAGCTCCCACGACCCGCTTTCAACCACAGAAATATGATACAGCCCCCTCCTCTCTTATACCCAGTTTGTTACCTCCGCTATTTCGTATTTAAAGTTTTATTTTGTTAAGTAAACTAGTCAGGTATCAATTTGGAGAAGGGGGGAGGGGGCGGATTTCCTTTTAGTTGACCTGAATCCATAACTTCCGCCTGAATCCAATAAATCTAGTATACATATTAAAGGTAACGGTTGGTGCAAAAGTACTGTCGATTTGTTTGAACGCTAGAATTCTCCCTAGGTGTCGTGTAACAACTAGATATGGTAGTGGGCTAAGGTAATAATGCAATGTAGATGAAATCCTGGTCTTCTTTTCGTCGGTGGAATATCCTGAGAATCGTACTCTAGCCACTTTCACTTTTTTGCCCAAGTAAGGGGGACCATTACTTCTGAAGAGAAGGAAGAGGGGGAGGACGCACTTTCGAAAGATTATATATAGACATGTCATCTCTTGGTGCTTACTTTTCTCGATTTCCAGAAAAGTTATACGGGATGCTTGCCGCTCGGTCGTGGAGAATGCTGGTCTCCTTTTCGTAGAGCATTCCCCATGGCCCAGGCGAGATAGTGCACCAGAGCAAAAGACGCGGAGAGAGCCGTCGAGAGTTTCACGTGTTTTTGGGATGCGAATTCATAGCTTCTTGTAAAGCAACTGCCTCAACTCTGTACATATGTTGACATATACTCGACACTGAGTGGTGATTTTCGCTAGGATGGCGTAATAAAGGATCGCCTCCGTCTCATCCTGAAACTTGGTGACTAAACATGTAAAAAATTGAAAAGTTCAGGACCAACAGTTTCTATATTTATATGCAGCTACTATTTTTGCGTGTTTGCATAGAACTTTTCCTCCTCTCACCGTGTAGCCGCGTTCCGGCTGCCCTCTACTGGAAGTGAAGAAACGCTGGGCCTAATTTTGGAAAAAAAAAGTTTGACTGCTGTGGACAGAATTCTTCGTTCGATTCTTGTTCATGTAGTAGTTTTATAGGTTTGTAAAGTATATTCTCCCCTCTGTTAGAGCATAGTTTTTCTTCGGCCCAGCTTTCCCGGAATTCACCAAATCATGAGTCCTAAAAGTTTAATACATTAGCTGGGAATTATTGTGATTATTATTCACGTATTCGGTTCGAAGGAAACACTCAAGAATGTAAAGAAACCGCATTTTTAAGCTTCCGTTTCAGAGAAGAGCAGAAAAGCACTTCTTAAAGCAGTTTCTCTTCTTTTTCTGGAACTTATGCTGGGCGATTCATGCTCCTAATTCGAAGCACTACACTAGACATCCATAGATGTTAGTTGATCCGAAATGTCGAAGATGCTTCAGTAGAAAAGCGCTCAAGTTGTGTAAAGGCTAATTTTCTGCCACCCAAAATCAGCCAAATCCGCATCCAGGACCTGCCTTAAATTTCTATTACTTTGCTGTCAAACGGCTCGCAACCCTCCACATTCTTCAGGAATTTTGACGTATGGGTGCCACCTTCCCCAACTTCAGAAGCTCTTGCTAAGCAAGAAAAAAAATCGCAACACATGCAGACTCAAAAATGGCAGCCTCCAATTTTTCCGCTTCGTTGCTTCTCACATTTTGGATATAGGGCGCCATGGACGTCCTCATAACACAAATGGTGGTCTCTACTAACCGTAGAAATTATACCGCCTCTTAAGGCAGCACTCACGGAAATTCCTGAGTCGAAGATTTCGCCGTATGTCGAGGTTTGTGAACTCATTGACAACGATGAAGTAGTGTGAAACACTCGAAAAACACAGGAAATAATGGCGTCATTTGATGTAAGTCCACAGCGCGGAGGAGCGCTCCGTGATGGGTCCCGCCACGAAACCCTGCAAAAGGTACGAATTCCACAAACGAGCCTCCGTTGAACCACATGCGCACACCCTATTAAAGGCGTTAGCTGGCACGACGAAACCCTTATATTCAGAGCGGAAGATGTATCCACGGCAGTATCATCACAGGTAGGCGGCCATCCACGGTGTTCAACTTACTGTTGCGATTGTCCCGTGGCCCGCTACATGGTAAACGACTCATTTTAGAAGTGAGATTTTCGTGAGTGCTGCTTTTAAGGTTGTAGATCGGTAAAGTTGTGTAAAATATGATGTCGACGAGGAAAAAAAAAAGACAAAGCTCTCGCACCAACCTAATAAATCCATCGACCTCATCAAGGCTCCTTTCACTAACCCTCCCGAACGCAATATCCCGCCACCCCTTGCTGTCACGTATTGACCGTCACCAGATTTGAAGTACGCAATATCTACACTATATTTACACTTTGCCATCTGCTGCAGGTTCACTTTTTAGGCCGAGGTGATATTGGGCTGGGGAATAAGTCCGTGCGGTTTTTTTTTCAATTTGTTCTTTCACGGTGATTAGAACATTGCTTGACATGCATTCATGGACCACTTTGTAGCTCTTGATGTGCTCTTCAAGCTAATACAATCTCGTTCCTCAATCAATGCTTCATCTTGTTTTCGATCGCATAGAATGTGACCATCCGAGTTGACAAAATTGAACTTCCCCGCAATCAACTACCGTTCGACTCCAATCGTGGATCAAATGTGACTCAAGTGACTGGGAATATCGGTGACAATTAAAGAGGAACTTTTACTGTTGGAAGGACAGCACAGAAATGTTATACCCACCTTAGACAGGGCAAATTTGGCCTTGAAGTTGCTTCTTATTGTGGACATCAAGTTTGTGAGACATAGAGGCGATTACCCGCTAAGGTTGCTTTAAATGTAAGAAAAAGCCACCACTTATGCTAACTCTTAACAGTGCGTAAGCCTAGCTAACGCGTTCCGTGGAAAACACTAGAATGCTTGATATGGGGTGATCGTTCACATTGGGTATGCGCGATTTCTCTACGGTAATTTCACCAAAATGATAAACAAGAAACTCGAGTGCTGAGGGTCTTCACTAATGCCGGCTCTACGGGTTTGGAGCAGTCATACACCACCTATTTTGATAAGTTCCTCATTCATTCCATGAACTATGATGCAAGAGTTGTGGTTGCGGGCTACAAAATCAGTCGTCTCAAACAACGCAATTTTTCGTAGGCATGGTGCTGGGAAGCTGCCCTTTCCTCGACAGCATTAATAGGAAAGGGAAGCAGCTTTCCAACCTATTATGTGTGGTTGAAATTGTTCATGAAATGTAGTGGTTTCTATGCCCCTGAAAAACCGCTTGAATTTATTCTCCAACCCAATAGTAGACGTTAGCGGTATTTATGATTGATGCGCGTTAAATCTGACGCGTCAGCATTAAATTTCACGAACTTTTCGCGATATCTCGATGCCGCGAGGATCGAAACGCAGTTTGTTCGCGGGGGGTCGCGACGGCAAAGCCAGGGACATTCGCATCCTGCCAAGAATTCTCTTCTCCTTTTCGTTCTACATTGTGTATCGCCTCGTCAAATTAACCATAAATACCGCCGTTTGCACAATCAAAATTTACATACACTGAAAAATAGACGGCATACCCAGCTTCGCTCGGGATTTTTACCACTCCGGCCTTTCAAACCGATACGGATTATTAGTGATGCTAATACATTCATTCCAAGTGCTCATCATTTCGATGATCATCATGTTAGTTAATCTCGGTAACCATTCTTCCCCTGCACAAAAACGGAAAGGTCGATAATGCCAATTAATGATGTTTTCATGCAGAATGGCCGCCACATTCTTATTAAGAGTATGGGAAACCCAGCACATATGCCCCCACCCACTACCTAGTGGAAGCGGAAAAATCGATAAAATCAATAGGCCCACGATATCGTGCAGAATGGTTGCCATATTCGTATTTAGCGTATCGGCAACCGTAGTCAGACTTACAGTCTATCCGAAACGACGAGTCCCCTCAGCTGGCGGGAAACCTCGTGGCAGCGCAACGGCGCGGCCGTCTTGGCAGCGTACGTCGAATTAATCAGCTTTTGAGACCAACGCCGCCACTCTCAATCGGCAAAAAGGTGGGTTTTTCTTTGTTTTTCTCCACTGTTGTAGTTTCTTATGTGCTCATATCATATATCATATATAGTTTCTATATCATATCTATGCTCATATCATATATCAGGCCGCTGCTTGACCGTTTTGAAAGTTTCTTTTTTACTCGAATGTGTTTTTTTTTGTAGTTTCTACTACGGCCAAAGAAAAAACGAAAAAACACATTCAAATTTTTTTTGGCTGCGCACCTTGAGTGTATTCATAAATAAATAAATAGAAAAATGAACGTGCAAAACAGCTTCAGACAAGCAACGGCCTGATATATGTTGATATGTCCAAAAAAGAAAACTACAACTATGGATAACAACAAAGAAAGCCCACCTTTTTCTCGATTGAGCATGGCGGCGTTGATTTCAACAGCTGAGCAATTCGACATACGCTGCAAAGACGGCAGCGCAGCCGTCGTACCGCCACGAGATTTACCGCCGGCTGAGAGGACTCGTCGTTTCGGATAGACTGTAGCTGCCTCCGAGCGAAGCTAGAAAAGGTCTATATATAAAACATAGAAACGCTTACGAAACTTTTTTTTCAGAAATCTGGACAGCGCGCATGAGCGCCAAATTCAAACGATAGGAATGCATATGTAAGCAAGGTGGCGAAGAACCGGGCTTGGAAACATGGGACACCATCCGGATAGGGCGGAGGGACTAGGACACTGTTCACCAGATAGTATCGGTCCCAATATCGATTTATCGATTCGTTTTATAGATTTTCCTCAGTTTAGCTCCAATCCGGATCGAAATGGGCATACCGGGGTTTTTCACCACTCTGATCACGAATTGATGGCCATTATGCACGACGTGGTTATTGATCTATTGATTTTATCAATTTTTTGCAAGTTATTCTGCAGACGTGACGGAACCGTACCCGCAGGGGTTTTCCACCACGCTGATCACGAATCTGACGGCCATCTTGCACAGCCGCTATCGATTGGCTGATGATCCTTCCATCAATATGAGGGATAGCAGCAGTGAGGGGAGGATGGCAACAACAAGGAACAGTTGCTGTTTCGGTTTCTACTCAAAGCATTACTCGAACCATTACGGTGTTCGCGTTCGTGCTGCGCGGTTATCAGAGTTTGTCCACGACCATGATCGATTCATTGATTTTTCATGCGTTTTGTTCCGGCATGGTGGAACGATGTTCACTGAGGTTGTCTGGCATGCAGATCATGAGTAAAGGCGTGAACACAGCAAATCCTTGGAAATACGTTGACAAAATCAGTGAATCACTACCTGCGCGGGAAATGTTCCTTAGTTCCGCCAATTACATGGGCCTTGAAGGCAATCCATATATTTATTTATTTGTTTATAGTATGTATGAAAATTATTGTTGCATGAACCAAGACATTTTTCACATCTGATATTTTGAGTTTCAAGCCTACATTTCAACCGGTTTGACAAGCCATTTTTAACATCAAGAAACTAGTCAATAAAATGAAAGAATCGATATCTTGGCGCAAAATAGTTGTTATATTCGTGTTCATCGTATTGACGAACGCCAGTACCGTGCGTTCCATAAATATAAGACCACCACCAAGTTCAGTTTCTTTTTTCCTAGTATTCTGGGGTATCAGCGGTTGCCACATGAGATTCCTTCCACTAAAATACCTATGGTACCATATTTCCAGGAGCGGACATGAATTTAAAAAAAAAATTCTGCAATTTTTCTGTGATTTTTGGGCGTTTCTAAAATATAGGACCACTTCCTGATAAATGAAGATTCATTGAAAGTAACGGCCAGTTGGAGGCTCAGTGATTGGTGGTTCTTCCCTTATAGGTAATAGGCTACACATCATATTTAGAGTCGTATCCCTGCAACAGATTAGCGCTCACCTCTTTCCTCTATCACGAGATGGGCTTTCCAGGCCCGTCAACGGTCACATATTGGCAATTCTCAGCCGAAATCTTACGCAATCTGTTACTCTCAGCTTCTCCATCAAGTTGACTGCTGAATGCAATTGTGCAACTCAGGGACCTTGAACATATGGGACTAAAATCACACTTTTGTCAACGGACTCTCATGGGTTGCAGCTTTGTCTTGAAGTAATACAAAGGTCTCGCTGAAATGATCACCCACTCATGATGTAGAATGAGTTGCTAACACGGTCTAACAACTTTTCGTGTCCAATTTGCAAGGAGCGAAATCATAGCATTATTTTGTCTTTCCTCGTAATCAGAGAACTGCACACCTGCACCAGCCAGTGTGCTTACCACAATCTTCACAGAAATCACGACATTTACGCTTTGAGCAGTCCGAGCCATCAGGATTGAGCTTCTTTTGCTATAAAAGAGCAACTTGGATGAGAATGAGAAGTCATGGGGAGGGTTTGCTGTTTGTGCTGAACTCGCTTTAATTCTTTATCATGTTTTTGGCATCGAATTAGAGCCTAGCAATATCCTGGTGCTCTAGGAGTCAAGTGATCTTCTTCACTCACTGTCTCTCCGTCAATGTTTGCTGTTTCCCAGCACTTCTTAGTAGGTAGATATTGATGCAGACGGGCCTACGGTTTAACGTGTCTGATTTATGGGTAAAGTACAGGTCGATATTTTCCTCTGAAACAGCTTTGAATCACGAACAGATGCCAAAATATGAGCTGAACTAGATTCCGATGCTGTTCTTGTCATTACGCATCAATAAAACCCCATGAGCATGCAATAGGGACGCATGATCTGATCGCTGATGAGCTGCTGGCTGTGAACTGCACGGTGAAATGCAAAAATCTGGGAATGCTCTTCTGCATTGACAGTACGGGAGTGCAGCATGTTGATATGGAAATTAGGGACATTTTCTACCATGCTTGCTTGTCTTACAGATCTTGAGTTAATCAATAACTTATCGACAAGTTGGTCTTATATAATATTTTTTGAAACGCCCAAAAAATCGCAAGAAATTTACAGAAAAAAATTGAAAATCGTATTTGATCGTGAGAGTAGGGAACTATAGGTATTTTTACATGGAGAATTCGAGGGTAGCAGTCATAGAGCCAACAAGGCACCAAGAAGCGGAAAAACGCTGAATTTAGGGGTGGTCTTATATATTTCAAATGCACTTTAGACTTGTTCTCACTGATTACATGAGGTACGTTCGCCATCTGCGTTACGAAGGCCCCGAGGGGCTAGAGCGTAGACACAGGAGTGTTGGGTGGAGACGGTATAGGGACCCATTAGTAATCGGAGACGCAGAGAGCGCGAGCACTCTCGGTGCGCGGCAAGCTCTGGTCGTGGTTGGGGAACGTATCTCGAGTAACCCTGTCCTATAATCATGAAACGCACTGTAATGGATTTTCTTACGGTCTTGATGGGTGAGATAGCCGCTATGCTCCTAAAGGAGTATAGCACCCTGCGTCGCCATCATCGGCGGCCGTCAGTGTTGGCAACCGCCCACAATCGATATGCACCGACGCCACAATCGCCAACACTGGAGGCCACCGCGACGACCCGCTCACAATCGATACGCAACGGTATCATAGTCGCCAGCGACGGCGATGCAGGGTGCTACAGTGCTCGAGGAAAATAGCGGCAGTATGAGATTGCATTTTCATAGGAGGTTTAGCCGGGTACGAGCCAATTTTGTATCACTTTTTTGATCGTAGGATAATCATCCGAAAAACCTTACATGAGTTCCTGTTCGTTTTCGTGATTTTTTTAAAATTACATGGGTGTACTGTCTCGAATTGTCAGGTCGTGCACTGGGATAAGGAGAAGTTCGTGCGAGAGCAGAGGTCATCATTCCAGCCATTTCTTTCCTCTCTGATCGGTGCCGACGGAGTACAGTATCTTGAAAGGGTGCTTTTTTTGTAGATTTAATCTTAGCAAAAAGTGCTTTCCTTGTACTTGCTTACAGTTTATTGAGGAGCGATGTCGAGCGCTGAATAGTGGTTTACCTATTTCGGACGAATTCGAAACTGAGATCGCTAATATGGACAGGCTGAAAATGCAGGTAACACGTTCTGCCTTCAATTGTATTTTTTTAAACATAGACATAGGCCTGCTCATATGTGGAATAGGTGACCCTTTTCCTTCATGATCTTGACATATTCCAGGCAGTTAATCCAGAAGTCATACATCAGGCGGTTCAAAGCGTAAGTTATTTGTAATTGGTGATGTATATTAAAGTTGAGCGTTGTTTGTCTTCTGAGTTCTCTGTCTTTGATGACCTATGATTGATTGCATCGGTTAGAAAATTCTTTTTTTCTTCTTCTTCAAGTTCATTGCGTATTGTAGCCGCTCCAGGTATTTATATTTATTCCGTTAACACCTTAATAATCGTTTAGGTTAAGGAAAATGCTAGTGATGTCATTGGTGCTTTGAAGGACCGAGTTACTGGCATCCAGGTAAGTTTTTTCCAGAATCATTGCGTTCAAGGGTTATAAGTGTGATACGCACTTATTTTTTTTCAGAACAAAGCAAAGCAAACATTGCCAATAGGCCTAAAAATTACGAAAAAAAGGATAGCCATTAATTGCAAAGATAGATAGCATGCACTTCCGCTGAAGATTTTTCTCCTATTTGTAGTGCTGGCAGGCACTCAGCTGATCTCGGGAAAGCTCGAGGCTTGCATTATTCTCGGGATTCAATAAAATGAAATTTGCCGGTTCACTTCTGCCTTCTACAAAATTTCACGAAGCCCCCTTTGGACATGCAAACGAAAAGAAAACTCTAACCCACTTTGAAAATTGGAGTCCTGGGGAACAGCTCATGCTGGGGCACGAGTTCAATGTTCAAACTATAATCTGAAGAACGTAAAGGCACAACGTTCTTAAGCAAAAAATTGAGAAAAAGGGATAAATTCGAAGAAAAAAGATTTAGTTCGAGAAGGAATTGAGAAGTTGAGCAAATCAAAGGGCAATTTATATCAGATGCGTGCTTTTGACGCGCATGCATCTATATAATGAAGGATAGGGCCAGTCGCAGCTCTGGGGCACTCGTTTACGGCCTCGCGGCGGCTGTACGTTCTTTTCATTGGGGATGTACATGCCGCGTTCACCGGTCTTCATGGAAGATCGTTCGCAAATGGATGCGTGTGTCTAACGCGCACAGCTAGGATAAATTACCCTATAAATTGCCCTTGAAACGGTCACTGGAACATGTGAGGATGAACAGGCGATTCTTGCTATTAGGCAAAACGCGTTGAAACTAGTCCGCGGCGTCGTTCGATTGGACAGATATCCTACGGGCTGGGAATCTGTAGAATTCGAAGAATTCCTGCGCAGCATAAACGCAACGGAATGAATCGAAATCTTCAGTAACAAAAGAACTAAGGGTATGCCAATGCCCAGCGTGGGGGTGAAGAAGTGGAGGTGAAACCTGTGCATAGCATGGATAAATCCAAAAATCCGAAAGCTCATCACTACATAAGATGCTTCGTGAGATGTTTAAAATTTAAATTGTTAAAAAAAACATCACGATACAAAACAGATACCAAGTTCAAGATAGGAACATCGAATAACCCCAGTTTACAAAGACTCATCAGATACTGAAAAATATGATTTCTCTTGTAAAGGCTTGAAACACTTCAAAAAGAACATTTTGATACAAAATAGACATCAAATTCGTGATCAGCATGCTAAATAACCCCTGGCTGAATGTTTAATTTCTAATACCGTCGTCTCTTTTTAAATTTCAATAGTGGCTTTATTTAAACTTTCTTGGATATCACTCCCCAATTTTTCGAGTTCCGCTCCTCCTCCAAGTCTGCATACGGGCTCAGTATGTGGGCGGGGCGATGGGCATGGCCGCGATCCGCTGCAGCAAACGGGTGACGGTCAAGAGGTGCGCTCGAGAATTCCTCGCACGTCTGTCGCACATCGCTCGCACCTATAATTGTGGGTGTCGTGTAGGAGCTGCCCATATCGGCATCAGATGTTACCAGCTAATGTAGGGTGTCTCACGAACCGACTCTTGCCGCCAGAAACGTCGCGGGCTGCAGAAGGGCGTTGAAGGTGTACAGAAGACGCGGACACCACAGTATGGATCGGGTAATGCGCTGTTATTTGAAGTAGTTGGGAACTTCTGGTGCTGGGATGCCAAAATCGCATTCACCCATGCAACAAGAAAATCCACTGTTAGCAGTATATACGCACTAATAATGCCAAAACATTTAAATAATCAAGAATGTGGCTAAAATTTGTCGACTATGCTGAAAGCTTCTTCAAGTAATATTGGTAGTTGGGAACCACCGCCTGATTTTCCCCTTTCATCACGCAGAATTTATCTCAGCAACCATGTAAATATAATCGATGACTTGCACTTTACCATTCCAAAGGTTTCTCTAACATGGACATCATTCGTATTTTGCAATTTTGAACATCATTCGTATTTTTGCGACTGTGTGATCGGAACTCGGAGAGCACGTCTATGACTAACTAATTTGTCTTGAAGTGTTATCAGGTGATCCTCCACTCCCTAGTTCTCCGCTTGCAGGAAATATTCCTTCCTAAGGATATGCTACAGGCAAAGTTGATCTTTTCCGTAGTGCTAGGTCACTTTCGCAAGCACCACTCAGTGACTGATGAACTCAAGCTCCACCAAAGAAAAATTGCAACGAAATAAAACACGAATAAGAAAGATTGATTCTGAGAGCAGTGAATGTGCAAGGATCTACCCGAAGCTCCCTTTCTTTTACTTTCTAAGCAAAGTTTTGGACTACGCAGCTCCATAAGCTTCTCGATGATGCAGTTTAACAGTCGAGATATCAGTTGAACAGTCGAAAAGTCTTGGAAGCTTTTCTCAAGCGAAAGAGATATCAGTTGAACAGTCGAAAAGTCTTGGAAGCTTTTCTCAAGCGAAAAAGACATTCTCTAGCGTTTTTTTTTTCTGTACTGTAACAGGTAGCAAATTCTGTGCGAAGACTTGATGTCCTAAGCACGGAGTAATGAGTGAAGTCAGGCAGATCTACAAGACCAATGATTAAGTTAAAAATAAAGTTTGATGAGGCACTTCAGCGGAATCAGAAAAAGAAAGCAAAAAGCGTCTACGTCAGGTATATCTGCTAAAGTGGTGAAAATCCCCATGAAACCTATTGAATTAAATGAATTAACAAGATGAAAAGAACTTCAAAGAACTAGGCCGGAATCTTATGGATGCCCTTGTGGCTCAGAAGATCAATCAGTGATTGAGAGCTTAATCTCGAAAATCATACTTATTCACTTGAGTTGAGATATTAAAAAAAGGTTTTGCGCGAATTAGTTCTTTTCTATATTATCAAGTTGTAGTACCACTGCAACGACGGTCCATCGCGCGCAACGATTCTTACGAGTTATCTCACTAGCTGTCTTCTCTGGCTATGAAGGGTTCAGAGGAAGATGGATACTGTAGCCATGGCTGCCTCTGCCTGTGGGAAGGTGCGGTCGAGGTGCAACATGACCTAGCTAACGAGCGAGCGCACCTCTTGTCTCGGACCCCAGCAAACAAGCAAAATCTCCGCATGGTACAGGCTCCCACGCCAGGCTATGACTGTCAGCAAGCCTTGGAAGCCTCTTTGCCCCTCCCTCCTTGGCGGCATGATTTTCATGCTGCAGATCAGCGGGCGACGTTGCGTGGCCACGGTCGCAAGGTGTGTCAGGAATATGTGGAAGTAAAATGTCAAATCCAGTAAAACGGGAAACGGAAGTGCGAAAATGGCCGGAAAACGGAAAATTTCTGTTCCTGATAGTATACAAGATCCATCTCCATTATAGTGCAATGGAATTCCACAAAAAGTCCAGCAAGGTTGTTCTTTTTTTGTTTCGGAAGTCCACAAAAAGTCCAGCAAGGTTGTTTTTTTTTGTTTCCGTTCGCTTCTAATAGGAAGTCGCTATGTGAACACAAATTCTATAAAAATTTCAAATGTCGCCTAGAGAGATGTAATGGGCCAAAGTCCAGCAGGTGTTTTCATCTTTTTGTTTAATTTAGCTTCTTAACTACTGCTTAGCAAGCATTTTACAGTGACTAGCAATGCAAGAAATACTGAAATTGAAAGACACAGATTCTCAAGCACTTCTTTGGCATTTTCTATACAGAGTAAAAGGTAAACTAATTTCTCAATATTTGCATGAGCAAGTTGTTTCGTTTAACATTTTGTACGTCAGTACATTTGTATTTTGTACGTCAGTACATAAGCAATGGAAAGCATTCATCGCATTTAGGAAGCGTCGATGTAGGGAAGGGTACTCATGGCAAGTGTTTAATTAGAGGGTTTTTGGTTGCTTATATCTTATTTCGTTATTATTCGAAGGAATACCTTTATTCCCTCCACATAATTTTCCAGAATTTTCCATTTTTCGGGTCAAAACTCGTAAAAACTAAGACGGAAGGCTAAAAATCGCTGTAAAACGGAGAACTTAGAACGGAAAATTTTGCACACCTCTGGTGTGCATCTTTTGCGTCGCTAATTAGCTTTTGATCGTGATGTACGAGAACCAAGCCGATGTGAATGTTCATGTTGCCACTGTGGAGGAGGACGAGGTGGGATGGGCGCCTCTGGAAACTCGTATTCATGGTGACAGGATCGTGAGAGGCAGCATGTTCGAGAATACTTCAGCCATCGTCGTTCCATGTCCCGTACCAAAAGCCTTCTTGGCATTTGCAGTTTTTTTTTGTACTGCATGACCGTTTAGCTCCGTTCGGCAAGGGTTGCTTTTCCCGGAGGTACTGCGCTCCGGTCTTCTCGTCAAGCAATGTCCAAAAGTTTTATCTATCATTCCCATCTGTGCATAATAGCGTTCATGCATCCTTCTTCGCGCTTTCTCGGCAGTCAATTACGGCAAGCACTTCCACTGGATTAAGGGGTGGGCCGATCATCAGCATTATAACGTTTCTGTTTCTGGTACTTTCAACATCATCGAAAAGCTGACACGCTGTGATGATTGCCGCGTTGGACTTTAAAATATTCCAATTCAACTCCATTGCAAACCTTTGAAGATGGTGAGGTGGGGACGAAATGTGATGCTTCAATGAAGAATATTCCGTCTAAAAACCTAGAAGGCGCACTTGCGATTGATTATAATCACGTTGTCGAGGTAACATTACAAATTACACACTTGAACGGTTGAACAAGTACTGATTACTAATAGGGAGTAGGGTCGGATGTCTACCTCCGTTCATGTCTGGAGCATGATGTAAATATTTCCAGATCGGCGTGAAACTCAACAAGCTAACTGCAAAGGAGATTAGAAAACCAAAGAACTGGTCAATAAAAAAGTCGTCCAAAGGAAGTGGGTTCGAGCCGATGTCATTCGACAACATCCAGTGGCATGAACCTTGGGTGAGAGATAGTTCAGCGAGAAATGGGGGAGAAAGTGCGAGTGGATATGAGGTCGGAATTATTTATGTAAAACATGAACTAAAAGAGGATCAGAAAGTTTAATTGACAATGGTATAGTTCCACGCAAATAGTCGTTTCAGGCTGATAGTGACTCATCCTGCGGGTCTTCACCGCGTCCAGAAGATCCCTCTAATGTACCAGTTGCGAATTTGATCGACTTTGACACTCCCATCGAAAACCCTCCTCCACTGAGTAATGTGAGCTCACGAGCTATGGTTTGCATCTCGCCTTTCCTTCGTTACTTTAATTTGCAGATTGTAAGCACAAGTGAACCATTTGTTCCTTCAATATCTTCCTCAGCTGCACCTTCTGCAGTAGTAGCAGCGAATCTCCCACTGGAGTCTGTCCGTTCCTTGGCAACTCTTCCTGTAGGGTGTGTAATTATACATAACTTTGTGTATTCACCACACAGTTTTGAGAAAATCAATATGACTCCTTGTTTTAGTCGCTCCACATTGTGCACCTCAGCGATGGATCCGTTTTTTGATCCTTTCAAAACACCAACACTCCCTGAAGAGAAATTTGATGTTGATGCTAAGTCAAAGAATAATTGGGAAACGTTTGAGTAGCAGTTGTTTCACTGAGTATTCGGGTCTCATTGTGCTCATATTTTGCTGTGAATAATGTATTTTTTCCATGTATTTTGGCTTTACTTGCCTGCTCCTTCAGAGGGAAACAGATTAGTCTCTTTTATCAGTATAAAGTAGGTTCTTGAAGGCATCCTCCAGAGATACCAAGAGTAAGTTGTTCTTCCACACTTAGAATAAGCGCATCTCCCATAATTGAGAACGTAATTCTGGTAATACAGTTCCTGTTTTCTCTCTCTCTCTCTCTCTGTCTCTCTCTCTCTCTCTCTCTCTCTCTCTCTCTCTCTCTCTCTCTCTCTCTCTCTCTCTCTGAAATGGTAATCATATCCACTTAATCGATGATAAGTGATAGTTTACGTATCATTTTAGGTTCTGCTTTTTAGTTTGAAATTTTTCTTTGCTCTAGTCATTGGTTGTGAAGATGTTTGTTGCATCAGAGTTTTCATAGGATCTATTATAGAGCGTAAAATTTACATTCGTATAGTGATCTGTGTTGGAGAATTAATGAAGGTATTTTGGTTTCTTCAGAATAACCGCACTAATATCATTGCCAGCAACCTACCCTCAGACAAGCAGGGAGCTTGACCACAGCATGATCTCAACACCACAGGATGTATAGTGGAGTCGTTTTGACGGTGCGTTGTCCGCGGTAGCGGCCCCGCTGGCATTGGAGCACGCAGTGCGGTTGGTCAAACAGTTGACCCACGATGGATCCGGCTTCTTTGACGGGTTTTATCGTCTGTTCCCTTCTTCATTTGTTCTAAGAGCTGAGAAAGATTAAAGAAGCTAGAAAACTCTTCAAAGATACTAGATGAATCATAGGTCAACTTTTTGACCGACCGCTCTGCGTGCTCCAATGCCAGGGAGTCGCTGTCGCGGAAAACGCACTTTCAAAACGACTCCACTATACATTTCCAGAGACATCCGAAATTCGAACTGTGCGCGTTTCACCGGAGACGATTGCTACGGGACTATGCACTCGAAACTCTCGCAATTTCGCGACAATTTGAATCGGTGAAACACCCCCCCCCCTCCCTTCAGACATTTGTGCGGGAGTCTCGCCTGATAAAATAACGACTCCCGTTCTAGTGTGAGTGGGAGTCATCAAAAACTGAGTTTTTGTTCCACACACACCGGCGGATTTTGTCCCGACGATGACGTTACTGCCGGTGCATCGGGAGACCGCATTTTGTTCCGAAACTGAAAAACGATCACACATAATGATACATAATCCTCGAGTGAGCGGTATAATGGCTCACTGCCCTCGCTCTCCAAAATCAGCTTCTGCGCCCGAGTTTCTGCAATTGGCGTAAGCCAGGATGCACGTTCCAGCTGAGTTCTTACCCAGACAAACCACCTGTTTGAGGTCTCCGCGAGAAGAGAGCCCTGCTTCGCTTCGCGCGGAACAGAATGAAATAGTACAGTTTCGAAGACGCAGGTCGGTAAAGTCGCTCGCTTCTGCCGGAGCAGAAATTCGCTAGGCGCGGAGCAGACGCGGGATGATTCTCGAGGGACGCAGACGACGAAAGGCGCTCGCTTTGGGCGCGCGAGAATATCGCTCGGCGAGAGCGAGAACACTTCTTCACCAGCAACAAATACGAAGCAGCATCAACGAGACTCCGCCGGTCAAGAGGGTAGGTTTCTTAGGACACAAAGGCAATCGTTTTCAATCGCTGACGCCCAGTGGAAAGGAGGTCATAGCAGGGAATTTTGTAGAATGTGCTCCGAAATGGTTATGCTCCATCCATACATTTATGTGTGAACCCTCGGAGCCCTACGTTGAAAACTTGACCATCATCCCTAAGACAATTGGGGGGAGCCGCCCGTACGCCTCATAAGCGGTGGGACCGGGAAGCGACCCTAATTTTATGGACCGCCGCCCGGCCGCGAGTTACCCACGCCATCAGCGGCCGAGCGGCGGCCCCGAGGTTCCCGCCAAGCCACCCGCGCCCATAAAAATTGTGCATTATCACGTACGAGTAAAACGCTTCCCGTAAGAGGAAGGCATGCTTGGCGACAATCGCGTCGCAGAGCAATCACAATCTGTTCAAAATCCGCCGTTTTAGCTCACACCAGTCTCGGCTGTGCCGCTCCTTTCGTGAAAATGTGGCAGTTATCCCGTGCGACGGCATCGCGGACACATCGCTGCCATGCCATGCTAGGTCATCACGACGCCCTGATTTTCAGTGGCTAGGCAGAAGTGACAATCCTATAAAAATGTGCAGTTTTTCGTGAAGAATGGGCGGCCAACGGTAGATCGCGTCGCTAGCATCGTGCCAACAACCCGCGACAACATCGCCGTCGCCAAGCATGCCTTCCCCTTTACGGGAAATCGCGATAGAAAAGACAAGATCTTCTTCGTCATTACTTCAGTTTTTCTGTTTTTTCTTCTGTCATTGATGAATTGTCTTGACCATTTTACTTCTGTGAAGTTCGCACATTTTAGAATTCGATATGTTAGAATGTTTTCGAAATGTTCCAAGTTACGATCCAAGGGATATTACAAAGATTTAAGATGTCGTCCGATATTGTCGAGCTTTCTTCTCTTTCACCATTCATTTCTGCATATGGGTGATGTTGACTAGATGCATGAGGAAGTGAAAGGAAGATTCGATTCACATGCTTCAGTGGATTAACTTATTGATGGAGTAGTGAATGTCAGCAGTAATGGGAAGTCAAAGGATAAAATCCGTGGAGAACTAAATGTGAGTGCTTCCAATGTATCTTTACTTACTTATATTATTCTGTTGCTTAAACGGCGGTATTAATCACTGTTTCTCGTAAATTTCCAGGTGACACAGCCGTGAGTATGACAACTACCTTTTTTCATTTTTCAGCTCTGGTGTGGCTCTAACGCTCTAACTCTGCTACAGGAAGAAGGCAAGTGGAACAGAGCTCGGCCATTGACACATCTACTTCTTTATTTGCTTTCCATGTGCTTAATCCATTTATGCCACTGTTTTGCTCTTTTGTGTGTTTTTATAATTCCTTAACTTTCTATTGTAACTATTCTTTCTATTCCACTGGTTCCCGCGTGCTTCCGTACATGCTGCAAATATGCCAATTTCTCATGAGCAAAGTTTTTTTTTCTTTGAGTCACATTATGAATTGTTCGTCATGGCTTGGGATAATTAGATGGTTTTCGAGGAGTCTTTTTTAGCTGATATTTATCTCGTACCCAACTAGCCGTGTCCCTTTACAGAAAGCAGGTTCATTTTGCGGTCTGATCTTATGTGAACTTTACTGTCACTTGGTAATGTATAAAAACGCAAAGGCTACGGATGTACAGTGCCTTCGATCCGGATCTTCCTCCTTCCGCACCACCTTAGATCATACGTGGCGTCCTGCTGGCGATCGATACTCAGCCGGTTGGCTGCGAGAATGCAGCCAGCAGGATGCCACGTATGATCTAAGGCGGTGCGGAAGGAGGAAGATCCGGATCGAAGGCACTGTATAGTGGAGTCGTTTTGACAGTGCGTTGTCCGCGGTAGCAGCCCCGCTGGCATTGGAGCACGCAGTGCGGTTGGTCAAACAGTTGACCCACGATGGCTCCGGCTTCTTTGACGGGTTTTATCGTCTGTTCCCTTCTTCATTTGTTCTAAGAGCTGAGAAAGAACAATATAAGGAGAAACAAGCTACAAAACTCTTCAAAGATACTAGATGAATCATAGGTCAACTTTTTGAACGACCGCGCTGCGTGCTCCAATGCCAGGGAGCCGTTGTCGCGGAAAAGGCACTGTCAAAACGACTCCATTATAGATATACAGTGGACGGGGGGAGGGGGGCGGTCGTATGGCGCGATTCTTCGGGTGGCACTATGGACAGGCTGACTCTGGGGCACGCTGCTACGGTCATGCGTTGCGGTTTGCGTGGATCTGCCTGGCGGAGCAATTCGTCCATCCAACCACCATCCGACCGTAGAGAAGGACTTTGAACTAGCGGTTCCAGTGGTTTCTAGGGTATACGGATGAAAGAACGTTTCGAACATAAAGCTTATCTGAATACCCAAGTGGGTGTACTGTCGAAATAAAGAAATTTCTACGGAATCTCAACGAATACTCTTTTAGGATAGGAAGTTTTCTGAAACATTCGAACGAATACTCCTAATACAGAATCTTTCAAACTGCTGAATAATTGAATTACTCGAAATTTTGGCTTTCTGAAGTTCTTGAACATTTCAGCGGTGCTAGGAATGACTTCTATTGACTTCTTCAAAATTTTGCGCTGTTTATAATCTTTATAACAGAGGGTTTTGCAGAAATTATTCCTTTTTGTGCGATTTCTTGGGCATTTTCGTAGATCCATAGCTTGCTCCAGTTTTCTTAGATAGCTTGGCCCATAACCCCTTATCAAATCTCATGATTTTAGCGGGTGCGCAGCTGTTGATCCGATTCGGATTTTCGCATTTCTTCCTCCTTCCTCTAATTGTCACCTGAGGATATCAATTAGAGGTGCGAGAAATGGGCCAAGAAATTTTATAGGACCAACAGGGCCACACTCAGAAATGCCTGTTGCGGCTCGCATGGCCAGATTTATGGACGAGCTGCTCGTATATTACTCAGGAGATCTAGAAACCGTGTTTTGCATGGGATAAAACCGTGTTCTGCATCGGATTGAAAGATGCAAATCCCACGAATAGGTCATGCACACTCGTGCAGATCCCATGCAAATTCCATGCAGAACACGGTCTGAGAACCGGGTTTTGCATGGGTTCTGCATTGGTTTTGCATGAGGTAACGTGGGTTTTGCATGGGTTTGTGATGACCAGTTCGCGTCCTGGAGTGGGGAGGGGGTACGGGGAGTGGCTTCCTTAAAGGCAGCAGGAGCTGAAGTCCTCGACTCCGAGCTGAGTTGTGGGTGATGAAGTACAGACTCAGCACATCATAAATGTGAAACGAACACAGACAATGATGGCTTATCTGCAGAGGAAATGGAACATTCGTCGCGAACCCGCCTGGCCGTGTTCGCGCGCGGACGAG
The DNA here is from genome assembly GCA_037903475.1 of Ancylostoma caninum. NCBI lineage: Eukaryota > Metazoa > Nematoda > Chromadorea > Rhabditida > Ancylostomatidae > Ancylostoma > Ancylostoma caninum. Next base: position 3,435,372 of record JBAJFG010000111.1, read on the forward strand.
TTTTTCCCGGGGCAAAAGCCATTGCGGTGCGTGGTTTGGCGCAAAGGGAAAACGAAATGCATTCAATTCACAGTTTCATGGCGGGACTAGGCCAAAACCACGCACCGCAATGGATTTTGCGCCGGGGAAAACTCGTCCGCGCACGAATACGGCCAGGCGTGTTCGCGACGAATGTTCCATTTTCTCTGCAGGTAAGCCATCATTATCTGTGTTCGTTTCACATTTATGATGTGCCGAGTCTGTACTTCACCACCAGCAGCTCAGCTCAGAGTCGAGGATTTCAGCTCCTGCTGCCTTTAAGAACAAAAATACTGCGGTGTCGTCGCACACCTTGCAACTTCACCGAATTGCGCATTTATAACTCCTCTCTCAGCTCATTCTGATCGGGCCAACTTCTGCTGGATGTCCGACTGAGGTGCATCGTACATTAAGCTGGTGAATGTTCCCTATGTTAAAATGCAAAAATTTCATATTTCAGAGAAACCTGCAAATTTTTGGCATAATTATGGAGATCGCAATGAGTAAATTTTTATCATACATAAAGCACTCCTAATTGTGAAAAAACAATGGAAATAATGAATGAAAAATCTAAAACCGGTTTCTTCACAAATCGATGCAAAACCCATACACACCTATGCAAATCCCGGTTTAATCCGGTGCAAAACCCGGTTTTTTTTAATCAATAATTTTCAGCATTGCTTAAATCGATGCAAAACCCATGCATACCCATTCAGAACCCATACGTCTCCAAATCCGATGCAAATCCCATGCAAAACCCGCGAAAAACTCACGATTTTCTCAAGGTTATGCAAAACCCATGCATACCGATGCAATTATATCTCCAAAACTTCAAATTACCGACTGAATTAATCGAAAATAATATTTTTAACTTCTTCATCATACTCATACTTTAACTTAGTATTCTCTGCCTACCCTCACTTTTTGAGTACTTGGTATAAACTGTTCCCATAAATTGATCCATATTCACGGAGGTTAGGTATATACGAATGCACATTTTGGTCTAAACTAGGTCAGCATCAACTATTGTTCCTGCTGTGGTTTCAAAAAATCAGAATAGTGCCATAACAGGCTAAACATTCGCACTAATGGAAGCGAAAGTGAAACAGAATTCGAATAAGATAATAATATAGTTTCTAGTTGACCCGGAAGTATTTCAGAATCACTGAAAGAATGTAATTTTTCACTATTTTGCCCTGAGGATCTAATGATTTAACAGTAAAATTGCACTCGTATGATCTTATTCACCATGAGACCTACAAACGTGAAAATTTTGTTTGAATGTGCTCCATTCTAGGACTAGTTCAATGTCAAAAATCTGATGCATAATGTGAAATCAGCGTACAAAATTCTTCATATTAGACAATGTTGGTAGAGGTACATAGAAAGAAGCTGCTGGCAATTTTTAATCGAAAATGTTAGTTTTACCCGCGCTGGTAAACCCAATCGTATGTGATACCCAGAGATGCCCTCACGCTACGTAAGGATGAGAGACGTACAACTCGTCCGCAAATCCGCGCCTGTAACGCCGCAATCGGGCATTCTCAGCTCTGACGCTGTTGATCCGACTGGATTTTTTGTCCTCCTTCTCGCATCGTTAATTGAAAGTCCCCAGGTCATAATTAGCGGATAGAGGAAGAGTTGCGAAAACCCGATCGGATCAACCACTTGTTCCCCGATTTTAGCACCCGGCTATGTATAAATCCAGAGTTCATTGGTATTCAGTTTGTGAGTAGTGAAATTTCAACGGATCAAATTCTCCATTATGTTTATATGCAACAAAATGACCATTCAGATCGGAAGCATATTTCCTTTTCTCTTATGTATGGTAAAGAATGCCTTCCCCTGCCAGAACAGAGACGAATAGAAAAGGTTTTCCTCAAAACATGTATTTGTACTCAAAGATGATAGTATAGGAACTAACGTGGACGGCTGCTGCCCGAACGTCAAAACAAATGCCGGCAAACGCACGCGCTTTCGAATTTCAACAAAAACATCGATCCGAGTCCAAGTACATACGAGTACCACCCCAGCTCCGTTTTACAGTAGGATCGTTTCGTTCTTGTTCGAAAGATCCTCATGTTTCGAGTTTCCGACTTGTGAGTGCCCATAACCCTTTGAAGAGCAGTTGCATCCGACAGCACTCCATCAATGAAAATCATGGTTAAAGCAACAACGCATCTATTTTATTGCACCAATAGGTCTTAAATACCAGTAAAAATGTTAGTAAACATGGGGAAGATCTCTAGTTTATAGTCCTTCCCATCGTACCCTAACAACTTCGATGGTAGCAGAGCTGACCCAATGACCGCAGCCGTCACGCAGAGGGCGCGCGCAGCGGCTTCTGCCGTTGGATCGTATTACTTTACCGGACCTAGCAAGAACAAAGGTGTCTGCGTCAATTTCCTTCTTCTTCTTCTCCCTCTCTCTCCCTCTTCTTGAAGTCTGTTACATGCATTTATAGCATTCGCACTAATGTTTCTCCTATTTCCTTCGTATCCTTACATACGGCATCTTTCTCGGACACTACGGTAATTTCCATCTAAATTCTTGGCGGATAGGGTGAAGCAGTGGTCTTCTCCTTGCTTTGTCAATGCAGTCTTCGTGCGTGTAGTTCCAGAGAGAGAGAGTAGACAGAGAGTAGAGAGAGTTGTTTTTCATGTCCTACAAATGAGTGTACAAAGGAGGGTTAGTTTACTACAATGATATAGTGTGAAAGCCATATTTCTGGCAATGCAAGTTGACAAGTTTTTTTCGTACATATCTGTGCAGCAGTGTGCATCTTCCTTGTTCGTTCACACTTTATCAGAATTTTCTCTGACGCAAGCACATACATAATAAAGTTTATTGTCTGTCGAACAATTTATGCGTGCATACAGCATGGGTGATGACATCAACAGTGAAAGTACGAGCACTATTGGCGATGATTGGTGGGTAGTAGAAGTCTTTCGATTTCATCTCTTCTTTTGATGAGAGCCATACATCTATTTCTATCTACTTTCTCCACACCTTGTCAAACGAGATAAATTCTTCTCAGGGTTAAAGAGAGCGACATTTCCATTTCTTCGTTGCCAAACGACGGTGGCAAGGAAATATTATCAAGTTCGAGCCTTGTATCTTTTGTAAGTGATACAGAAAGCAAAAAAATGTTTTGGGTGGTGAGTTTCGCCTGTTTAGCGCTTGTTGTCTCCTACACTAACGTTTTGATTTTCATTTTCTTTCAGCGTCTACTTGGTGTTCAGAATCGTCCTAACCCTCTCGATGACTGGGACCAGCTGTACAACCTTAATAACCAAGTTGGTCTTAGAAATGGTAAGCGTTTTTTTTTGTTCAGGATCCTGATGAAACTAATACACTCTGTTTCACTAGAAACGACCGTGAAACTACTCTACAAATAAGCTGATTTTGAAGGCGGGGAAAACAGAGAGGTGGATTGACCAATGAATGTGACGTGAACGTCGTTCTTTTATGTTTTTTTTTTTTAATTTACGCAGTTGTTTATTTATTTTTATGTTCTTCTATTTTACGTAGTTGTTTATTTATGTTCTTTTATTTTACGCACCCAATTCCATAGTCGCAAGCATCTGCTGCCACGACAATATTTTGCCTTGGGTCATAGTGAGCCAGATTGAGCTCACTGGAAAGTGCTGCCTTCAGCTTCTCGAATGCCGTTTGCTGTTTGGAGGTCCACTCCCATCTCACATATTTCTTCAGCAACGCATCTAGAGGTCCACGAAGATCTTTCGTGGTAGGCATAAACGCCGCATAGTACGTTATCATGCTCAGGGTCAAGCGTCCGATGGGCATTTCCCATGAGGGAGTCGTAAGGGAGGGGGCTGGAAGGGGGGGGGGGTCGTATTTTAGAGGTGGGAATGGGGTAAGTAGAGGGGTGGCTCGGCCACTGAAGGTAAATTCATGATTGTTTTATGACATTATGACAAATGACGATCCGCACTTGCCAGCAAGAATGATCACGTCTTGGCGTGTCGAAACAGGACTGATTGGCAACGCATGCGAGAAGTCGGCTTCAGCTCTGGCATTTGCGCGCCCACGGGTTCGATCACCGTCTCCTCCAAAATTTTTTTGCACGAGTAGGAACCACTCCAGAATTAAGTCTGGAGTAAAGTGGGGGCAAACATTTAAAAATGCAGTGTAGGAAGCGAAATCAATCGATAGCACATGCGAGAATTCGCCTGCAGGGTCCATTGGTTCGTCTGAAGGTAGGGTAACTTAGACCTCGGGCTGAACTTCTCTGACTCGAAATCAGCAAAAACTTTTCACTGCGTTCATAGAGCATGATGACCTCTATCTTTTCTCAGAGTTCCGATTTTTTAGGGCTTCATATGTTTTTGAGAGCTCGATGGGGAATTTGGCGAATATTTCCCTTCTAAATTGCGGGAGAATGAGAAAACTTCGTACAGCGAGATTCTGTAATCCAATGAGAAATTTCCTCCTCTATGAATCCTGGAAGAAATTTCTTTGTGATATCCGCGTATGGCTTTCCAGTAATTCCCCACACAGATCTCCATTTTCACCATCTTTTCAAATTGCGAGGTTTTCATTTCTTAAACTCCTAAACAGAGAGTTTACCTAATATCGAAATAAGACTACCTTCTCGTCATAGTGCTGCAAACAATCATTCCTCTCTCCCATTATCGCAGCCCGAAATTAGCTCCTGTTTGAGTGAATTAGATGGGAAACTTCCCATCAGAAACCCGAAAATTTATAAAATTTCCCATCGAGCTCCCAAGAACATATAAAGGCCTGGAAAATTGAAACTCTGGCAAAAGATGAAGCTGGTCGTCCTCTATACACATGTTGATAAGCGTTTGCTGATTTTGAGTCAGCGAACTTCAGTACGGGGTCTTAGTCACCCTAGTTTTGCACAGGTCTAAGTCACCCTAGTTTTGCACAAACTGGCGAGCCCTGCAGTCAAATTCTTGCATGTGTAATCGATCGATTTCGCTCACCTCACTTCATTTTCAAATTTTTCCATCCTGTCCACTCCACACTAAACTCTGAAGCGGTTTCGACCCGTGCAAAAATTTCTTGGAGGCGTCGAGAATCGAACCCGTGGGCGCGCAAATGCCAGCTCTGAAAAGACTTCTCGCATGCGCTGCCAATCAGTTCTGTTTTGACACGTAATGATGTGATCGTTCTTCCTGGCAGTCTGGCTCGATCGGATAAGAAACGATGCATATCGACTTCAAGGTTGTGTTATTTCCAATTCTGTGCTTCTAATGCGTTTCTTCCGTCTTCTTCCTTGAAAATGCTCAGTGTAAAGAGAAAAAAATGTGTGAGCGGAGGGGGGGGGAGTCGTAAAGAGGTAGGGGTTGGACGAGGGAATAGGGGGGCGTATTGAGGGTCGGTTTTTCCTATCATCATTCTTGACCCTGTTTGTGCTTAGCTGGAGAACCCATGAGTTTGTATTTGCGTTGACTACCTAAGTGTCTCGAACATATAGCAAAATTTTTAATAGTCCATAGCTTTATTTGAATCATCTATGATCTGCAGACATGAAACGAGGTAGAGATGGAAATGGTTGCAAGTACGGTTTTGGCGACATCTTCTCCAAGAACTACCTTCGGTTGGCTCTGCAAATCACCAATTTTCTACGCAGTACTCGAAAGTGCAGAGGCGTTCTATCATAGAGAGACCCGTGCCTGATCTAGTTTTCTTGACGAAATAAAGTGAACAGATTGCCACTCTCACTTTTTGTCACTAGAATTCACAAAACAAAGGGCAAAAGTGGGCAGAGCGAAATCCTGAGAGGTATTTTATTTCTTAGGCGTATGCACATCTGACAAAATTGAAATGGCAATCTGACAAAATTTCCCCATCATTACTGGAAGAAAAAGCAACAGAAGGTTGGGTTCAGACCCCCAAATTTCTGATTCCACCAAACCCGTAAAAATTGCTCAATAAAGAGCTTGCTCCTTTGAACAAAGACTTCTGGATCTCTGAGGTGCAGAATTAGAGCTTACTTTTGCTGAGATACCAGCTTTCTTGGTTTAGACCGAACGAGAAAACAGGGTCATAAAAGCTCGACCATCTTGCGGCCGTCGTGCGTTGCAGTAGGTGGCCATTTTGTTGGCTCCACGAAGAAGCTAAGAGAGTTATCCAAAATCCAAGAGTGGTGTGAATTTTTAGATTGCTAGCCTATATAGTCCCACTTTTACAGTTTGTTATATCCGGCCAAAGACCGGCTAAAGACTGTTGTTACCCTGTACTTTGCATCCGATAGTCTGTCATTTTTTGGGCTGGCACAGTTGAACCCATAGGTTTTCTCATACCGATAGGTGCGGCTACCCATGGGTAAGAGATGGGTAAACCTGAAACTGTGATGCATGAAGCTCTACCAGTGCTAGGTAGCGCTACCCATGGGTGACGCCTAATAAGTTCGGAATGTGTAATCATGACTATGCAACTAGTAATTGAGGTTTCGGTAATGAACAAAGGATTCCATGCTCGAACAGAAATATGTGCTGTCAAGGGGGGGGGGGGGGGGCGCAAAACAACAAAACAAAACACGGAGCGCTGAATCACGACGCATTTTTAGTGTGGGTACAGTTTACCACACGCTCAGCGTCACGTATGCTATACCCACCTCTTTACCCATCCGCTTGTGGGTAAGCATTTTGATGGGTCGCAGGTTGGGGCTAAAATTGCGGGCATTGGGTACCATACCCATGGGTAATCTCAATGATGCATGCTAGCCTTGCAGAAATTTTGGCTCTTGCGGGATTTGAATCGACCTGTGGGTGGTGGTTTTTATAGGATGGGCCATAAATACGGTAACACAGAAACGTCCACACTGAAAAACAATTTATATGTAATTTCATAGATGCGATAGGGGTGAGAACGCCCCTGCCAAAGTGAAGGGGGTTACCGGGCAAAAAGTGAAGGGTGGGGGGAGGGCCTTTCTGCTTCCTTTTAGTAAGAGTTGTGGTATTGGTAAGTAAGTGTCAATACCCTATCCATTGATGTAATACCCAACATGTCTTCAAATGCCATGGAAACTGAGCAAATCTTGCAACATATTTCTGCAAACACACCGTTCAACAATTTCATGAAACCGTACGATAGCGATGAGTCATCGCCATGGTGCTGCGGATGCTCTAGGATACTGCCTCCAAATGAGGAAACAGCCATTGATTACATGAATGAAGATAGTCCTCAGCACACCTTCATGATATGGTCCACTCATACATACACAACTGCACAACATTTCTTCTCTCCTACATACAAAAATTTGACGCTGAAATTACACCTGCTTTTCAGCTATTTTTGCTTATAACAGCTTTATACGGAAATGAAACCTAGGAGTGAAGGGTATCTATGTTCTCCTCCTCCAATCGCCTAACTGATAAACCACATCTCGTTTCATGTGGTTGCGTGTCTTTTTCTGTGAAGGGGGGTGAGAATGTTTCTGAAGCCATTCTCACCCCATGCGCGCGCCTCTCTCCCCTCATCGCACTATCTCGCCATTTGTCTAACAACGGGCACGAGAATGCCCCGTTTTTTCGGCTCACCCACCCTATTTTTCAACCAGAAAAGGGTTTCCCCCATACATTTGTATATGGGCGGAAAGTGCATCCTTTCTAGTATGTATACATGTAAATACTTACCACTTTCTCGGAAGACGAAATCCTTTGAAAAACACCTAATTTGTAGAGTTTTCGACCGTCCTGTTGGTACCACTTTTTTGCCTGCTCATCTTACACTAAATATCACAACTCATACACGGAAATGAAGAGAAAATCTTTGCAAATTGTGGAGGACTATCCTCTTTTCGCTTAGTTCACGAACTTTTCCATAATGACTAGCGCCCCTACGGGACGCTAGAAAGTGTGGATGTGGCAGCCACTTGAGGTTCATGTCGAAACTACTGGGTGCAAGAATAAGTTCGCGTACTTTTCCTGAAGCTGTGCTTTCTACCCCCTTTCCGCTCAGGAAAAAAAAACATTCACTTGATACAAAATAGTATTTTTACACCTTCTTCTTAATGAATTTATCACGAAATAAAAGTGGCCAAAGCTGTTGAGAAATCTGCTCCTCATGCGTGCTAGGATGCAACGTCAGAAGGAACCATTCAGTAATGATTTCCCGGATTCAGCAACTTCGTCATTGATTAACCAGTCTGGCCGTCCGGCTAACGCCGGACTTCCAGACTTCTATTGATGCTCGTTTTGCTTGCATACTGCACATTGAATGCAAACACAAAAGTGTAAATGGAATGATAGAATCTGCAGCCTTCCACGCAGTTCTGTCGCTTTCCTGAGAAACCCTTGATCCCTTAGGTGGTCGCTTTCCCCCATATGTACGAAGCAGTGGCGGACGCAGGGGGGGGGGGCGCGCCCCGAGAATGGGTCGCCAAATTTTCGAAATTACTTTACAATACAAATAAAAATCTTGTGTTAGTTTATTTTTAATTGTTTATTTTTATTATTATTTTTAATATATTTTTTATTTATTGTTTATTATTATAATTAATATTATTATTAATTTTATTTTCCGTCTGGGTCCCCAAAACGGCGGCGACCCCACTTTTCTTCCCACGCCCCCCCTCTCGCCCACTTTCTGCGTCCGCCACTGGTACGAAGTTATGCTCTTCCACATGAGCGAAGTTAGTGGTCGTGAAGAACTGAGTGTAACCAATTTAGTGCAAATGTTATCTTGAAATGATTTAGGGTCAACTGGTTGTTGTGGTAATTCAAGTGATAAGGGTCCACCGGTTTATATAAATGGAAAGGAAGGAGTGGTTCATTCAGACACAAACGGAATGGGAAGAGGACACGGATACGAAAGGAAACAATGTACATCTAGGCGATTTAGGTTTGAAGGTCCGCCGAAACAGGGTAAGGTCCGCCGAAACGACCCCTCACGCAGAAATAGACCCACCTAGCCAATTCTTATTACTTGTAGAAGCCGGCACACCCTTGTCACACCGTTGGACCCGACTCCAGGCGTTTCCCCACTTTTGGACACCGGCGCACCGTTATCACACCGTTGGACCCGACTCCAGGCGTTTCCCCACTTTTGGACGCCGGCGCACCGTTATCACACCTTTGGACCCGACTCCAGGCGTTTCCCCACTTTCGGACGCCGGCGCACCGTTATCACACCGTTGGACCCGACTCCAGGCGTTTCCCCACCTTCGGACACTCCTACAGCAATAGTGGACCCGGTGTAGAACATTTTCTTCACTCTAGGCCACGCCCCCGAATTTCGTTTCACACACACTGACACACACACGTGACAGACAGACTAAGCCCGTTATTATAAGTCATGATCTGAAGCTTCTACCAGAAAGAATTTCTTTTACTGCTCGGGTGCAACAACTGTTCCACAGATATTAACGTTATTGGACAGTGCGCAGTGCTCCAATAAATATAAAAGCCCAGAATTTTTGAACAGATTACGAACTAATGTTAGGCGCACATCCGCTACTTTCCTTCAACACGCCGGCGGAACTTTCTTCGACGTGCGCAGTAGATTGGTACAGTCTTCTGTACTCAGTTGCACATGTTATAACTTGAAGCGGACGCACCTAAATAGCATTCCGCAATAACAACATCGACCTGTACCCTATGCGAACTTCTCAAAACTCTTCGTTTTCTCAAGCCAATCAAGAAAGCATCAACGTTTAACCGGAAATCAAAAACAACAGAAAAGCGAAAATCCCGCACATCTCGAAACCCAGTTCAAGAAGGATATTAGCTGTAGTACTACCGATCTCTGCGAGGAAGTCGTCCATGTTATACCAGCAAATCAATAAAAAGTTCTCTACTTTCCAAAACAGTGCACCAGCCCACCTCGAGTACATTAGCCTTAGCAACCTTATTGATGTGCACAAGTATGGTACAAAGCTCATTTCTTGAAAAGAGTAAACACTTGACTCAATTCCTGTAATGAGATCGATTACTTAGCCATGTTTCATATTCCATCCCAGGCTCGCCCTTCATTGCACCAATTCCGCAAATTTTACTTCTGTTGTTCAGCAACACCACCATCCAAATTCGAAATCCACAGTCTAACCATATCCTCCGTCCTGTCGGTGCAGTAGTTAAACACCGAAATCCGACTCCAGTAAATTGTTCATCCACGCCCTTTTTTTAATCCAACATATGTTGCGAAAAACGCCTTAATCATCGAGGCAGTTCAACTTTTGTGAAAATCACAGTTGTTGCGTCTCCTGAGTAGACCTGATGGTCTTGTTCTCTTCAAAGGCCAATATTTTATCACCTTACGTCGTAAGTTTACCATTTGATCAATCCAAACCCTAATGTAAGTGCAGTCGCAATACAGAAAATAATCAATACTATATAATTTTCCTCCTCAGAAGAAAATGTTCGCTCCAACTCGCTTCAACTTGGTCACTATGTCTTTAAACTTCACCTAAAGCATCCAAATCATTTGGGCAAAGTCTTCAAACCCTAGGATCATCCCTCCTGCCAATAATCAAAAATTCAATGGTGGTATGAGGAGTTCACCACAGTCAAGCCAAAATAAGTACTTCAAATGACAATGTCACTGGCCAGTTTGACATTCGACTACTAATCAAGTTGCAAATGCCATCTAACCCCTCCGAGAGAATCTTTTCTAAGCAATTGGACGCGATGCATGAGAACATCTTAACCGCGCATTGGGAGTGAACCTCTGCACTGAGCGACGTATGTCTTTACTCACATTACCTTAAGAACCCCTCATAGCTGTCCCGTAACCAGTGGGATTATTGTCCTTGGATTATGGACTATTATTAAATAAGTCCATAGACTTGTGTTACCATTTCTCTTCACTATTTCTCCTCGAAATCCCCAAGGGTTGTAGGCTCTCTCGAAGCTCCCCAATTTCGAGGATCCCATCCTCGAAATCCCTATGCGCCGCCAGTTCTCTTCAGGCTTTTCAATTTGGAGGATTCCCTCCTTGAAGTAGTCACAAGATGCGGGTTCCCTACGACCTCCTCTACTCGGAGATCCCCTCTCCGGAATTCGCAAGCAACGCGGGTTCCCTGCGACCTCCTCAACTCGGAAGTCCCCCTCCTTGAAATTCCCAAGCGACCTCTTCAACCCGGAGGATTCCCTCTGCGTAATCCCTATGCGCCGCGGGTTCCGTCCAGCCTTCCTAACTCAAAGATCCCCTCCTCGAAGTAGCTATAAGATGAGGGTTCCCTACTACCCCCTCAATTCGGAGGATCCCCTCCTTGAAGTAGTTATGAGACGCGGGTACCCTCCGCCTTTTCAACGTGGAGGATCCCATCTCCAAAATCCCTAAGCGACATGGGTTCCCTACGACCTCCTCAAATCGGAGGATTCCCTCCTTGAAGGAGTTATGAGACGCGGGTTCCCTCCAGCCTTTTCAACGTGGAGGATCCCATCTCCGTAATCCCTAAGCGACGCGGGTTCCCTACGACCTCCTCAAATCGGTGGGTCCTCCCCCCCTCGAAACCCCTAAGCGACGCGGGTTCCCTACGACCTCCTCAAATCGGTGGATCTCCTCCTCGAAACCTCCAAGAAACGCGGGTTCCCCCGAGCTCATAAACTCGGAGCATCCCCTCCTCGGAATCCCCGAACGACGCGGGTTCCCTGCGACCTCCTCAATTCGGAGGATTCTCTCCTTGAAGGAGTTATCAGACGCGGGTTCCCTCCAGCCTTTTCACCGTGGAGGATCCCATCTCCGTAATCCCTAAGCGACGCGGGTTCCCTACGACCTCCTCAAATCGGTGGGTCCTCCCCCCCTCGAAACCCCTAAGCGACGCGGGTTCCCTACGACCTCCTCAAATCGGTGGATCTCCTCCTCGAAACCTCCAAGAAACGCGGGTTCCCCCGAGCTCATAAACTCGGAGCATCCCCTCCTCGGAATCCCCGAACGACGCGGGTTCCCTGCGACCTCCTCAACTCGGAGGATCCCCTCCTTGAAGTAGTTATGAGATGCGGGTTCCCTCCAGCCTTTTCAACGTGGAGGATCCCATCTCCATAATTCCTAAGCGACGCGGGTTCCCTACGACCTCCTCAAATCGGTGGGTCCTCCCCCCTCGAAACCCCTAAGCGACGCGGGTTCCCTACGACCTCCTCAAATCGGTGGATCCCCTCCTCGAAACCTCCAAGAAACGCGGGTTCCCCTGAGCTCATAAACTCGGAGCATCCCCTCCTAGGAATCCCCGAAGGACGCGGGTTCCCTACGACCTCCTCGACTCGGAGGATCCCTCCTCGAACCCTCTAAGCGACGCTGGTTCCCTGCGACCTCCTCAATTCGGAGGATCCCCTCCTTGAAGTAGTTATGAGACGCGGGTACCCTCCAGCCTTTTCAACGTGGAGGATCCCATCTCCGAAATCCCTAGGCGACATGGGTTCCCTACGACCTCCTCAAATCGGAGGATCCCCTCCTCGAAACCCCTAAGCGACGCGGGTTCCCTACGACCTCCTCAACTCGGAGGATCCCCTCCTTGAAGGAGTTATGAGACGCGGGTTCCCTACGACCCCCTCGACTCGGAGGATCCCCTCCTCGAAACCTCCAAGAAACGCGGGTTCACCCAAGCTCATAAACTCGGAGCATCCCCTCCTTGAAGTAGTTATGAGATGCGGGTTCCCTCCAGCCTTTTCAACGTGGAGGATCCCATCTCCGAAATCCCTAAGCGACATGGGTTCCCTACGACCTCCTCAAATCGGTGGATCCCGTCCTCGAAACCCCCAAGAGACGCGGGTTCCCCCTTGACGCGGGTTCCCTGCGACCTCCTCAATTCGGAGGAGCCCCTCCTTGAAGGAGTTATTAGACGCGGGTTCCCTCCAGCCTTGGAAAATGAACAAACCTCTGAAAAGTTCAACGGATTGGATGTAGAGAAACTATTGCTTCACAGTACGCCCGTTGAATCATAGGACCGCGCTCTGCACTTTCCCACGAGTCCCGCCGCGAAAAGGTGCGGATTTTTGAATGGGCGAGTTCCGATTCGTTATATTATGATCTTAGAAAGATACATGCTATGTTTTTCATACCCTTATGTGTTCAAAAATTTCTCCGCAAACATGCTATCTATCGCTTCCCACTTTTAACATGTAAACTCTACTAGGTTTAAGCTTCAATTAGATACTCTTCAATCATATCTAATTCTTTATCCTTCACATAGAAATTCGCTCGTCAATTTCCCTGTCTGCGGCAATGGTCACATTGCGCGCTCCATTCAACACTAACGTCATTTCGATTCCTGACTCCTTTATTCACATGGACAGCAATAGAATTGATCTTCTATCATTGATTTTGTTCAGTTTCACTTTACTTAACTTTTGATTTCTTCACTTCCTTGTCTTCTGTAACTGGTTTGGTGAAGGGGGTCTATTGACCCCCTCCCAAAGTGAAAGGGGTCTGAGCCTTGGCTCGGACTATCGCACCTATGCCTTCCACTCCGATATATCCTTGATATCCCACTCCGAGATAGCCTATTAACCCTACTGATTGAGCCCGGAGCAAATGAATGGTCAATCGATGAAACCAATAGGACCTAAAATATGCTTTTGGCTGTCCTGAACCAAACATGACTTGTGGGCCGGAGCACTGTTCCGCTAAAACGTTGCGGAAAGACATCTCAACTGAATTCAACTTCAATGCAAGGCAATTTCCGTTAGAGGAGAAATGAGCGTTGTTACCGTATTTCTGGCCTACCCTGTACATTTACAATTGGAGTCAGTCGCGTCAAAATTGTTGATTCTGCATTCAACTTTATCAGCTTTAGAAATCTTGTTTGAAAGAGCAAGATTTTATGCCCAAAGAAGTGTGGATGTAACAGTTTATAATACAGTCAAAATGAAGGCGGGGTGCAGATTGGCCGGCTTTTTATCATTACCAAGCTTGTACCTGCCCCGAACTTGGATAACTGAACCGAAGATGTGAGTGGAAATTGATCCATCTATTATCCTATTCTTCATACCTGGAATCTGAAGTCGCGCTCATTATCGCCCCACAGCTTAGGCTTGGCTCTATGAGAGTACTACTTTTCCATCGGTAAAGCTCCACCTGGAAGAGAAAGTTTAAAATCTGATGCCGGAGGCAAAGTTCGGGTTGGCCGTCATTTCAAGTCACATCGCAGAGACATCTTCCGACAAAGCACTCAATGACCATAGGTGGAATACAATGAGTCACACCCAACCTTCAGCTTTTGGTGAAACCCGCGGAGTAGCTTGGAGAGGGGGGGGGGGGGCGGGGTTGTGGAATGTTGTCGAGGAAGTGCGGACTTGTGGTGTCACGATTATCGCTACTCGAGAATATTTGTGCTAAAGGATAGGGTCGGCGTTAATCAATCCTGCTCGTGGGATGCGCCACGCATTAGAGTTCATCTGAGCATCGTGGAGGCATTGCATGCGTGCAGTCTGGTAGTGCAGAGGTGGCAGCAGGGTCGACTTTGTCCGCAATTACAACCTCGTCCCGAAGTCGGCCAAATAATCAAATTTTAACTCTTTTTTGATATGTATGTGGTGTGATTCATTTCACTCTTATGTTTCCCTACTGCCATTTAGTAAAATCTTCTCCAAGACGCATTCTGCGGACGAAGTCGTAATCGCAGACAAAGTCACCTCAGGTGCCAGCTTTGAGCTAACTGACCATATGTGCCCTATTAAGTGATTTGCAGGGGGCATGCGATCCACCAAGTCAGCGGTTCATCCTCCCAGACTCCTCTGGTATCAACTTAACGACCTCGCAGGGATGGATTGTTTGGTTGGCCAAGGTCGCGATCGAACCATCGACCGTGCGAGGGAACAGCGCTTCATTTTGTGTTACAACCTGAACAAGCGAGCCCGAGTTAAAATATTGCCCTGAACACTTTTTAAACTTTGACTCCAGTAATTTTTGAAAACTGCATGAGACTTCTAAAAGTACGGTCATTTTACGATAGAAAAGTATGATTACCACTTGAAAATCCTCCTATATGAAGAAATTCAGAGATGCCATCTGGAACGAAAATCTTATTGAGAATATACGCGAGAAAAGTTCTTAGAAAAGTGAACTTTTCGTGCTATACTTATGTCAAATGTCAGCTTTTCAAATTTCTGTTATAGTGGGGAAATTTCAATTTTTCCCTGTTATTGTTTCGAATATCTGTGCATAGTAACCGCCCTCAACCTTCATCATTTGTAGATAAACAAACCAAATGAAAACTGTAGAGCAACGAGCTCTGAATGTGCCGCTTCACTGAAATATTTCCAGACTGCCGGAAGTTGGCTAAATTGTTGGATAACAAAAAGTCTGTACCGGAGTTGGAATCGTTCATGACGCTTTATTGTAAGAAGAGAAATGTGGATTACAAAAAGGATAGCGGGTGGATTGTTGTAAGTACTATTGGACCCCGTGATACATTTGAAATGAACCAAGTATTGTTTTTGTTTATTTGCCACATTTTCTTATTGCAGGTGTTGGAAAAAATCCTCAAGTTCGATCTTCCTCCAGAGCACCTTTTCAATGTCTTCTTTGCGTTTACTACCAAATACATCCCGAAGTTAGTGACGTTTCATCATACTGTTTGCCATTTACTGCGTTTTAGGCAACATTCAAAGATTTTATTTAAAGGGAGACAAAGGAGAATGCCCAAATTTATGACCTATTCCGTCTTTTGCTGCAGTATCATGATCCTCAGATTAGGTAAACCTATTGGATCCATAATTTTTTGGTTTTTAAATGTTTTTTTTTTATTCAGTTCCCACTTGGATTCCCTTAAATACTCCCCTTATTGCTATGCGAGTCTGTGGTTTTCAACAATTCTCGCTGGTAGTGTAGACGATGCAGTGTGCAAAGCATTGTGGGAATTGTATATAGAGAAGGTAGTGAAAGTTAAATACGGAGCTTTTGGAGACTAGGTTGCATTGAAACTTCATATGTTTGCTTGCACTTTCACTGTAGGGTGATCCGTTCCTTATTTTCTATATGGCATTGGTGCTCGTCATAAATGCAAGGGATCAGCTTCTTCAAGTCGGTTTAGAACACAGGTGGGTGACTTGTTCTTCAGTTTGTCTGCATTCTATGCAGTTCGTTTCCTTCTAGGGAAAGCTTAGGTCCGCGGAATTGAACAGTGTAAAGCCATTCTTTTCCCGAAATACTGGTAACCGATTGAAGCAGTGGTGCTGGAACAGAGTGGGATTACTACCACATGAAATGAGGCAAATCGAGGGAATGAGAGTCATTCTCTTAATGGAACTCAGTGGAAGACTCCATACTATATGGACTCGTTTGGCTGTTTGCTTGTCGCCGTTGTTTTAAAGGAAGCACCCGTCAAAATCCTCGACTTCGAGTTAAACCGCCAATGCTGACACGCATTGTGAGCATGTCACTAGTGTTCAACGAACTCAAAGGATCTTGACTTCCGATTATCGGACACCTACCACCCGGGCGCATCAGGCCTTGGTTAGACAGTGTATTGAAAGTCTCTGTTCCAAGTTCTTGCCAAGGAAAAACAGGTTGTCTTTGACCTAAAGTGACTAATCAGGTGCTGGGCTGAATAAGGGCATCGTTTCAACCATTTTTGGTTTTTCTAGCTGTTTTTGCCCAGATTGTTACAATTCTTTATTCTCCACTCCGGCTAACGTTTCGGCGATGTCGCCTTCGTCAGAGCCTGGAAGTCGAAGGCAACATTTTCGACCATCCTCTCAAACGCCTCATCGCCTTGCAGAGTGCAGTTCAGTCGCAAGGCAAGTCAAAAACAAAATGAAGAACACACAGCCAGGCTAGTGCTCAGTGACCAATCAATCGATATAACGGCGCCCTTAAAGACAGTGTATCGCTTCGTTTCCGTGTTTGAGCTTCTAGCATATTCTGAATCTCCTCGACAAGCTGAATCCAGCGGTATACACAAAATGTTACAAAGCGGCTTCTAAACCCGTTTTTTCATCGTTTTTCGGAACGGGGTTTGGAACAGTTTGTCCAACCGAGTGGATACGTGAGGCCGTTGATCTCATCGATCGGCGTGACGGACAGCCAGCACAGTCAGGGACCGCTCCCAAGTGGTCTGCACTTTCGGACCCTCCGAAAACAGGTTTATGCGTTATGACGTACACCATTGGAATCAGCGTGACCAGAAGGTCTAAAGTATGCTGCTATTCACACCCCATAGGACGAGGTGACACACTGCCTTTAAACTCGCTTTAGTTATGTTGTTGGTTCTCGGCCCGTAGCATGAACATCTCTGCTGGGGATGGGAGGGGATGCGCTTTCCCTGGGGAGCGATCTCCTCCTCTCTCCCAGCGGGGCTCCCTGCTATGCATGAAACTTTTCGAGGGGAGGGGGGATGTATCCCTTGCGCGTGCTGTTTGCGCGCTCTGTGAAATCACATCCTTTGCATCGAAACACCGTGTAAAACTGCCGCTGAGGCAGGAATAGTTTGATTTTTAAAGCGCGAGGATTCATTTTCCCCACATTTTCGAGCATTTTCGAGGTTCACTTCATTGTTACCTATGCCTGTGACTCTGCTCCGTCACTTCCGTCGCATTTCGTTCTTGGACAGCGACATCCACGGCCTCAGCATCGAAACACCGTCTGAAAATGCCATTGAGCAGGGAATGCATTGACTATAAAGTTCAAATTATGAAGTTAAGTTAAAATTATATATTACGGTTATAGAGGAGAGAGGTGCAACAGATGCACTCAAAAGTGGAATAGCAGACACTTGAAATTGATGAAACACATGAATAGAAAAATCAGTGAAGTTGGACAGAGACCGTCAAAAAGTTTGCAATTCATGAAGAAAATGCAGAATTTTGAAAGGAAACATATGATTGCTGAATGTGATCCCCTCTCGAACCCCTATTATTTAGTATTCGTAGGGGATGCACATCCCCTCCCCTCAGGGGTCCTCTCGCTTCCTGCATACGGGGATCGAGGGAGGGGATGTGCGCGAACCTCGCTGGGGATCGCTGCAATGCTTAACAGCCGATCCCCTCCCCTGCGGGGATGTTCACGCATACGGGCCCTTGTGTTTCGTGTGATGTCAGATACTCTAGTTGGGTTCAGAATCCCGTTTATTTTGCTCTGGGACGGAACTCCGTATGACGTAACCCACGAGTGACAAGCGAAGCGCGCCTACTCAGAACCCCGAAAACAACTCGTCGACAAGCATTTGGCGAGCAAGTTTCTGATTGCATCTGAAACTTGCTTTTCCAAAGGCTTGTCGACAACTTGATTTTTCACTTCCTTGTCGACAACTTGTTCTCCCAAAAGCTTGTCGACAAGTTATTTTTTTCTCTTCCTTGCCGCCAAGTTGTCGACCGTACCTGTTGACTTATGAACTATAGTTCTTGACCCGTCCTTCACTGACAATCTGTCAGCTCTGCAAAATTGCCCTATGTAGGACTTGTATGGGCAGCGTAACGGTCCATTTACAGGAAGCAAACGCTTTCCTAAAAATGCATAATAGCAACCATTGCCCTGGCGTCCTCAATGGTTGCATCACGGTGTTGCTACACGGATATGGGAAATTGACTCTCTCTCGTCGACAGATTGTTCAGCTAAAAGGCTGCCGACAACTTTTTCGGCTAAAAGCTTGTTTCCAAGTTGTTTTTTGGATAAGCTGGTCGACTTGTTTTTTTCTTCCTTGTCGCCAAGTTGTCGGGAGAAAAGCTTGTCGATAACTTGGTTTTGGATGCTATGGTGACGTAAAGCTTGTCGACAACGATTTGCCAGTTAAAAGCTTGTTTTCAAGCTGTTTTTGGGCAAAGCTGAGCAGACAACTTGTTTTTGGGGTTCTAAGTAGTCGCACATGAAACAGCCAGTGGCGGACGCAGGGGGGGGGGTCGCCCCCCCCATTTTCGAAACTACTTTATTGCTTTACAATACAAACAAAAATCTTGTATTAATTTGTTTTTCTTTATTTTTATTATTATCTTTAATATAATTTCCATCTAATATTTATTATTATAATTAATATTTTTAACAGTTTTAGTTTCCATCTGGGTCCCCGAAGCGGCGGATAACCCACTTTTTTCCCACCTTCCCCCCTCCCGCCCATTTTCTGCGTCCGCCACTGGAAACAGCATACCGATTTTTGAATTTCTTGTGTTTCGCGCTATTTGTATTGCATGTGAGCTCTAGGTCTCTCGAAGGTCCGAAGTCCAGCAAAATCACAAACACGGAGATTTGAGCGGGTGCTACCTTTAACTAACAAATTTAGTGGTTTAGTCAATTGATTTATCCCTTCTACGTTTTCTGTTTTATGCAGAGGGTGTAGTCTTGTGTATTAAAGTAATGATTTTAGAGAAGAAGCGTTGAAAATGTTGACTGCTTTGCCGAACCAACTCACAGTCGACGATGTTCCTGATTTTGTGCAGTTGTCCGCTTACTACGCAGATCGCACTCCTCAGTGTGTTCGCGAAGTTAGTTTGCTCACTCTTCCTTTATTAACTGACTGTTACATATTTCTACCGTGGATTTTCTTGTGGTTTTAAGGATTTCCACTACTTAATTTTTGGGTCAAATTATGATGATGAAGTTGGTGAAATGCAAGTCAACAAGTTGCTTTGCTTACCCGTAACCGTTCAGGAACTAACCAGAAGGGAGCGAAGTGTTGTTTCGGTAGGTTTCCACTATTATTATTATTTATTACGCCACATAAGGTAGACGTGAAAAAGACAATGACATGACATGACCTAATCAATTAACATCGAGTAAAGCATACAGAAATAAACTCATTGCACTAGTGACACAAACGCTTTTTGGAGACCCATCGTTTGGAAGAAAAGTACTTCAGAGAGGTGGGAGTAGTTTTATATTGTAAGTTCAGATAATAAGATCCTGCCCGGCATGTGAAGCTTTCCTGTCTAGCAGTTGTTCTTGGACCTGCATAAGAAATTTTCTCCGAACCACGTCTTGTTTTTGATGAACGTATCTTATAAAACTTCATCCCATCGATCTTCACCATGCCACTTAGAATTTTATAGACAGTACAAACATCTCTTACCCTTCTTCGTGATTCAAGGGTATGAATTTTGCGTCGTGAATTCCTTATCTTAGCAACCGGAATGTTTGAGTAATGATACCCTCCACATCTGATCATTATTTTCCTGGTGAAGTTATTTTAAACTTTTTCCAACATACGTATGTCCTTTTTTCTATGTGGGCAAAAAACTACAGAGCCAAATTCAAGTATGGGTCTCATGTATGACTTATAAGCTTTTAAAAGTACATATTTGTCTTTTAAACAGAGTCCTTTGAAGGTCTGATATGTGTAGGTTACCGCCTTTCTACAGAGATATCTGTAATGATCAGAGAAGTCCAATTTGTTGTGTTATCGAAAGCCTGGATCAACAACTTTATTGACACTTTCTATCATATGACCTTGAATAATGTATCTATTAAGAAGGGCAGAACTACCTAGACGCATGTGTACAGTTTTCTCAGGTGCTAAAGGAAGCTTCCATTTTATTGACCACTGTGAGATCTGGTCTATAGCATTCTGAACTTCACAAAGCTGAACATCGGTGTCAATTCTGTTGTAAATTTTAATATCATCAGCAAACTATTTGCAAGTGACACATTTTTCTTCCAAGGACTGCGGTAGATCTGCAGTATAGAGAGCAAACAGAACAGGCGAAAGAACTCCCCCTTGCGGGACACCAGTTGAGACAATTCTGCAGGAGGAATAACAGGAATTAATTTTGACTTGTAATGTTCTGCTACTCAAAAAATCTGAGAGCCAGTCGCAGATTTTCGGATGTACTTTTAATCGAGACACCTTATAGAGTAACATCTTATGACTAACTACATCAAAAACTTTGGAAAAATCGAAATATATAACATCACAAGGTTTCTTCTCATCCAGGTAGCTACTCCAGTCATTCAGACATTCTAACAAATTTGTTTCTACAGATTTTCCTTGAAAAAAGCCATGCTGATTGCACGCTATTATTTCATTCTTCTCAAAATGAGTCACCAAATGTGCTTTTAGTTCTTTTTCAAAAAAACCCTACAGAAGAACGAAGTAATGCTGACAGGTCTATAATTGTCAACCTCAGTTGCGGGCTGTTTCTTTAGTAAAGGGCTGATGAAAGAGCGCTTCCACCTGTGTGGTACTTCGGAAAATGCTAGCGACTGATTAAAAATGTATGCAGGAGGAGCAGCTACTATATGTGCAATATTCTGAACAAACGACGTGGGTATAAAATTTAGTGTAAGAGAATAAGATTTCGGCCACTTTTTGATCATCTCATAAACAGTAAATTCTTCAAACCATGGGAACGTTTCCATAGGGTATTTTACGTTGGGATTGAACTCTGGCAATTCTTCTGCTTCTTCGGAGTACACCTCACAAAATTTATCTGCCAGTAAGTTTGCTTTTTCGGCATCTAACACTGCAATCTTGTTGCCTTTCTTTATACATGGAATATGATGTGAAGCCTTCAATTTTCTACTCAAAAACCTAAAGAAGCCCTGTTTGTTTTGACTATACACAATTTTCTTCTCAAGGTTAATATTATACTTGTCTAGAAGATGAGAAAGCTTCCTTGAGAATGCTCTGTAAGCTTCCCAGTCAGTATCGTTTTGTGTTGTTTTTGCTTCATGGAACAAACAACTACGATGATTTACCATATTCTGAAGGTACTGAGGGAGGTGATGTCGGGTTCCATGCACTCTTTCCCAGGGAACAAAGATAGCTATGGAATGCTGAAGCATAGCTAGGAACATCTCATACCTCTCATTAACGGAATCAACTGTTTCAAAGGAATTCCTCCAAGCAATAGTGGCAGCCCTTTTCAAAATCACATTTGGAAAACCGCTGAGATAATGTGGAGATCGGCTCGTAGTAAGCAAGGGATACTTGGAATGGTACACTGTTATGATCACTTGATCCTACTGGTGGGTCTAAAGCAACATTAGTGAAAAAGGATTCATCATTACTGGGAAGGAGATCCAAGAAATGCATTCTTCGAGTGGGTTTGTTTACAAACTGTTTGAGATTTCACGCGGTCCTTGGTATGCTCGCTGCTCGCGAAAGACAGAGATGGAAAGAACAAAGCAAATTGATCCACGGATTCTGTCAGTTATCTTCTCTCATTCGCTACGCTACGTGCTTTTTTTGGACTGAATAATGTTATAGCTATACATATACAGTTGTGAAATAGTGTAGCTCGAGTTGAGGACGTGAATCTCACACAACTTGTTGGCGCGCACGAAAAACCACACCAGGCCAATACTTTCACACTTTGGAAATTAGCACAGTAACGTGGCTTACGGGGCCACTAGTCCAAGAAATGCATTCTTCGAGTGGGTTTGTTTACAAACTGTTTGAGATCATGACTTAAAGTCATTTCAACGAAGGCAGACGGAATGGGCGGCAGTTGCTTACATAGGTTGGACCAATCAATTTCCGGGAAATTAAAGTCTCCAACGATAATAGCCGGAAACTCGCATGTGACCAGGTCACTGATGGCTTTATTAAGCAAGTAGCTATCACTAGACTTGCAAGAAGGAGATCTATATACAGCTATAAACCTAACGTAATGACTTTCTAAAAGAATATCGACTGCCAATATTTCTAGGGTTTCGGTATTGATTCGGAGAAAACTTCTTTATAGGAGAAATTCTTTCGAAGCAATAGAAGTATAGCCCCACCACTCCTGATTTTTCTATCACATTGAATTGGGAAGTAATGCTCAACAGAATCAGTTGAAATCACCGCTAACGAGTGTTTAGACTTTAGGCACGTTTCAGTAAATACATATAAATCAAACTCCATTAGTAAAACGTGATTAATGTAGTTAACATTCTTCGGATAAGACCTAACATTCGAATAGAAACACGAAATACAATTATGATATTGCCGAGGACTAGCATTCAGTTTAACGACTTTTGATGTTGCCCTTCAGAAGCGGACTCAACCTCTTCACGAACTACTACTGCACCAGGACTTAGAATCGTAGTAGCAGGGTTCGCTTTGGCCATACCTCGTACATTTCTGAAAGACACAAAGTTTTCCTGCCTACGTTTTCTCTCAGCGAGCGTAAGGGAATTCTCACAGGAAGAAACCCTTAACTGAGAAGAAGCGTAGTCGAGGCGCTTTTCTAACTGCTAGTTTTTGAAGGGATGAACATCGTAATACAATCTTCAGTAAGCGGTTTTTTTCCTTCAGTGGGTTTGCCAAGGCGGTACACCGATACAGGATTACATTCTATATCAAGAAAAGTCAGTACATTGACAGCACTCAAGTTTTCGAATTGAATACGTTCACGAATGTCACCAGATTTCCGCTCAGGGACACCTATGAGGACAAGTGATCTACGACGTTCAATTTCATTTTGAGATTCAAGATCAAAGATGGGGTCGTTTTGTTTCACGGAAGAAAGAATCTGTTTTGGAGAATTTTCAGGCCCCCTAAAAGATTCATTTGTTAAAGCAGGACCACTAGAAAGAATATTTCTTCGCAGTTTCTCGTTTTTGGCGTGCAATTCTTCGACTTTTCCCTCCAATTCCTGATTACGTTGGATGAGCCACGCCATTTGTATTTTGAAATCGCACAAGTATAACAGTAGCTCCTTTACGTGATCAGGGAGTGCACCATCACTGCGGACACGGTCGATGAACGCGTTTATTCCTTCACTTTCTTTTGAGCTCAGCGAGGTAGGACAATATCCCTGAACGATAGAGGAGCAAAGAGGAGAGTTCATCATACTTAGATCACTGCGGAGATTTACGAACCAAATGCGGTGGCTTTGAAAAAAGTTTTTACCCCGCCACAAGAGTTATGCAAAGAATTTGTAGAACAGTAGGCTCACAAAAGCTGTGATGCCAGCAAAGATGAATTCAGAGAAATAGACCTTATCCGGTGGCAAGAATCGAAATATGAGCCCCTGCCACTAGGGGATGCTCGTCCACAATATATATCGGCGACTTGACGACTTGAAGTAGTATAACCTTCGAAGGCTGGTCGAGTAAGTACGTATGCCGAGAGAGTCGAGTAATGTGCGACAGCACACCATCACACTATGCAATGAACTATGATGACATTATGATGATATTAACACTATGATGACACACCACCCCTATATTTCCGAGTGTTTTTTCGCCGTAGTCAGCGATTTTCCTTTGGAACAACTGCTTCCTCTCTGCTAGAAGATCGACCGCATCTTTGCTCAGGGACAAGTGAGAACGTGTCCGCTAGGGCTATTTGATAAGCCAAAAACGATTATAACAATTATTTCGCACGTCAGCATCAACTTATTGACTTTGTCGATTTTCTTTCGTAGGAAGAATTGAATTTTTGCGGGGGACACGTAGGAGGGATAGAGGATAAAAGGGAGGAGTAAGAGCAAAGCTGCTGAATGGTCAGGTTGTTCATAAATTAATGCAGGATTTCAGCCTGTACCTTCGGAGCGGCTTTTCTTAGACTGTGGTAAGACAACAAAAATAATTTTATTTACCTCGGTTGCTTAGAATTCTGAAATTGTGGGATCTAGAATTCTGAAGTTTGGAATCAAGGAATTCGTCAAAGGCAGTTTCTACATGGGCTTCCTCACTGATGCGTTTTTTGTTCAGGAAGATGCAGAGGTGCTCGAGAAAGTGGTAGTTAGTAGACGAGAGGAATGGCGAGTATGCTGAACGAAGCAAAGTTTCGTAACCCAGCTCATACAACTTTTGCACCACCAGTTGTGTGTACGTGGCTGGGTATTATTGTGAACAAGGATAGGTGGTCTCCCATTGACCAATTCCACGCCCTCATGTTGAAGGCAGCACTCACGGAAATTTTCACCTCTGAAAGGAGTCGCTCTCCGTGTAGCCGACCGCTGGAATGTCACAAAAGTATGTTGAACACAAAAAACCTGCGAAGAATACTGCCATGGACACATCTGTCGCTCTGGACAGAAGGGGTTCCGTCGCTTCAGCTAACGCCATCGACTGGGGTGCATATGCGGTTCAGCGCACGGTTTTGTGTAGAGTGCGCACCATTTGCAGAGTTTTGTGGCGGGACCCATCACGGAACACTCGTCCGCGCTGTGGACCCACATGGAATACTGCCATTATTTTCTGTGTTTTTCGCGTGTTTCACGCTACTCTATCATTGCCGATGAGCTCATCGTCCCTAAAAGCCCCTATATACCGCGAAATCTCCAACGCGGAAATTTCCGTGAGTGCTGCCTTTAAAGGCAAAACCCGTCGAAATCCTCGACTGAACGGCTAATAGTGGCGCACACTTTGAGCACATCATAAATTTGGAACGAATACAAAGAATCATGACTACCTGTGAAGAAATCCAATCGCATTCGTGAACCCAGCTCCCGTGCTTTGTTTCCGAAGCGACGACGCGCTAGCCAACAGTGGCCCGTTACATTCACAGCCGTGTTCGACCTTGCCTTCTTAGTGATAGTTATGGCAGTGGCGGACGCAGGGGGGGGCTGCCCCCCGAGAATGGGTCGGCAAATTTTCGAAATTACTTTACAAATAAAAATCTTGAAGTAGTTCATTTCTGTTTGCTTTTAATATAATTTTTATTAATTATTTATTATTATAATTAATGTTCTTATTAATGTTATTTTCCATCTGGGTCCCAAAACGGCAGAGACCCCACTTTTTTTCCCCCGCCCCCCCCCCCCCCTCACGCCCACTTTTTGCGTCCGCCACTGAGTTATGGGTATCGGTGGAATGCGACACACGGAAGGCGCTATCCCGATTTCGTGCATTTCTCGCACGTTCTGCGCTATTTCAGTGCTGGATTTGAGTTCCAGATCCCTCATAACCCCGACGGCAAGCAAAGTTTCAAACGCAAAGATCCGAGCGGGTGCTGCCTTCAAAGCTTATCGTGAATTCCTTCGATTCCATGGACGTTCTTCGTGGCCGTAACTGTCTCACCCGGATTGAGAGCCGATCCAGTCACAGACTATCAAACTGTCACCATGAGCTTTTCTAGGGCAAGGGTTTGGGAAGAGCTGCGTACAAGGTCAAGCGTGTGTTGATAAATTATCAAGGGGGGTCGTATGGTGAGTGGATAAAGAGAAGGGGAGTCGTAGAGGGGAGGGATCGTGGTTGTAGTGGAGAGTTTGGGTACTACTTTTGGCAGTACTACTGCTAGACCACCGAGCAAGACTGAATTTCGGACGGTCATTTTTGTGCATATGTACTGCCAGTCCTGCTCGCCCTTTGAAACCGACAAAAAGCCTTACCATGGACCTTTCCCAGTTGTGCTTAGTCCCCGAGTTTCAGTTCTCCAGCATCAATACGAAAGATTCAGCACAGGAATTTTCAATGTAATGTTTATTCGATAAAACAGCCCTTTTTACTTGTTTTTACCGACTAGATCGAAGTGGGAAGGGATGGCAACTGAAGGAAAGTGAACCACACTGCTTGAGAGCGCAAACTTTCGAGAAAAAATCGGCACCTCT
The DNA here is from genome assembly GCA_037903475.1 of Ancylostoma caninum. NCBI lineage: Eukaryota > Metazoa > Nematoda > Chromadorea > Rhabditida > Ancylostomatidae > Ancylostoma > Ancylostoma caninum. The sequence continues at coordinate 3,461,732 of JBAJFG010000111.1, forward strand.
ACTGGATACGTCTCCGAGAAATGCCGTTTGGACAACTTTGCCTGGCTGCCCTGTCATTGATTTACATGTTTTGTCAGGATATAAACGAACTGCAAATGATAACAGCTAGCATGGGTATATAAGCGAACGAGAAGGGTAAGTATCATTCAGATGCAGGGAAGAGGAACCGACACGGCGGGGATGTAGCGTCAACAAGCCTACATAGCAGTTCAGCAGCCAGCAGGTTCCAGCGCGTGGAGGTTGCATTTCTAGGGATAAACACATAACCAAGCGAGACCAGGTTAGCAATCCTACTTTTGCGTTATACATCTTTTAACAATACCTGGTCTACAGGTGAGCAATCGCTTTAATCATCTTTGGTTTCGTGATTAAAGCCTTATGCATCACAGCCTAGGACGATTTCGCTTCCCTACTACTGAACGCCGGGTGGCGGTCATGAAGAACGATAGGTCGTGACAGCTGCCAGCTGCTCAGTGCAGCCCATACAAAGGTTGCCCCGCCCACCTTGCGTTATGCGCATGCTTGACTACGCTGTTCGAAGGACCGAAGTCTTTGTTCGGCTCGGGGCTTTGCAAAATGTGGAATTTCTAGATCTGCAAACAAAGGAAAAACACCTCGCAGTATTTCTATGTCATACTCTAATGAAAACTAAGCATTATCTGCTTCCTTCTTATTGATCCTTATTTAGTGATGGCATAACCATCTCAGTCAGTAAAAAGCTTTCAACATCTGAAACTTAAACGCCTGGAAATCTCCTTGACCAGACTGGAGGCGAGGCTACAATTGCATGGGGTATTGGCAGACAGGTTCACGATAGCCAACTATTGCCAGCTATCGTTCTTCCTGGCGTACGGAGCCAAGTAGTGGGAAAAGAAGAAATATCTCGAAATTTGGAAATCCTCTGCAGAGATATAGGTGATCGCTTCAAGGTGGCTTCATTTCGGAGAACATGTTCAACCGCTCAAGTCGGCAGTCAGTGAACGGATGAAGGATTACTATGAATTCAGCATAACAAATTTGAATGAAGAGAGGGCAGCCAGGCACGGTTGTCCAAACGGCTCATCTCATACGTCTTCTGTTATAGTTGAGTATTCGTGCCAGTGACATGCATTTCTCGTCCGCCTTCCCGAATGCGGCACTATTTCTCGCGTTCTCTCATTCTCTAATTTCTGCGCAACTTTGTTTCCCCGTGAAACACACTATATTCATGTCCTACTACAACCTTGCCTTGGAGCAAGCCAAAATTTTAGGTGGAAATTTTTGCACATTCGTACTGGCAGTCCTTCCTAGTCCCGCGAGCCGGGAAAGAGCCATTCTGTGAACCCCACCCAACTGTGCGTTACCCCCGAGTTTCAGATCTCCACGTTCAAGAGAAAATATTCAGCACGGGAATTACAGACATGAGGTTTCGTCGACAGAAATGGCCTTTTTTACATGTTTTTATCGACAGCGTTGAATCGCTACGGAGGCAAATGCGGAGAAATGAGCCAGATAGCTTGGTGCTATTCAAGTCCATCTCCAACCATTCCTCCTAGCAAGCCAAAATTTTAAGCGAGAATTTATGCTCGTCCGTTCTGCCACTCCTGCCAAGTCCGGAAAGCTGGCAAAAAGCCTTACATGCGAATTATAGTGAACTCGAGATAATCGAACGTACACTACGTTCGATTATCTCGAGTTCACTACAATTCGCACGTTATTTCACGTCGTGCAAAATTTTAGCCTCGGAGGGGATCGAACCCTCGACTATGTAGATGGCGTATATCGATATTTTTCGTGCCAAATTTGAAGGAAATCGCTTGAATAAGCCTGAACTCACGCTTTTAAAGTGATATTCAGCATCCGCGTACATTTCAGCTCCTTGCAAAAATTGTGCGTAGTGAGGGGATCGAGCTCTTGACGCGCTCTATGCGCGGTGGCTACTCCTACTGCTGCTATATCGTTTGGATTTGAAGTTCAAACACTCGTTGAAGTGCTCCTGCGTACTTCTACCCTTTCGTTACGTTCCCGATCCACTGATCACATCCGGGTTCCACTGCGATCCAGTTCGAAATAGATCGCACAATACGTGGCTGTATAATCACTTACCAACTCTTTAAGAGTTCTTAACCTGTCTGTTTTTTCTTGTTTTTGCCCAAATTTCCTTCCATAGTTAGCTGCTTTTCAGTGTTCCTCTAGTGTTTGCATTTTCGCTTCTCATTTCTCATCTCATTCGAGGATTTGTGTGCGAAAGGGGAGGGGGGTCGTATTTTTGACAGCTAGGGGGGGTGGTCGTATGGGGGTCGACTTTTTATCATCATCACGCTTGATCCTGGCTGCGTAGCTTAGTCGAGTCCAACCAACCACTCCAAAAGGAGTACGATGACACCTCATAACGAGGATTTTTTATTATTTCCGCTCATTTTGTGCGGTATCGATTTTCCGAACTTCTTCGGCTTTTCAATTTTCTTTATATTCCTAACATTTATCGAATTTATTTCTCATATCTCTCACTTCTTGTGTTCCTCCTCCCTTTCATCACTCCCAGTCTAGTTCCAAAATAGTTAGGGCGCTGTCTCTAAACCTGTTCAATTCGACACTCACTATATCTTCACTCCTGGCATTCGATAATCAGTAGCTATTTCCTCACTATCTGTAGCAGATAAACCGTTCCGCTCCGTAAATAAATGGCAACCAGCGAGCCTACTGGCGGAGGCTAGCTGGCCAAAACCCCATTTCCGAAATCTCGCATAAATTTGCGGAAGTCAACGATTGGGACAATACGTAACATGTGTATACAACGTTAGGATGAAATACTCATAGCCGAATAACGTAACTCCCACAAATAATTGATGGAGCGAAAATACAGAATAATTCTAGAAGTGAATATGAAACAATCAATTGCAACAGCAGAAGTTATTTTTTCTTGTGTTGAATACAAGGAAAAACTTGATGTTCCAACCTCTAATGGCCAAGTAGTTCAGTAGCAATGAGAGAACCTTGATATGACCAATTATTGGCTTTTTTCATGCCGTACGCGATAAGGATGCCCTCTACAGGGTGGTCCAAAATTATGGGACTCACCAAAAGATTCATATCTGATGTTAGAAAGCGAGTTGACAAATCTGTCCCCAATATGGTATTTTTCACTCACCCATGAAGAGAACCTATCTTCAGATCTTAGGAATTCTGCTATCACCGTCAACAAAAAGGCTGAAGAAATCAGAGTAGGCCCCTACTGTGGCGCGGAGATAGCCTCTCCAAAGGAAATTCCACGCTTCTAGCAGCGTTTGCTCCAAGGATTGTACAGTTTTATGAAAGTAAAATTACTTTTTGCTTTTAAATGAATACCATAATGAGAAATCTATACCAAAGATTACTGAAAACAGTAGTTGTTAGGAGGCTTACATGACGTTGTGCGCAAAAACAGGGCAAAAACTTCTTTTAGAGCTGTTTCCGGTTCTTTTTTCAATGTTTTGATAGTGGAATGGAACTTATTAGGCTCACAAACTTCCAATCTCGAAGTTCTAAATGGTGTTTCTCGCATTATACAGTTAATGGTGGTGATTGCTTTTGAAAAGCACGCTCACCCTGCGTCGAATTTCGGCGCATCCGCACGGAATCTTGGATCTTATAACCAAGGTAGGTGGTCTTTCACAATGGCTTTAACGTTTTTCTATTTCCCACACCTTGTACTTTTTGATGTACCAGCAATTGTCCCTTCTGCAAGCTTTCACACGTTAGCAGAACATGCGCGCCTAGACTATACAAGAAATGTAATTGGGTGGTAGAAGTAAGCTTGACTGACGGCATAACCGTCCCTTAAATTCGTAGTGTTAGGTATTATTTTTGGAAGAAGCTTCACGATTGAGCAAATGAACAGCAAAATATTGATTGCAAAATGCCAAAATCTGAAATAAGTCGAGAGACGCGCATCGCACCCTTGTCTCCGTAGGTTTGGACCACCCTGTAGTTGTCATAATTGACTTCGGGATCTTAAACATATCACCAAGTTCAAGATCGATTTCTGCTGTGGTCATCTTGTATAGTAATCCGTAATGGGTGATATCTCTTCGGGAACTCAATGACCTCGCCTTTACCATTCGGAACCTTTCTTCATATGGGATATTCGTTAATCCCTTACGTAAGAAACATCTGTATGTAAAACTTTTCTGGACTTACTCTATTTTATCAGTAAGACATTGCTTCTTACTCTATTTTATCAATGAGACATTGCTTGTAACGCGACCATAAAAGTGAGCAGTACTCCAGTAAAGGCCTGACGTGAAATGAATAGCTTGAAAAGCAAACGAGGATCACGTGATTCGAAGGAGCGAAGGATGCAGTTGGATCTCATTGTTGCTTTATTTACTGTATCGTTTACGTAGTCTTCGAAGTCAAATTTATCAGTGTATATAATGACTGTGCCTGATTTGATGAAGACGCGTCGAAACTTCGCCACTTAATGTGAATTTGGTTTCAGGATGAAAATCAAAAAATCATACACAGTTTTTTTTTTCGTAGCAGTATCCAGCTCCCAAGTCTTTGACCACTTAGCCAACGCGTGCATACATAAATCAATCTACTAATCGGACTATGTGGAGACTACATAGATCAGAGGATAGGTTTGTTATTTACTTTCAGGTGTCAAACATAGGTTATTTCGTGATTGATTGTCGATCTAATGAAGCCTACAAATGCGGCCACATCTATGGATCATTCAATTTGGATTGCCAACTGGTATGGTTTTCGATCTCGCCAAGCTTTTCATGAGGTTACCTTCTTATAGTTCTAGTGGCTTATTGATAGGGAAAGTGCAAGAGGTCAGTAGCGCAGTCATGAGTGAAACTTATTTCTTAAATCTTTGCTTGAAAAGCTTTTTTTAAATAATATATGTACAGTTTATCCGAAACGACTGCTCCGATTAGGCCGGCGGGAAACCTCGTGACAGTGCGATTAGGGTGCGGTCAACGATCAGCTGTTCAGAAAAAAAAAAACTAGTGGAGAAGCTTACCGAATGGAACGGAAACTGTACTGAAGGTGGTAAAGCAGTGGAAAGGAACGTGAATATTCGAAAAAAAATCGCATACAAAGATAATAGCTGATCGAATCGGCTTATGTTGCTAAGTCGGCCGCGCCGCCTCTGGATCCCCCAACCACGTCATTGGCCGTTTCGGATAGACTATACGGTGAGAATGGTGAGAAGATCGTTTTTCGCAAACTCTGGAAGCACGTGGTGGCACTGCGCCGCTTGCGCTCGAATCTTCGCCATGGTAGCAAATCATAGGGTTTTCTTGATAGTCCGTTAGTTTTCTTGATATCTGACATCAAATACCGTAATTTGCGTCCAAAAAAAAAACAGTACGACTTGCTACTGCGGTGGCGATTCCAGCTTTAGCTGCGTGGTCGTGCTTTGTGCTTCTCGAATTCTTGGAGAACGCAGTCCCATTGAAGCTCATTGTATGTGCCGTTTTTGCGCCACGTTCCAGAACAGCCGTTTTTCTAGTGAGGGTCAACTTCTCTGCTATAGATGTTGCCTCATTTACTGAGCAGCGATGATGTGGTCGAATGGAAAAACCAATGGACTATTGAGGAGAGGGCGAAGGGTTTGGGTCATGTCAGTGGCTTTCATTTTACATTTTCATATTTTAGGGCTGCTCCTACCTTATCAGAATTAGTGCAAAAGATTAGAACGCATTGAATATCCCTGTTAATACGCCAGGAGTTTAGCAAGTGTTGTGATTTTTAGTTCCAACCGTTCGTTTTTGAAGTCACGAGAACAGAAACACAGGGTTTACGAACCCCTTACGGACGCAAGTACACACGTATGAAATACAAGCTTTATTGGGAATAGATTGGTTAAACGGGAGAATGATGTGGATTAAATAAAAGTAGTCAGGTGATGTACAGAATCAATTAAAAGAAATTGGTTGTGGTGAAAGAATCACGGGATTGGCGTATCCAGTGATCCACCCTGGAGCGACCTGACCTCTGGATCTCATCCACGGCACTGCTTTTATAGGGAGGGCGGTCGTATGGCGCGATTCTTCGGGTGGCACTATGAACAGGCTGGATCTGGGGCGCGCTACTACCACCCGATTACGGTCATGCGTCGCGCTATGCCTGGATCTGCCAGATGGAGCAAGTCGTCCATCCAACCATCATCCGCCTGTAGAGAACAACGTTGAACTAGCGGTAGTACTAGTGGTTTCTAGGGTATACGGGTGAACAAACGTTCGAAGCATAAAACTTATCTGAATACCCAAGTGAACGTACTGTAAAGCAAAGAAATTTCTACGGAAGCCCGATTAATACTCTGTTTGGATAGGAGGTTTTCTGAAATATACAAACAAATACTTCTAATACAGAATCTTTCAAACTGCTGAATAATTAAATTACCCGAACTTGTGGCTTTCTGAACTTCGTGAACATTTCAGCAGTGCTAGGAATGACTCCTGTTAAGGATGAATACTTGACGTCAAAATTCTATAAATTCTAAGTAAAAGTGCAGCGCATATAGAAGTGAAACCTATTTTCAGGGGTTCGTAACGTAGGGGTATCTGCAGCTCTGCACGCTCTCTTCCATGGTAAAATGGCGGAAAAGTGGACGAGTTGCTTCGTCAGGCAGATCCAGGCAAACCGCAACGCATGACCGTAATCGGGTGGTAGTAGCGTGCCCCAGACTCAGCCTGTCCATAGTGCCACCCGAAGAATCGCGCCATACGACCTACACCCCTTTTATAGCCGTCAAATCCCGCCACTTCTTTAGCTGCGTCGAAGCCAAGCTGCAATATGCCAGAAATCAGAACAACTCAAATGCACAATCAATCAAATGTGAACCTTGTTAAACACCTAGTTTGTTTTGAGCCAACGTTACCTTCCTAGCTTGTAACACGCCCCTCCTAACACAGGTCCGGACTGACTACACTATCTTGAACGTAGTCGCTAGCGCGTAGTCTTACCTCGATGTCGCTGCAACCGTGATTCTTTCATAACAACTAAGGATGTGCAATAAACTGGCAAAATGCCCTAACATGTTCTAACACAAGTGTGTACGTGATCTGCTGTGTTTTCATTCATCATTTTGCTCCACAATCCAGATTCTTGAAAAGTGATGTGAGCCAATACAGGGGAGGATATATTAAAAGATGTACATGATTTTAATAAAACTGTCAAGAAGCCCATTTCTGAGAGATCAATTCAATTTTGTGTTGACGAGTTTCTTGGCAAACAAACTGCGTAGCCTGCCACACCTCATCTGATTTTATGTGCACAGGCGTTCTCATTACCGAGACCGCGCCGGGTGTGGCACTTCGTACACCGGCAGGGAGTTATGTGAATCTCTCGGCCGCTGTTTTCATAAAAGGTATGGCCCTTAGAGGCAAGGTTCGGGCAAAATTCCATTTTCCTGATTTCCAGAAAAGTGTAGTGAAGCTTAGCACTTAGTAGAGTTATTTGGCATGCTGAATACGAATATGACTTCCGAATTGCATTGAAGCACATTTCTACAGTGTTACTGTAGCCATACTGTAAATCCAGTTTTCCTTCCAAAACACAGTGAAACCTTGTGGACAGGAATTATTTCACTTTTGAATCACGAATATAGCATCCAGTTTGTATCCCAAGAAAATTTTGGGAAGTTCTCAGACAATGGAGCGGGCTGACCGCGGTACCAAAGTATGCTCCGCGGGCTGACCGCGGTACCATGAGATGCGGAACGGGCTGACCGCGCACAGAAATCTGCCTGACCGCGGTCCTTAGCCTAAAGTTTGGCTGACCGCGGCCCTTCGTTGAAAATTTGGCTGACCGCGGTACTGTCTGAGGCCAGCCAAATTAGGCCCGTAGGACCCGCACAATGTACGATGCAACTTTTGCGAACATACTGACAGCGATGGGTGGGATGAATATGAAATGACAGTCTTCCTCTGACTATGTTGGAGAGATCAGGAAGTATCTCACATCCATTTTTTGATGAAGTAGTGGAACCTACCGCAATTTGCGGGTTCACAGCTTCACTCCAGAAATCAATACCCGCAAATTGCGGTTACTGTGTAATCTGAGGAACGTAAAGGCACAACATTCTGAATCATAAGCAGGCACAAATTCAAAGAAAAAACCTTTAATCCGGAAAGGAATGGACTAGGAAGTTGAACAGATCAATTGATGTGTGCATTTGACGCACGTGCGTCTACATGATGAAGGATAGGGCCAGTCGCATTGCTGACACAGCTCAGGGGCACGTGTACGGCCTCTGAGCGGAGAATATGTTCTTTTCAGTGAGGATGTACATGCAGCTTCGACCGGTCTTCCTTCGCAAATGGATGCATGCGTCTGACGCACGCAGCTAGTATAAATTCCCTATAGATTGCCCTTGAAATGGTCACTGGAACATGTGAGGATGAACAGGTGATTCTTATCACAAGGCAAAACGCGTTGAAACTAGTCCGCGACGTCGCGCGATTGGAGCACATACTCTACGGGCTTGGACTCCGTAGGATTCCAAGGATTCCTACGCAGCGTAAACGCAATGGAATGAATAGTAATCTTCAGTAACAGAAGAATTTAGGGGGTACTACAAGTATTTGCTAAGAATTACCAAAACTTATGTAGACTAGAAAAGTATGCTTCTTATGTATGATAATGGCTGGTTAGCAACACTCCAACAACTCCTAGGAATTTCACACTTCATGGATCGCTTCCATCGGGTGCTTGAAGGATGGAGCGGACCCTACAGAAAAGTGTATTGTGAAGAAGTCCAAAAATTCTGTAAACTAAAAAAGTGTATGCTTATTAAGTGGTCAGGTCGACCTGGGAGACCTGGAGGGTGACCTGAGGTCTCCCCCCATATATTCTTTGTACCGTACATCGGTTCTGGCAATACTGAGTATACAGTTGTAGTGCCCTCCTAGATCTCCCCAAACACCGATTTACAGGCCCAATCTCAAAGTCTTCACAGCAGCCTCATGGAATTTCCGGGAAAGGCGTTTTTAGCGTGTATCTTTCGTGCGGTACATAAGTTTTGGTCGTCCGTTCGAACACTTGTGGTACTTCCTTGGTTCTTATGTCAGTGAAGATATCAAATCATTTGGTTGGGTTTAGACTGCGCAGGAATCCTTGGAATCCTCCGGTGTCTTAAGAATATGTGCTCCAATCGAAGTACCTGTACCGGACAGTCGCCTGCCCGCTCAAAGCACGAGAAGCCTCCTTGTAAGCCGTTTTTCGACCTCAATCCCCCCTACTGCGCCCCTCAAAGCGAGAGCAGCCTCTCAGCGCTCAATGAATCGATCATTCAACTTGTTTAATACCCCTATCTCCCGTAATGAACGTGACGCCTTCCTTGGGAGTAACAAACTCACAATTTTTTCGGGGATCCGTCCCGGAAAGCCCCCATTGCTTCTCGACCCTTTTACGAAGTCTAGCTTGCCCGCGGGAAGACCTGTGCTGGGGCCTGACATAGCCTTTGTACTGGCTCCGCAACTGCACCGATGTTTACTCCGTGACAAATGTCGTATCTGTGGTGGCGACGTGCAAGACTGTACCGGCCAGTGAACTAGGTTCGCCAGTGATGGCATCTGAACCACTCCACATCTGAGCAATACACAGTGCCGCTCAGCACACCACTACTGATTGCTAAGTGCAGGAGTATCTACAGCAGTGTAGTAGAACCTCTCCAAAAAACCGCTCTTCTACAACATAAGGGGAAAGTGACTTTGATGATGTAACAGTTTATTCAGCAATCTCATGCCGATATGTTTCGCTTCTGTATATGCTGGTCTAACCTCTTGCACCTTTCTTTTCAGTGCTTCGCATCGATTGTTGGGAAACCCTTACATTGATTGTTTCTGTTGTAATTATAAGGTTGGTGCAAGAGTTTTCTCGGTTTTTTTTTTTCGAGGCTTTATAATTCTCCCTGGATGTGGTGTAACAACCAGCTATGGTAAGAGGCTTGTAGAGCAAATCCTGCTTCTCTTTGATGCAGGCTTAAATGCTGTACATTGCGGCTGAGAGGCAGGAAATGCCCAGAAATTCACGGAAACAGCATCTTCAGTTTTCCGTTTGTAGTGTGATTTCCCAAAAAGATTACAAGTAATTCGGTCCCAAACACCTTCGTCGCATTTAGTTTAGAGGTCTCTAATGATTCCTTTGTGGTACTATAGCTTAGCCCCTTCCGTTTTCAAGAAACGAAGACGAGAACTTTTTGAAGCATTTTCCTCGCTTTTCCTCGAATTCGTGCCGGACGATGTAATCCATACCGCTATTTCGACGCAGTATACTAAGCGTTGCCTACAGCTGTTATTTGGGCTAGAACTAGTCGAAAATGCTCCGCTAGAGAAACGTCAGAGATGGTAAAAGGCGCATTTTCTGCGCGGCTAAAATCAGCCGAAATTCGCTTCCAGGACGTACCCTAAATATCAATAACTTTGGTGACGAACAGTTACCATCCGTCACATTTCTAAGGAATTTTGCGATATAGGTGCCACTCTCCGCACCTCCAGAAGCTCTTTGTGCCTAGGGAAGAAGTCGCCAAACATGACGACCTAAAAATGGCACTCGCAGTCTCCCGTCTCTCCACTTCATAGTTTCCCCTGTTCTGTACAAAAAGGCCAGCAGCGAACTATAAAATAAGCAATGGTCTCTACAGGGTGGGTCAAAAATACGGTAACAACGTCGTTTCTCGTTTCTCCGCTGAAGAAAATTGTTTTGGTTTGAAGTTAGACTCAATTGGGAGGTCCCTTCGCAACGTTTTTTAGGAACAGTGCTCAGGCCCACAATTCGTGTTTTTTTCAGGGCTCAGCCAAAAATATGTTTTGGGTCACATTGGTTTCGTCGACTGACCACCTTCTTGTTTGGGTCTCAACCAGTAGAGTTAATAGGCTCCAGTGATACCCGAAGCCAGCGCTTGTTCACGACTCCTTCGAAATTTGGATAAGTTGGTCAAGCACTTCAAAAAATGTTGGATGACCTGAACCATAACCACTTGCGCGTCGCGGGCAGACGACTTCACTCAGCATCTTGGGGCCTGTGTCGGAGGGGGGGGGGGCGGTCGTATGGCGCGATTCTTCGGGTGTCACTCTGGGCAGACGAGGTCTGAGTGCCATCCTACCACCTGATTACGGTCCCGCGTCGCGGTTGCCTGGGTGTAGGTCGTATGGCGCGATTCTTCGGGTGGCACTATGGACAGGCTGAGTCTGGGGCGCGCTACTACTACCCGATTACTGTCATGCGTCGCCGTTTGCCTGGATAAGCCTGACAGAACAATTCGTCCACCTTTCCGCCATTATCCTAGAGTGGAAGAGAACGTAGACTTGCAGATACCTGTACATACGTAACGAAGACCTCCCCCCCCCTGCAAATAAGTTTTCCTTTTATATGCGCTGTACTTTCGTACAGAACTAGACGGCATACCCGGCTTCGCTCGGGAATTTTGCTGCACCTAGCCTTTCACACTGAGACGCATAGTTAGTGAGACTAATACATTCGTTCGAAGTGCTCATCATTTCCGCGATCATAATGTTAAATAGTCCCGGCAACCATTTCGTTACCTGCATAGGAGCTAAAAATAAATAAATAAAGCCAATTGATCGGTAATTTCGTGCGAACTTGTCGTCACGTTCGTATGTCTCATGGTGTTCAGCGTGCAGAACACCATGGTTGTCTGGATCTGCAAGACAGAGCAACTCGTCCATTCAGCCATCATCGGACCGTGGAGAAGAACGTTGAACTAGCGGTACTACTGGTTTTTAGGGTGTACGGATGAACGAATGCTTTGAATATAAAGCTGATCTGAATATCCAAGTGAATGTACTGTCAAAACAAGGAAATTTCTACGGAAGCGCAATGAATACTCTGTTAGAATAAAAAGCTTTCTGGAACATCCGAACAAATACCTCTAATATGTAGATTTTTCCAACTGCTGAATAACTGAATTACCTGAACTTCTGGCTTCCTAAATTTCTTCATTATTTCGGGGGTGATAGGAGTGACTCCTATCAAAGTTAAATACCTGACGTGCACTTCATGTATGTAGAGATTAGTTTTTTCAAAACTATCAATTCTACATAAACGAGCAGCGCATTAGGAGTGAGACTTAATTTCAAGGGTTTTTTTTATTACGAAGAGGTATCTGTAACTCTGTACGATCGGAGCTGATAGCGGATATCCCGAGGCGAAGGGTTGCCTTATGTCAAACGTGATCTAGTAAACATAAATCCTGCAACTGCGCTTCAAATTACGTATAAATGCTTTTTCATTTATGGTCCACCCTGTACTATTATAATTACAGAAATTATAACGCTTGTCAAGGTTGTAGTTCGGCAATGTTGTGGAAAAAGTGAAGCCGACGAAGAAAAAACGACAAAATTTTGCACCAACCTAATATATGAAATGTTGCAAGCACTATCCGCTTATATCCTATTTTTTCCATTTAAATTCAATAACATTGTCTCTTCCCTTTTCGTCATCATTGCATTCCAGCTCGTTGACGCTCCAAGTCAATTTGAAATGGCTTTGAGTTGTCTGGAATCGTACAAAAACGAACAGAGATTTGATGAGCATATCTGTTTCTTTGGCTACGGTGATGAAAACCTGGTGAGTTCCGCAGACATTTCCAACGTAATTTTTCCCTTGAGCCAAATTCTTCTCTATTCAGGACCAGTTCATGAACATGGTTATCGCCCGATTTCTTCGAGATGGCAAGAATCATGTGACCTTTGCGCAGGGGGGTTATCGCTGTGAGTTCCTTTCACTTGTTTTCTGGCAATGAAGGAGAGATCCTCATTCGATCTTTCCTGAATGACAGCACTCGCTTGAACCTTCATGTTTGAGATTTTGGCGGATTTCGGGGTATTGAGGGATCCGAAGCTCAAATCGAATGATCGAATGATGAAATAGCGCGGAACACGAGAAATCAACGAAGTCGGGATGTTGTTTTCCATCCCTCTGATAGTGTTTCCTATGACCATGTTTTTCTGCTATGTTGGGACATGCGATCTATGAAAAACTTTTGGAATAACACTGAATCCTTGTATTGTCAGTGTATGAGTGGGAAATGTGGTAGCTGCATCACTGGCATTCGAGATCTTGTGCGAAGGTCACCGCATCAAGAAAAACCACCATAACTTCTCCCACTCAAGACCCCGCAGGAATGATGCGATACGGATTTGACATCAGCGTTGCCAGCTACATCGAACCGCACATACATTATTCGCTCAAGCTCACGGCCAGGGAGTATCGTCCTCTCGTCTGCTCACAATTTTGCGCCGACTGATGTATAGAAGTGCGAGGTTTCAAGCCTGCGGAAGTTGGAAAACCACGGTGGAAATTTCAAGCAAATATAGGACTCACGTCTGCACTGCCTCTCGCCGCGTTAGATATTGTTTCTCAAATGCGCAGATGATATTTGATCATGTTCAGTTCTGGTAATTTCCTTATGAACTGCGATCTGCTAGATATTGCTAGCACCGGCGATTTTTGAACCTCCATCCCATTTTTTTAAAATTCCATTAAAATCCTTTTTTGAATGCGCAGTTGTCTTTGTAATCGGCTTGCGGTTCTGGGTCGACTAGTATAGAACTCGTGGCACCGCTTTGCCTATGAACTCCTGCCGGCCGGTTTTATAGAACGCTGCAGACAAACCCCCGCTGGTCGCGCGCACCTGTTTGAGGTCTCCGCGAGAAGCGACCCTTGCTTCGCTTCGCGCGGAGCAGAAGGAATTAGTACAGTTTCGGAGACACAGGTTGGTAAAGTCGCTCGCTTCTGCCGGAGCACAATTTCGCTGGGCGCGGAGCGGACGAGGGACGATTTTCTAAGGACGCAGACGCGCGCGGAGAACATCTGTCGGAGAGAGCGAGAAAACATCACCAGCAACAAGTACGAAGCAGCATCAGTGGGACTCCGCTGGTCAGTGCGGCGTACAAGTTCGGTTTCTGAGAGGTGAAGCCGGTCTCTTCCAACCCCTAGCCCCCCCCCCCCCTTCCATTGAAGGGGAGGTCATAGTGGCCATCTTTGTAAAGGTGGTCATGCACCATCACTACATCTATGGCACTTGACCATCATCCGGCGTTGACCGGTTGTGACGTCATCGGTGGGCGCGCGCCCCAATCTCGCTTCTGCCGGGGCCTTACCTGCGCGCCCAGCGAGATTGTCGCGCACGCCCAGCGAGGGTTTGTCTGAGTAACGAGCATTGGTGGCATCCGCCGATACACTTCCACCCTGCGTTTTCCCTTCAGCTAGCCACTAGGATCTTACTCTATATAAAGCGCAGACCCCCCCCCCCCATCGCCACGCGAGGGGTGACAGGCCACGCTGCCATTGATCGCCTCGCTTCGCCCCACCTCCTTTGCCCGCCGCCACAGGCTCAACTGCGAAAATTGACAGGCCCAGTGACACGCCCATGGTATATGTATGTGTACAACATGGAAATCTTCAATTAGGACATCTAACTTGTAATGAAAACGGAATATTTTGGATCTTTAAAGCAGAATGGGGGAAACATTGATGAAGCGAGTGTGATTTCGCCATAAGAGCCGTGAATCATCCAAATACAGCAGAGTTGGACGGAATTTTTTACTGCATTCCTTCTAAAGCATTAAGTAGTAGCAGCAATTAGAAATTAACGGTCAGGGGAACAAATGGTGCACTCAGTGAGCTTAATATTGTACTTACAAAATAAGAATAGAACGTTCACGCAGTTTTTCTCCTTTTACAAGCTAATTGTGCTCGAAGTATAACAATTTGGACTTTCAGCGCTATCACAAATGAAAACGACTTGACCACTTGAGGATCTGTGTTGCAACTCATACAGCGGACCATCTAGAAGCTCTTCATATTGAACATAATAAGAGTTAACCTCCAAACTGTTTAGAAGTTATGCAGCTTCGCAGAAAATCACTGTCATCCGCGAAGCGCGGCGAAGCTGCGCTTCCTGTGATGGTTTCGCTCTGGCTCGGGGTTCTTTTCTTTTTCAGAGTTTACATAGCTCGGCGGTGACATGGCATGCGGTCCGAACCAGAGCTTCGCGAAGCTGGAAAACAGAACTTAGGGTCCCATGCCCATGCCGCCATAGCGCCTGTGGATACGCACGCTTTGCAGCGCGCATAAGAGGGGGCGTGTCTCGCAAATTGTTGAGTAGAATGTTGGCAGTATCAAAATGCAGTTTTTGAGCTGTTTCAAGCATATGCGGCATAATGCATAATTTAACCAGAATTACCAGTGCGGCAGTGCTGTTCACGATAGATGCGACAGAGCCACAGTCGTTGAAAAATTTGAGGCTTCGAAGTAAAGCAAAGTAAAACAATTGAAATCATTTTTAGGTTTGTAAATGTGATGGGCATTTTGCGTATAGTACGTGTTTTGAAAAATATTTTGTATGCAAGTTCCCCGTAGATCTTCTGTTCTATATGTTTTATTTCCAGATCGCATATAGTTAAAGTGCGTAAGTTTTTCGTCAAATTAGCCGAATCCAACTTTAAAAAAAGTTTCCGTTCCTGTGTACAAGAGTATTAAATAGATGAAAACGAGGAGAATAAAGATGTGGATACGAAACTGTGCATATTTTGGACAAATCCAAAATTTTCAATCCTTTCCTTACTTCTCACCTAATTTATCCCTGAAATTAGAATTTTCAGCGTTTTTAACGAATAATAACATGTGATGCTTTAATAGATCATCACTACATAGGATGCTCTAAGTTTTTTTTTTTCTAGAATGTTTCCCATCTACATTTATATCTTCTATTGATTATTAATCCATCGCCAGAGGTGTGAGAAATGCCTAGCAGATAGGTACTGTGCCTGCAGGCGTACCTCAAGGATACAATGCCCTCGCATCGCCACCAGGGATGAGCGGAATTCCTACTTCCGAAACTTCCGATATTCCGGCGTTTTTTCGGCTTCCGACTTCCGAAAAATCGCGAAAAAAGCCGGAAGTTTTCGGAAGTTTTGAAAGGTGACCAAGCTGGATCTTGTCATATGAGTTTCGTGGAGTTTCTTAGCAGGCATCCGACACCGTCTTCCCTACCCGGCAATAAGGCATATACCAGAAGTGGTGCTTTCTGTCTGTCTTCTGTTTTCTTGCATGCATTGGCGTTATCCATCATACCACACAGACATGGGAAGACAACAACCTCTAGCCGGAACTTTCACCTATTTTTCTCCCAAGAATGGAATTCTGGAAGTTGCGTTGCGCTGGCTGCGGTTTTACTGTTTATGTTGTACCAAATATGTTCACTGAGTTTAGTGCTATATGTCAAGATGTGAAGGAAATCACAGTGTTGGGAAGTGAGTTATTTTGATAAGAGAATGCTGCTGAACATTGGGTACATGGTGAAAAGGGCGATTAAAACTCCGGAAGCATCCACCCTCGTTCAGTATACGCGTGCTGTCAAATGACAAATTAGTATAGAATTGATCCAGAAACAACGATTAGTTCTTCCAAACCATAGGGTCGCACAGGATACTGCGCAGAAGAAGTGAAGACTCTACTGGATAATTGACAAGAGAAACTACCGTAGAGTGGAGGAGTGGAGTGAGAATGGTGCTAATAAGGTTCTACATACTTCACTGTAAGCTGTGATTCTGGGAGGAGTGTGATGGCTACACCATTCCAAAAAGCTTTCGTCTCAACTATTGAGTTTTCCTTGGCTGACCACCATGGTTTACTAGTAGTAATTTTTCCTTTATTCACTGGTGACTCATTCTTCTTCCGTTTTTGATTTCCTGAGTATATTCGTGGGCACAATTGGATGAAGCTTTTCAAATGAACACTCGTTTATCTAACAGTACACTGGTTAACCTCTTTCCCCATTCAAGTCTCCATACATGTATTGGCTACTAGATACTTCCCACTTCCGGCACTTCCGATATTCCGGTGTTTTTTGGCGCTTCCGACTTCCGAGTTCCGAAATTTCAAATCTGACTTCCGCTCATCTCTGGTAGCCAATCTCTTTCGCGGGAAGCTTATGAAACTGTTGGGTGGATCTACGATCAAACTGACCCAAATATTTTGATCACATCGCACTACGTGATTTCTCGGAAGAGAATTTGCTCATAGCCCATCGATTTGCGGTTTCTCCGCGAAGCAAGTGATCGATCGGATTATAGAACTCTTTAAAATTTGTAGCTTACAGAAGCTAGTAGATATCCTAGTTAATCCTTACTCTACCGGGTTTACATTGAAAAGCAGCTAAACACATAATTGGTAGCCGTGTGGTAATGATCGAGTAGTTGTTCGAATAAGTAGACACAAATCTGATCGCCACTCCGTACTTGTTTTGCTAATATTGATTTTTTGGAACTAAGAATGCAACAGACTGCGATCCCAGAGTGAAAAATAAGAAATGAACTGATATTTAGTAATATTCATAAGGAATCTCGCTCAAGGCACTTCACCACCCTTCTCAGAAGCAAACTTTTTCATTCATAGAATTCGTTCTTCGTTGTCATGAATTAGTTTCCCAGCGGTTTCGAAATTCCAGCGTGATAGTGGATAAAGCGAGTGAATTTACGCCACATTTACCTCCTTCAAATGCTTTTTAAATGCAAATCCAGTAGTTTTAGGAAAGAAAGTATAGCCATCTCAAGCCTTAATAGTTGAAAAAGGACATTACGTTTCAAATAGACGCTGAATTCGGAAAGAGAAAGTCAAATAATCTTATCAAGTTTCGTGCGATTCTGAGGGATATTGTACCTACCGAATACGCTTGAAACACCTCAAGAACGGCATTTTGGTACAAAATAGATGTCATATTCGTAATCAGCATGTCAAATAACCCCTAGATCGATGTTTTATTTCTCAAAATCGTCTTTTTTTCCTAAAATTTAAATTACAGCTTCATTTAAATTTAGACAACTTGTAGTGTTCAATTCATCATCTTGTACATTCTTCTGGAACTCTGCCAACACTCTACTCAACAATTTGCGACCACGCCCCTCCCCCCCCCCCCTCTTATGCGCGTTGCACAGCGTGCGTATCCGCAGGCGCTGCGGCGGCATGGGCATGGGACCCTAAGTTCTGTTTTCCAGCTTCGAGGCGCTTTGGCTCGGTACTGTTAGGTTGGTGCAAAAATAATGCGCGTTTTCAAGCCTTTGATTCCGAACCTCATAACTCCTTTCAAAATCAGTCTTTTTAGAAGTGCTTAGGACTGTTGTAATCCGCAAATCTTCAGCAATAAGATAGATATTCTCCGACTACCAGGCATTTCTGACAGGATCTTCTAGAATCGATGAACTTCCGGAAGGCAGTTTCGGTATCACTTTAGTCTTCGAGAAAATTCTCCCGGAAGAAGTCGTCCAAGTTCTCGGGGAAATGCTAGTCGGTGAGCGAGAAGCTTGCTGATTATGATGTAGGAGTCCGAGCTTCCTAGCTCAGTTGCTCCAATCTGTGAAGTATCGGTTGTGAAGGGTGTGCCTGTACGGTACCGTGTAGGAGTGAAGAATCCATTTTGTTGCGCAACGCTGGGGTCACACAATGAAGCTGCTAATTTATTTCATTTACGTCTCAAAAGCACTTATCAGATTAGGAAAAATGAATGAGCTGCAATGAGTAATTTTTGCAGCAGGTCGCCACAAAGTCGCCGTGACCTTATTTTGGTGTTGCTCCGGCTTCTGGGAGTTTTTCTGCGCATCTTCCTTGTCGAACTGTTGAGCAAGGCACCTCGTTTTGTCGAAGAGGGTCTATACTTCATATTTAATTACTAAGCGACCGACTGTTTGGTTGCAATTTTTCCACTACAAAGGCGCGAGGCAGACCTCTCAACGAGGATCACTCTAGAACTCGTTCAGTATGCGCGACATCTAGTCGTCGAGCTTTTTCGTCCTCCCTTTCTAACTGAAGGGAGGGATGGTCCGGCAGTAATTACCGGCGAGGTTCTGCGAAATCAAATTTGTTGTTTTGAATGTATGCTGTTCGATGATTACCATCAGTTGGG
Source organism: Ancylostoma caninum (assembly GCA_037903475.1). Classification (NCBI taxonomy): domain Eukaryota; kingdom Metazoa; phylum Nematoda; class Chromadorea; order Rhabditida; family Ancylostomatidae; genus Ancylostoma; species Ancylostoma caninum. The sequence goes on from JBAJFG010000111.1 coordinate 3,480,633, forward strand.
GCTCACAAATCCCAGGAAGACCTATGCAACATTCCTTACTTTCAAAGTAAGGTACACCAAGTCGAAAAACCTGGAAGAAGCTTGGCGGATTGCATTCGCTCACATTTCCTTTGCCAAAACTATGGCGGCTACACCAAGTCGAAAAACCTAGAAGAAGCTTGTCGGAATGCGTTCGCTCACACTTCCTTTGCCAAAACTATGGCGGTATTCCGAGCAGTTCCTGCTGCGATACCGCAGAGTTTTAGCTCGCTGAAGTGAGTTTGGCAAAAAAACTTGTTTTGGCGGCTTTCGTTTCAGAAATAAAAATTTGCCAAAAACATGGACTTCGTTCAAAATGCTTAGGATATTTGAAAAGGCCGTGAAATTTGCTATAAAATCGTTTATAACTTCTCATAGCGGTCGTAAGAAAAGTTGGAAGTTAACTGCACCCAAAATGAAGCAACGAAAAACGCGCCTTATTTTTGCACCAACCTAATAATTATACCTCGGAGATGGTTTTCTCACCTCAGATGCACTAATGAGCTGGCGTGAGGCACCAGACATGACCACTATTCTGAATAGAGATAATTGAAATCTAAAAAGGTAACTGAAAAGTTGTATAATTAGTTAGCCTGCAGTTAAACATTAATGAACACAATAACAGGCACTTTTCCTGTGACCAAAACTCTGTCAATGTTCTCAACTTTTGAAAAAAAGGTATGTGAGACCGAATTCCAGCGTGGCCGCGGCCAGCCGTCCAGATGTCAGAAGAGAATGCTGGTTTCAGCAGGAAAACAGCAATATCATGCAAAATGACATTGATAATCGTGTTCAGCACATGAAATAACCGCCTATGCGCCGTCTCAGACAGCTCTGTGAGATGCCATTTACCGTGTACCTACCGTAATCCCACTAAAATGGTTTTATTATACGAAATGGATGCTATTCTAGTGGACAACGCCTGGAATAATCCCTATGCAAGTTTCAGCCAAATTTTTCCTTGGAGATTTTGGCCACATTTGGCCGTCTTTCAAAAAGCGGTCAAATGTGGCCTCTTTCGTGGCCACCAAAGGCCGGCCACGTTGCGCCGGAATTATTTACGTTTTCCACCACCCACAGTAGTTCCACAAAAACGAGGGTATGGTACCAAATGGATACGACATTTGTGTTTAGCTCATCGAATGACCTCTATTTGCGAAATTCGAGGGAATTTTGTGACAAAACGTATCTACAGAATACATGTCGGCTGCCAAATGTGGCTGGCCGCTGCGACACCGGAATTCGGCCTAAGTTTTCAAATTCAATCAAACGCTTAAAAACGGCAACGCAACGTTTCCCTTTGCGTCTATGGCGTCGTACTCTGAAGTTTTCTTGCGAGAATTTAGCGCATAGAGTTACAAGCGTTGCGTTCGGTGATCATCGCATGCGCTGACGCGAGGAGGCGAGTGGATGTGGGACTGGTCAGAGATATCAATCATACATCAGTCATACGGATATGTTGCCGGTGAGTGCCAGTGGCACTCACACTTGGCTCGTGCCTCTAGTTATCCGGCTGTAAGTGTTAGAAACTCGACGAGTCCGTTTTTTGTCAGGGATGTCGCATGCTAAAAAAATTTCCGTTTTTTGGGGTTTAAAATTCCACTTTCGCACACCCTCTGCTTGTATATATTAGGTTGTCCCACAATAAATGGCCGCAACAGAGTAGTGGATCTTTGGAAGTTCATAAGTCCATCATTTCAGAAGCTAGATAGACAAACTTTAGGCTATTATAAAGAGCGAGATCTGCTCTATTCGTGTCCTAAAAAGGCTTCCTCAATTCCCCTTTCTCTGGTTTCTGCAGACGAAATTGTACGATGAAGCAAAACATGGTTTTTGTGTTCTCCCAATTTTTAGACTATTTTTCCGCCCTAATAGGATAAAAGCCAGATTTGGTGTTAGCTTTGTATTTGGCCAGGTAGTCGTGTTGTAAGCGCATAGAAGCTGTGACTAGAGAAACACTTCCAGAACGATACGAGTTTCCAACTTTGACCTGGTGACGATCATGAAACTTATCAGTTACGAAAGCAGAGTTGTGGAGGCGAGACGAGAATTCTGAAACAGTCCATAAAAATGTTAGTAGCTAGGTTGGGCACGACTTAATCACTAGTCGTTCTGCATTCTTGGCGGCCAAACATGGCAAAAAAAGGGCAAAGTGGATTTTGAACAAAAGCATTGCTGGTCAGTGCTTAACTTGCGACACCATTTACTTTAATCCCTCTAATAAACATTGTTGCGAAAATTTTCGGAAAAGTGGGCCATGTTTAGTAATGAATAGACATTGCTCATAAAAATGGACTTTTGTTTGCATCGCTGAAGGTGATCTGGATATATCCAACGAACTTTGACATCTCAGAAAACGGTAACTTTTTCTGAGAGATGAAATGCTCCTCGAGGTGTTCGACAGTGGCTAGACCAGGCCACGAGTAGAATTTACTAAATGCCTCGCCTGTTACCAGTCTGGGTTTGGCTTCGAGATTCAGTTGAAAATGCCTTAGTTCTGGTGAGCCGAAAAAGTGCATGTCCACTGGCGGGGCGGGAAAACCCACACAGGTTCACATCCTACCAAGAAAAACTGAGTGAGACATTGGATCTCTCCTTGTAATATTGTGTTGGACAGACCTTTGCCTAATAGGGTATCTTTTCGAGCTTGCATTGAATCCTGTTTTCGGCTAGAAAATTCATGCGAATCAATGTGTACTGAAAATTGACCTCTCGCACTTCGTTGAATTCTGTGATTTTGGCTTTCTTCCTTACATAAGTTTCACTGTACTGCTAAAATGTGCAGGAAATGCTGATCGTAATAGTTTTTATTTCAAGGGAAAATCTCAAGTTTGAGCTGAGTTACGCACTTTGGAATGCGCACCTCCAAAACGGCCATTACTTATGGGACAACCCTAATAGTAACAGTGGTTAGCAGTGGCGGACGCAGAAAATGAGTGTAAGGGGAGGCGTATGAAAAGAGTGGGGAGTTCACCGCTTTGAGGACCCAGATGGAAAATAAAATTAATGAAAATATCAATTTTAATACCAAATATTTACCCAAAATTATTTCAAAATTTCCCATATATAAAACGTCGAAACGCTTAGAACATTTTTTTTTGCTAAAAATTTGGACGGCGCGCATGGACGCCAAATTTAAACGATTGGAATGCATCTGTAAGCAAGATGGTGAAGAAGGGGCTTTGGAAGCATGGGACACCATCCGAATAGAGCGGAGGGCCTAGGACACTACTCATCGGATAGTATCGGTCCGGATACCGATTTATTGATCGATTTTATCGGTTTTCCTCAGTTTAGCTGCAATCCTGATCGAAATGGGCATACTAAGGTAATCCGCCACGCTGATCAAGAATCTGTAGGCCACTTTGCACCATGGACTTATTATCGATTTATTCATTTTATTTATTTTCCGCAACTTGTGCTGCAGTTTTGGCGGGACCGTACCCACAGAGGTTTTTTGCCACATGGTCACCAATATGACAACCCTTTTGCACAACCGTTATAGATTGATCGGCTATGGTCTTTCACCCAATACCATAGGTGAAATACCCCGACACAGAGGTTCCGCCCACCTTCACTTTCAGGCCGGACCCAGTGGGGACCATCACTTCGGGAAGGGAGGGGGTGAGGCGAAGCCCTGAAAACTATAGCACTCCTTCGATTATTTCTCTTCTCCGTCTCTTCCAAACGTGAAATGGATAGAATTTTGATGCACCGTTGCGTAGGCTGTGAAATCATATATAACATGTGTTCACAAGTTTGTTCCTGGCATGGGTCGATTTTCCGCCAGAGTACTGGAGAATGGAAAAGTAGGGTTCGCTCGGGAGGCCGTCATGGGCGAAAGGATGAGGATGGAAAAAAGTACGGTCCTACGGTTAAAGGGTAAGGTTTGCTCTTCATGGCAACGCAGAGCAGGAGTTCCGAGATGACCTGCATCCCCCTGCCATTTTCGCCAAAGTTGCCAAGCATTTGGCTACATTGATTTTTGTCACCCTGCCATCGGCTCCAGGAAGAAGCATCCACCGATCAGAAGCATTTACGAGTTTCTCCTCTTTAAGAGTCTTATGTCGTATATAATGTCTCGAGAAAAATTCTCTTCCCGAGGCTATAGATCCTTGTGAAGTCAGGAAAAAAATTCAATGTACGCCAACTGTTGTAGGCGCTGAGACTTTTGGACTTTGTATGGTCCGTGTGTACAACAGAAATGGTGGTTCAGTGGAATATATTTATATTACCGTACAGAGAGAGTGAGTGCGAAGAGTGAAGTGAGTAATGAGTGCCTCGTACGGATTACAGCATCATTCTGACTAGGAACAAGTATCTCTAATGTAAGGTCATCGCCGTTGTTTCTGTAACTTTGCCCAAGTTTTTCTCTATGGGTGAGAGCGGATACGCGAGTGGAACGGCAGTAAGATGGCCTTAATCAACCGGGATAGTCTTTCTTTTCACGCGGTTATCCGCACCGTTATCCGGGATTTTGGTGTCGGATAAAGGTACGCATAAGGTCAAAGGTAGGGTCTTCATTTCGTAAGTTTTCAACAGAGGAGAGCCTCTATTTCATGAAAAGCCATTCTTTTACGCCATCTCGCGCGTTTTCTCTCACAATTGATTTGGAATCTCGGTGCAATGTAGGAGAAGGTAATAAATGTACTCGCCTAGAAAGGCTTTTGCTCAGGTTTTCTGGGTTTCCCGACATTTGAGGCAATAACCTCGAAACCATTATTTACCTGTAAGATTATCAGCAACGCTGACTAGTGTTGTGACCACTGACAAAGTTGAAAATGACGACCCTTGCGAAGTTCTTTTCGACTATTCGTTCAACCCTACTGTTTTATCAATTTTTGAATCTATTTACCACAAAGTATTCAGGAGTGAATACGGTCATAGGATTCATTCTCTACTAGAAGGTTTAATAGTCCTCAATAATAATACTTATATGGAGCAACGCATCAGCCTATGTGACGTCACTCCCCTCCCCCTCCCCAAAAAAAAACAGCGTTATCGTCAATGGGTGTAGAGAAGAAACCTTGGAGAGATCAGAGTTCGTTTTGGGGACCTTTGTATTGGAGACGTCCTGGTCCCCTGGTCACGTATCATCTTAAGTAAATAGTGTGCCAATCACGTTATCGAATATCCAAGTATCACTGTTTTCATGCCAAATTCTAGGTACTAGATTTATTTCTCGTTATAGTGATGCCATGCTCAGGGTAGTTTTGAGAATGGCGGATTTCGATGAATAAGGAGATGAAAAACTTGTGCTAATCCTTAACCACAATTTTATGGTCGTATGCCCCTTTTATTATTTTTAATAATAGATATTAGTATCAATGACATCTTGATATTATTCATAATACTAGTAGGAAATGGTGTCTTGTTATCAGAAACACCTATCTGGTGTCCGTTATCCGGTTATTTTTTGCTAATCCGTTATCCGCACCGTTATCCGGGTCGTGAAAAATCTCGTATCCGCTCATCTCTGCTGTACAAGTCCTACGGTCGGATGATGTTAAAGGGACGACCGAATACTTGTATGTTGTGGATTTGGTGGCAGTATGAGTCTTTCTGCCAGAAGTTATATCTCAAGTTAGATGTTACATAATATATAAAGCGCAGACCCCCCCCCCCCATCGCCGCGCGAGGGATGACAGGTCACGCTGTCATTGATCCACCCGCTTCGCCCCACCTCTTTTGCCCGCCGCCACGGGCTCAATTGCGATAATTGACACGCCCAATGGCACGCCCATGTATATGTATGTGTACAACATGGAAATCATCAATTAGGACATCTAATTTGCAACGAAAACGGAATATCTTGGATCCTTGAAGCAGAATGGGAGAACCACTGATGAAGCAAGTGTGATTTCGCAATCAGAGCCGTGAATCATCCAAATACAGCAGAGTTGTACGGAAATTTTCGCTGCACTCCTTCTAAAGCATCAAGTAGTAATAGCAATTGGAAATAAACGGTCAGGGGAACAAATGATACACTCCATGAGCATAATATTGTGCTTACAAAATAGGAAAAGAACATTTACGCAATTTATTCCTGTTAAAAGCTAATTGTGCCCGAACCATAACAATTTCGACTTTCAGCGCTATCCCAAATGAAAACGACTTGACCACGTGAAGACCTGTGTTGCTACTCATATAAAGGACCATGTAGAAGCTCTTTATATTGAACATAATAAGAGTTAACCTCCAAACCGTTTAGGAGCTACGCAGCTTCGCAGAAAATCACTGTCATCCGCGAAGCGCGGCGAAGCTGCGCTTCGTGTGATGGTTTCGCTCTGGCTCGGAGTTTACCTAGCCCGGAGGTAACGTGGCACACGGGTCCGAGTCAGAGCGCCGCGAAGCGGCGCTCTGGCTCGGGGTAGTTTTTTTTCCAGAGTTTACCTAGCCCGGAGGTAACGTGGCACACGGGTCCGAGTCAGAGCGCCGCGAAGCGGCGCTCTGGCTCGTGTTACATAATGCGAGATATGAAATAGTTCACTGGTGGTGATGAAACACTCTTCTCTGCGATTCATTTTTGGATTTTTGATGCGCATCCAAAACGCTTCGAGAGTCTTTCGCGTAGAGATTTCAGTTTCATAGGCAAGATATGTGGCTTCTACTTCATAATGGACGCCGTTGTGGGTCTTTGCTCGGTGACGACTAAAATGGGTGGACGAACGGGAACTTGATTTCTCCTCGAGGTGTTCTTTGACTTTAACGCACAGTGGTCGTGTCGTCTCACCAATGTATAGTGTCTTCGATCCACTGTATCCTGTAGCCGCACAGCCCGCCATAAGGCTCGAACCAGACTCGACGGCGAACAGCGGGGGGGGGGGGGGGGCGTCGGCTTCCACGTGCTGCGTGCAGATTGATCGCGGCGGCCTCGTCCGGCTTCCTCGGGCGGCGAGCGGCGGCCGCTGCCACCACAAATTAGGTCGACCATACCTTGCGCATTGCAGCGTCGGCCGGCTGCACCGCGTGTCGACGCGCGACGACGCCCTAGGAAGCCGAACCGGCTCGGCTTCTTCGAGCGGCGAGGGGCGTCATCAGGGGAAGGTTTGGTTCATTGAAGAGAAACACTCGTTATTTCTCATTCGTACGAGCAACTATAAAAAATAACCCGTAGAAATTGATGAGCAGATGTAAATTTCTTCTGAAATCATCACTTTCAAACAAATAGGCACCGAAATGGAAGGTTTGTGAACGAAAACACGTTATGGAGAACAAAAAGGAAGAAGTCGAAGAAACATTGGCATCAGTCGTTATATATCAGTGTTTGAATACATATGTATTGCCATCTGACCTCAGAGATTAAGGACGGACATTTCTCGCACCTTTTGCGGGAAATGGATTACCGCCTGGGGCGAAATCATCATGGGTTTCATAGATCGGCAATCTATTCGCTGACCTTACATCATTATTGCACTGTTCCCCGTATCTGCTATTTATCATCATAATAGGATCTGGCCCATCATCCCGTTTATTTTTTAATTAGCTAAATACCTTTTGAAACATTAAAATTAATTTAAAAGCTTTGAACACAATATGTAACTCGTAGAAACGTCTCTAAATATACTCTTGATTGTTTTGATCATTTTTTTAAAACTAATTTTCGGATTTCTCCGGCGATAAATTCCAGTTCTTAAATTTGAGGCATATTGCGCTGATGGTAGCCTCTCGCCGCCCCACGACGCCCCAAGAAGTCAAGAGGTCGCAAAGCGCGGGCATCGCCTATACCTCCGCCGCCAAGTCTGGTTCGAGCCTAACGCCTGGCGTCCTGCTGGCATCGTTCCCGCAGCCAACTAGCCGTGTATCGGCACCAGCAGGACGCCACGCGTGATCGCTGGCGGTGCGTTCGCAGGACAAGGCGGATCAAAGACACTGTACCCGTCACCACATCCTCTGCGCTTGATCATATAGATGACGCAAGGTCTTATACAGTCCCATTCTCTGCCGAAAGGACAAACTACACAATCGGAGTTGTGCAGAGACGGTCGTAGATGTGGTGTAGGATTAATTGGTGCTTTAGATTGCTTGGTGGTAACTCTACAAGCGTGACCAAACGTTCTAAATTCGCTCTCCTCAGGCAAAGTGGAGTGTTTCTGCTTACCTCATCAGAGATGAGCGGCATGCAAAACTGAACTTTGCTGTGTGTATTGGCATTCTTCCTTCGCATTTGCGTGCAGCGTTGCCAACCGAGTGATCCTCCTGGTGTATAGCCGGTGGAGATAGCAATCACATGTGCCAAATCGAGTGATTCGCATTTCTGTCCGCTTCCTGAACACACCCTGGATGCCGTTCCAAATATGTCGCGAACAATGTTTCCTTCTCATGTGGGCAGGATGAGCGAAGAGGTTGTGGGCTATTATGTTCTTATCATCATCTAACATCATCCGACCGTCGGACTTGTACAGAGGTTAGTAGTCGGCTCTACTGAGTTGACTTCTGATTTCGTTGCATAGCCTGGATCTTGATGCGTGATTGAGAAATGGTTTGTACGAAGATTTCCATCAGTTGACTTGACTTTCTCATGCTCTGACGAAGGCGAGGACGCCGAAACGTCAGCCAATAAATTGAATTTTATAGCAACCTCATGTGGCTCATAACTACACAAAGTAGAATTGTGATGATGCCAAGGTTCAAAGACAGTCGAACATGGGAACTTCTGGTGAATTTGAAGTGTTTTGAATAATTGCTTTGAAATCGTTGATTTAGGCCTCCATAATGTACTTTCGGAGTCTAATCGTCTACGCCTAATTAACTGTCATGATGAGTCGCAATGTCGTGAGTGTGAGAATGTCAATGCTGCTAAAAGCTGGGTAGGTCACTCAACTTCCTAAGTCCAATCGTATTACAACAAGTTTATGTAGGATCGATCATGCTTTTTTCATATACGACATCTTGTAGAAACTTGTCGGCAAGGTGAAAGAGGTGGTGTTTTCCAAATCTGCAGCTGTCAAGGAGAAGGTGAGTGAACTGGTAACTCAAGCTACTCCTGGGCATGCTCTCAACAGCGAGGTGAAACATGTCGTCTCATCTGACCGCTATGGAAAGAGGTGAGTTTTTTTTAAAATCCATTCATTAACTCATTCTTCTGTTTAATTCGTCAACTCTCAGCACTTGCCTCATCTTTTGAAATTTAGATATAAGCTTTTGCATCATTCATCCATGTTTCAAAGAATCCTCATGGACATGCCCTTGTTGAACCGTGAACAAAAACGAGGCGACTACTAATCAATAAAACCAGATCAATAGAGTAGTTGAATCCTTAATCTCCTGTTATATGTCTGTGATACTAGTTGCTTGATGTTAAAACTGGCCCATCGAACTGGTTGCAATGCAGGCTTGAAACTCAAGATGTTAGATTCAAAAATTATGATTAGTTCAAGCCACGATAATTTTCATACACAAACTGCCTTTGAGAGGATGCAAATGGAGTAACTATATGGTATTTGTCATGGGGTAAACTTCGGTGCAATTGCGGACCCAGTACAAGGGCTACTTGCGAGCCGCTGAAAACGTAGCTTTTCAACTGAGAATTTGATCTATTAGAATGGATCATTACCTTTTTGGGCACATTTGTAAGGTTCTGGTGACCTTAAGTTGAAACTTTTGTCTAGTGAATTCTTCTTTTTCGCCTCTGCGACTGTTGCGCGACGTCTTGTGGTCACGTTAAACGAGATGTCTGGGTTTTGATCACCACAGAATACACGAGGAGTGCAAACCTCTTTAATCGAGTTAAACCAACTAAAAACTGGGAGAGTTAAGTGAAAACAGAGAGCTAAGTGAAAACAAAGAAAGACAAAACAAGGCTATATGCAAAAATTCTTCACTCGTATAATAGAGGATCAAAATCGAGGCAGCTCAAAACGAGTACGATGCCATAGGGCGAGATGCGAGTCGGAAAGAACACAAAACACAAAAAAGAATCAGACGGGTAGATGTCACACCGCTCACGCGGCCCTGAGGTCCAAATCTGAGTTCGAGGCGTGACGGCGGCTTTCGCGCGCACCTGCGCATCCAAACAAATTTGATCTACGATAGTTTTCGCGTTTGCTCTACCTCACACATTTCTATTAGGATTGGAGCTGAATTCGGAAGAAACCGATAAAATCAGTCAACAAATCGATAGTATCCGGCTATAAATATCCTAACCCGTCCATCGGATCTGCAGGATGTCTCATGTTCCCGAGCTCCTTTTTCCGTCACCTCGTTTACAGATGCTCTCCCATCGTTTGAATTTGGCGCCACGCGTACAGCCCAGATTTTTGAAAAAAAAAACGTGTCGTAAGGGTTGCTATGTTTCATGTATAAATATTCGTGTTCACAATTTTGAAGAATCTGTGTGGGCCGCTCATACCGAGGCTGGAGCACAAATTATCAATTAATGTCAACCAGACGGCATACCTGGCTTCGTTCCGAATTTTACTGCCGCCTGGTTCTTACACCGATGAAGGTGCTATCTGTTTCATGAATCTTGCCACTTGACCCGCTGCCAAGATGAGGTAGGTCTCGCCACTTGTAGGCGAGATATTTTTGGCGCGCTTCCAGCTATCGATCGTTGATTGATAGGCCCAATCTTCATGATTTGGCGTGGCATAAAATGCGCGCTGTCCAGTTAAAGACAATACATTGAATTGCTCTGATTTTTGGAACAGATAATAGTTACTGATACCAATATATTCATTCGAGGTACTCATCACTTAGATGATCACCGTGTCAAACAATCTAGGTAAATCTTTATCCCTTGCACGAGAGCAAAAAAAAGTAGGTAGTACCAATTACTCGATAATTTCATGCAAAATGGTTGTCATGTTCGTGTTTTGTTTTATAGCAAAACCCCAGCAGATACAGTCTATCCGAAACGACGAGTCCCCTCAGCCGGCGGGAAACGTCGTGGTGGCGCGCCTGCGAAGCGGCCTTTTTGTCAGCGCACGTCAAATTGATCAGCTGCTGGAGATCAACGCCGCCACGCTCAATCAGCAAAAGGTAGGTTTTCTTCATTTCTATCCATTGTTATAGTTTCTTTCTTGGATGAATCAGCATATATCGTGCCGTTGCTCGTCTGAGACTGTTTTGCACGTTTCTTTTTTTTTAATGTGTTTTTTCTTTGTTTTTCTGGGTGGCCATAGTAGAATCCAGGGAAAAAACACATTCAAATAAAAAGGAAACGTTCAAAACGGCCTCAGACAAGCAACGGCCTGATATATGATGATATATTGGAGAAAGAAATCACAACAATGAATATAAACAAAGAAAAGCTCAACTTTTCGCCGATTGAGCGTGGCGGCGTTGATCTCCAACAGCTGATCAATTTGACGTACGCTGCCAAGACGGGCGCGCCTCCACGACGTTTCCCGCCGGCTGAGGGGACTCGTCGTGGGTGGCGGTCAAGACGTACGCCGCGACGCGACCGCGCCGCACGCATGCGCTTTTCAAGTTCGGGGTGTTTCTTCAAATTCTACACACTAAGTGACATCGGTGGCCACCTCTTCCCAATTTCTGGGTTCCGATGACACTAATCTGCCCAACTCAAGCTCGAAAAAGTTGCCCATATCCACACAGAACTACTCGTACCCTCGAAGACTGCAGCCGCGACGCGCACATGAATCGACCAATCACAGACCTGCAGCGTACCTCTTGTCACGCAGCCACTCGTCGTTTCGGATAGACTGTATGTCTCTGCCCGTCTTCGAGCGAAAGCAGGAAAGAATCAATGCCATCAATAAATCGATGCTTTGACACAAAATGGTGATCATACTCGTGTTCAGCGTACAAGGGTTCATGTTCACTAGTGTTCCTCAGTCAAGCCCCAGCACAGGGAAGACCTCGTGTCGAGGACTGTCCTCAATATGCTGAACACGAATATGGTTATTGTTTTGCACAAAAATACCGATTTATTGACTTTATCGATTTTCCTCTTTTGCTCGGAGACGGGTATGTAAATACTATGCATAGGTGGAACACCCCGAGAATTAGTCTCACCCAATCTTCACTTTTTGGTCGACCCTGGGGGAACCATCACTTTTGGTGTGGTCGGAGGGGGGGGGGAGGGGAGCCTCCCCCAGCTATGTGATAAAGACCTGATTTATTATAGCTAATATTGTAGAGGAAGGACAGGTGAAGGTAGTAAATGTTGTCATTGCAGGTTTCCGTAAAAATTACAATGTGGAGATTTTTTTTTGAAATTTTAACAACCTTATTTTCGGAAAACTGCAGGAGGTGCACGGTTAATCAGTGAGGATAAAGTGACAGCACGCCTGAAAAATGTTCGGAGAGTCGAGCAGAAATGAAAGCATTAATTGCAACTGCCCCGAGAAAAAACAACTTGTTTAAATTTCAACGCATATTTTCAGGAAGATCCGGAATCCTACGCGGAAGTCTAATGTGTGGACGAGTGAACACAATTTACTGACTTTCAAGAAAAGTATATTCTTCGGATAGATTGCGTGACAATCTCAGAATTAGGTGCCAAATTTGTGAGAAAATTCAGACACGCACATGTAGGGTGCGCATCGCGCCCCGTCAAGGATGCAATATCGAACTTTTCTCAGATGCGAGGTTCCTAGAAAATGGAGGGAGATTTGTTCTTCTTAAAAATCTGCAACTTTCCCTGATTACTTCCAAAACGAGGCCGAAATTTTTCTCCTAAGTTGGACAATTTTCGAATTTGGAGCTCGTTTTTCAGGACTCATTGGAGTCCTTTTGTGGATGCGAGGTTGTCAGTGTGTTTAGCTCACAATTCAGCGTCGATTGGTAGCTGATGCATGATGGATCTTTGCTGGGAAGCTTGGAATGCGGACTGGTGAGAATGCTATAACGGGCATTCTCATCGGCTAGGCGAGGAAGTACAGAAAGGGAAGAGACACAGACAAGGGCAAATGAGGATGCCCGTTATAGCATTCTCACAGTCGGCATTCCGAGCTTCCCAGCGAAGATCCATCCTGTATCTAGGCACCCATCGACGCAGAATCGTGAGATGAACACAATGACAACCTCGCATCCGGAAAAGGACTCCAGTGAATCCTGAAAAACGCGCCTCTAATTTGAAAATTGTCCGAACTTGGAGAAGAATTTCGGCCTCGTTTTGGAAGTAATCAGGGAAAGTTGCAGATTTTTAAGAAGAACAAGTCTTTCTCCATTTTCTAGGAACCTCGCATCTGAGAAAAGTTTGATATGTTGCATCCGTGACGGGGTGCGATGCGCACCCTACTTGTGCGTCCCTGAATTTTCTCACAAATTTGGCACCCAATTCTGAGCTTGTCACGCAACCTATACAAAGGATATACTTTTCTTAAAACTCATAAGATTGTGCTCATTCTTTCACGCTTTGGACTTCTGCGGTGAGATTCCGGATTTTCTTGAAAATTGGCTTTCAAATTCAAAAAAGTTAATTTTTTCTCGGGTCACTTTTCATTAATGCTTTCGTTTTTGCTCGACTCTCCGAACATTTTTCAGTAGTACTGTTACTTTGTCATCACTAATTAGCGGTGCTTCCTCAAGACTCTTGCAGTTTTCCGGAATTAATGCTGTAGAAATCGTTAGAAAGAAACATGAATTATCAGGAATTTTTTACTCAGGATTCGACCTATGCTACCAACATTAAATACATGGTGCGGCAAAAGTATTGTCCGCTTGAAATGGCTCGTGGAAACCTCAGTATTTGGCATAGATGTGAAGGGTTTTTTCACAAAATACAAAAAACAATATATCGAACAATATGAAACTATGTCCGGGCACTTTTATCTCCATTCTTGAGAACAGCTCTAAGGAAAACACAAGGGAAGACGTAAGTGATGCGCCTTAGGGACCGTTGTTGATTTCATCGTTTGTTTCTTGCAATCCACATGCAAGCCCATGCTGTGGTGAGGTGTAGCACATGCTCGCTCCCCCAAAACGCCAATGTGATACAACCCAACTGTTCGAAATTGGAGGAGTACGGTGGTCGCTAATTTGGAACTGGAGAGCTCATGAATGATTTCCTGTGCAAAACTCCTTCACTGTCTTTACGTTGTAAACTGCAGAAAAATCTTCTCAGAAAAGAGAAGGTCTACTTCTAAACCTATAATCGATCCTACGGGAAGTGCATTTCTGGCGAATATCGTTTCTCGGTCATGCGGTGATTTTGGCGCTAGAACCAAAGGAAATGATACGAAGCTCCTCTGCGCCGTTGACAAATACGTAAACGAAGTTAAGCCACAGCATAGACAGGAGCAGCTGGTACTTTTCATTAGCGGATTTGTGGAAGGCTTAACATATGCTATTTCTTAGCACTGTTCCTGTTCCACAAAAACATCTCAGAAAATTAACTGAATCAAGTTAAAAATGCATCGCAGGGGTGAAGCCTTCTCCCGTCTTGTCTGTTGACGACTGACGAATTTGGGGAAAAAATGGATTGAATACATGTGTGCCTTAGTTTTATATTGTTCTCAGGATTCTAGGCAGCAGAATGGTCACACTTCCATCCAATTTCTATTTTCTATACAATTTATGTGTCACAAAAGGTGGTCAGTACTTTTGCCGCACCCTGTATATTCCAATAGTGCTTTTGTTCCTCCGTCGTGGATAAGCGAGATTCCAGAAGTCTCCAGCATATGACTATAACCCCCCTCCCCCAGTAGCGCCGAGTAACACCTGATATTTTTCGCACCAACCTTCACTTTTGTGGATCCGTTCTCACCAGGGTCAAGCGTGATGATGGTAAAAAGTCGATCCCCATACGACCCCTCCACCCCCCCCCCTTTCAGCCACCGAAAATACGACCCCCCTCCCCCTTTTGCACACAAATTTACTTCTATGCTTGCAGAATTTAGATATTTAGATATCCCATTTCAGGTGTTCGTACTGCGAGAGGTGTGGTGGAGCCAGAGCATAGGAAGGAGAAAGAGGCTCTTTTGTATCTAACTACTTGTTTGGAAGTTTTTTGGAAAACGTTGAAATGTACGCGGTGGACAAAAAACGTGCATTAACTATGCAATGTTGCTTACGTAACTAATGAGGCTCGAACACGTCAAGAAAAAACATCTATATACATCATCTACATGGTGAAGGGTTCGATCCCTACCGAGGCTAAAATTTTTGCTGAGGGTTAAAGCGTGTGCGGTGAGCGAATTTCAGTCTGAAAGCGTCCGTACAGAGTTTTTAAACGAAATACCTTCGTATTCGTCACGAAAAACAACCATACACATCATCGACATGGTCAAGGGTTCGATCCCCTCCGAGGCTAGAATTTTTGCATGGCGTAAAATGACACGCGCTTGTAGATTCGAGATGATCGACAGTAAGGCACGAAATAACTGTTTATAGGGGTGGAAGACTGGGTAGGACTTTCAGTACGGACGTGCGAAAATTTTAGCCTAAAATTTAGACTCGTTCAGAGGCATGGTTGTAGTCGGACACGAATATCAGAAGATCTGGCTTGTTGAGGTCCCAATTTTTTTCAGGTTTTAAATAGTCGAAGGTTTCCGCTTTCAAGCTGTACAGCTCGTTTTTCCGCAGCTGCTTCTACCGCGATTCAACTCCGTCGATAAAAACATGGAAAAGAGGCCATTTTTATCAACGAAACCTCATCTCCGTAATTCCCGTGCTGAATCTTTCCTCTTGAAGCTGGAGACCTAAAACTTGGGGGTAAAGCACTATTGGGTAGGGTCCATAAAATAACTTTTTACCGGCCTGCAGGACTGGGTAGGACTTTCAGTACGGACGTGCGAAAATCTTAACCTATAACCCCCCACTTTTCACTATTCAAATCATACTATTAAAGTCGTTCAATCACGTCAAAACAAATTCTGTGTACGGATAATTCAGTGCCTCACTTCCTCCATTTTTTCTACCTTTTTTTCTACCTCCTATTCCACACTAAGGCACCCCCCTCCTGACCACGACCCCCCCCCTTACGACCCCCTCTTCCCCCCATACGACCCCCCTTGATAATTTATCGACACACGCTTGACCCTGGTTCTCACAACTATTCCACCTATGACACTATGCTTTGGAATATTCGAAATTTTTTTCGAGCAATCGAATTTCGAATTTTTTCTATTTTTAATTTTTTTTTTCGAATGACCGTACTTCGAATCTAATCGATTTTCAATTTCTACCGAATTTTCGAATTCGTTCGATTTTTCAAACTCCGAATAATCGAACAAATCCGAAATTCGGTTTCCAATTTACTCGCTCATTCGAGCATTTTTAGTTCGGAATTGGTTTCATTTGCATAGACTTGAGAACTCTGACTTGTGTCTTGAAGGCTTTTTTACTTTACTGCCATAGACGCTCACCGGATGCGACCGACTTCAACCATTCCTTTCCCATTAAACAACTACTTCAGTGCTCTACTTATCCTAGGTAGAATATAGCATGACAACAAATCCTAATAAAGTGAGTTTGTTGTTCTTTTTTCGTTTCCTTCACAATGACGCTCATAGTCATGAAAAAAAAAACGTGAATACGAGGACATTAAGAGCATGCTCGGACAGCGAATGGTGGTTAAGGTTGGAAAATACGAGCGTTGGATCATCACGATAGCATTACTATCTTATATGTGGTTAGGAATGGGTAGATCAGAAGTGAATTTTCGGATATCGGGTATCCGCCGCCCCAACACTCCACTCCTAAAGTCAGCCTGCTGAACTGATAGATATATGGTAGACATAATGGATCTGATACGATGATATGATATTATTCGTCGTTGCGGAGTAGAAAATTCTTATCTCGGCCAGTGTTGCTAAGGTCAACGTGGTCGATGATTCCATCTGTTTCCTTGCAAATCCCGCCATCCATCCCTGCAGGGTAGGTAATTTGGTTCCGGAGGAGTTTTGAAGGATGAAGCGCTATCTTGGTGCATTGGATCCTTCCAGTAAGTCACTGTATAGGACGCATAAGAATTCAATATCTCTACGATTATCAGGTGAGGTCGAATGCCTGGTGCATCTCAGAAGAGAATTATTTATTACCCTTTAACGTCTTTGTTTAATCGGTATTATGAATTTGTTTGTAAGAGCTCACTCTGAAACCTTGCTCACGTCATCGCGCCGCATTTGAAATCAGAAAAACAAAGCAAAACTGAAGAGACCCCTGTGGGTACAGTGTGTTTTTCCGGGAGTAAAATCGCGCGCGATCTGATCCATTCCAATAGATCAAATTCTCAGTCGAAAAATCACGTGAAAGCGGAGGTTCCAGCAATTCGCACGTAGCCTTTGTACTGGGTCCGCAATTGCACCGATTTTACTCCCGGAAAAACACCCTGTACGGTTCCGGCTGCAGCACAACTTGAGAAGAACCAATAAAACTAATAAATCAATGACCACGTGGTACAAAATGGCCTCCAGATTCGTAATGAGCGTGGTGGATTACCCCAGTATGCCCATTTCGATTCGGATTGAAGCTAAACTGAGGAAATTCGACAAAATCAATCAATAAATCGATATCCGGAACGATACCAACCGGCGAACAGTGTCCTAGTCCCTCTGCCGTAATCGGATGGTGTCCCGTGTTTCCAAGCCCGGTTCTTCGCCACCTTGCTTACATATGCATTCATACCGTTTGAATTTGGCGCCCACGCGCGCTGTCCAGATTTTTGGAAAGTGTCGTAAGCATTTCTATGTTTTATATACAGATTATATAGGAGGATCTTGTAACGAAATTTTGGCCATTTTTCTCGTGAAAGGTAGATCGTGGAAAATTTGACAAAAATGGCCGTAAATCATATTTCGTGATTGTTTCTTGCTATCTGTTTGAGTATTTTGCTTTTCTGATCCATCGAGGTGATGGACCTAGCCCGATGAGCAAGTTCTTCGTCCTGTTGCAAGATCCACTGGCTGCATTGGCTTCCCTACTACTTTCTGCTTACACTCCATCACTTTGGGGATTGTACACCTGCTCAACTGTGAATATTTGTTTATCCATGAAAACCGTTTTCATGTGGGCGTCACCAATGGCCCTCTCAAGGAGCGCGCGGCATTTTTTCACCCTAGCAGTTCTTTGATTTTGGCTGAGGCCATGCAACTTTCGCAGCTTGTAAGCTCGCATCGCAAGCTTCTCCTCAACAACTCTTTGGAGTGTTCGCTGGGAGATACCCAGCTCAACTGTCACCTTTCTCATGCTGCGGAATGGGTTTCTGTCCAGAATTCTCTTCACTATTTTTTTTCATAGGACCAGTTGTCACCGTGACAGGACGGCGAGTTTTTCGAAGGTCATCAGTCGTACCTCTTCTCAGAGTCCGATACACCAGCTTCCTGTTCACGTTCAGCCAACGACAAATTTCCGAAGTTGTCAGTCCACTTCCATGCATCTCGAAAATTGCGAAACGGTGTGCTGACGGCATTGCCATTTCTTGTAAAATGAGGCAAACCAAGTTAATGCAAGGCAGATATATGGAGAATGATATGCCAAACATTACAATAACAGAAACAGATTTGAGTCTATCAGTTAGGTCAAACGTCACACTCGCGCAATGATGGGACAGTAATTATGCGCCACCCTGTAGAAACCACGGCCTGATTTTCCCCTTTCATCACGCAGAATGTATCTCAGCAACCTTGTAGATATGATCGGTGACTTGGACTTACCATTTCAAAGGTTTTCCTAACATGGACATCATTCATGTTTGGCAATTTGGAACATCATTCGTATTTTGCGACTCTGTAATCGAAACTCGGAGAACACCTATATGACTAACTAATTTGTCTTGAAGTGTTATCAGGTGATCCCCCACGCCCTAGTTCTCCGCTTCCAGGAAGTATTCTTTCTTAAAGGCAGCAGGAGCTGAAATCCTCGACTCCGAGCTGAGCTGTGGGTGATGAAGTACAGACTCAGCACATCATAAATGTGAAACGAACACAGACAATTATGGCTTACCTGCAGAGAAAATGGAACATTCGTCGCGAACACGCCTGGCCGTGTTCGCGCGCGGACGAGTTTTCCCCGGCGCAAAAAGCCACTGCGGTGCGTGGTTTGGCGCAATGGGAAAACGAAATGCATTCAATTCACAGGGCTTCATGGCGAGACTCTGCCATAACCACGCACCGCAATGGCTTTTTGCGCCGGGGAAAACTCGTCCGCGCGCGAAAACGGCCAGGCGTGTTCGCGACGAATGTTCCATTTTCTCTGCAAGTAAGCCATCATTGTCTGTGTTCGTTTCACATTTATGATATGCCGAGTCTGTACTTCACCACCCGCAGCTCAGCTCAGAGTCGAGAATTTCAGCTCCTACTGCCTTTAAGGATATGCTACAGGCAAACTTGATCTTTTCGGTAGTGCTAGGTCAGTTTCGCAAGCACCTCTCAATGACTGATGAATTCAAGCTCTACCAAAGAAAAATTCCAACGAAATAAGACACGAGTAAGAAATATTGATTCTGAGAGCAGTGAATGTGTAAGGATTTACCCGAAGCTCCCATTCTTTTACTTTCTAAGCAAAGTTATAGACTGCGCAGCCTCCATAAGCTTCTCGATGATGCAGTTTACCAGTCAAGATACTAGTTGAAAAGATGAAAAGTCTTCGAAGCTTTTCCCAAGCGAAAAAGAGATTCTCTAGCGTTTTTTGTACTGCAACAGGTTGCAAATCCCGAGCCAAGACGGCACAGAGTAATGAGTGAAGTCAGGCAGATCTACAAGACCAATGATTAAGTTAAAAATAAAGTTTGAAGAGGCACTTCAGCGGAATCAGAAGAAAAAAACAGCGTCTACGTCAGGTATTTCTGCTCACTTGATGAAAATCCCCATAAAACCTACTGAATTAAATAAATTGACAAGATGAAAAGAACTTCAAAGGATCTATCTCTATTCGCTTAAAATTTCACTGCAGTAGCTAATCTGTAAGTGATCTAGGCCGGAATCTTTTTGATACCCATGTGACTCAAAGGATCAGGTCAATGATTAAGAGCTCAATTTTGGATTTCATACTAATTCACTCATGTTAAGATATTAAAAAAACGTTCCGTGCGAACTAATTCCTTTCCATATTATCAATTACTACTACTACAACGACACTCCATCGCGCGCGACCATACGTACGAGTTGTCTCACTGGCTGTCCTCTGTAGCTGTGAAGGGTTCAGAGGCAGATGGATACTGCCTGTGGGAAGGTGCGGTCGTGGTGCGACATGACCCAGGTAACGAGCAAGCGCACCTCTTGTCTCGGACCCGGCCAGTCAAAGCACGAGCAGCCTCTCCGCAGTCAGTGAATCGGTCACTCAACTTATTCAAAGTCCCCCCACAGTTTCTTCTTGGAGCTCCGCCCGCACCACAATACGAAGTCCCGTTTGCTTTTAGACCCTTTTACGAAGCCCAGCTTGCGCCCGGGAAGACCTGTGCTGGGGCCTGATTAGTTCTCGCTACCGTGTGGTCAGGAACACCATTTTTCAGATACCGTAACGAACCATCCGTTTTCTCGATCGATGACGATTCAAGCGACGAGAATGGTGCCATATTGTTCGGCATTTCAAAGGGAAAGGAAGAGGTCTTATATTTTCTTCCTTCTTTGTGCCTTACTTGGCTAGTTTCGCTATATACAAATGGAAGTGTTTAGTTAGTTGTACGTTCAGCTTCTGCTTGCTGTTCAAGCCGAATTCATTGAGCATTACCAATGCCACGAGCTTCGCGAGGACAAGCTCATGATTCCCTCTCACATTGCAATCACTCGCACTCACTTGCACGTACTTAGGGATGTCGATGGAAAGGTTCGTTACTTTCATGGATGAATATTCAGTATTTGAATGTTTGGCAGTCTTATACAGGATCGCCAAAGCTGATTTCATGTAAGCTGTGAAACGATTATGCAGTGCAGATCATTTTATTACGAAATCATTTTTTGTTCTCATAGCAGAATATCTGCCGAAATGCAACTCTTGTTATTTCTCACCGCTTCACTTTTCCTGGAACTCTGTAGTCTTTCAGTGTAACTTCAGTACTCATTTTTAGCCTGGTTACGTAACCACCGAGGCCCGCCATGCCCTTTCTTCAGTTCTTCGTGTCACTAGTAAGAAGAAAGTACCGGAGTTGTTAACATTCAAATTCGGCTATGAAATCAACGGAAGTTCAAAGGTTACCGCCGTGCACAAGTGAGAGAAACTATTCAGAAATAGTTATCAGAAGTAAGTGCTATGTAATTTAGGTTCCTCGTTCCAAAAGCTGGTGAATGCGCAAAGGCTGTGAAGACTGCAATCTTTGCCCTCCGTCCATTATCTGATTCCGAGTCTACTGAAATTAGTTTCCCTACGAGCTGAGGGAAGGAGTGTGATCGTACATCAAGACGTGCAGTTTTGCTACCTTCTTCTTTGGCATCGAGTATTTGCACCTACATGTATGTACGCTAGCATACTGTCGTCAGTGGTAGAGTGGTACGCTTAGTCAATTTTTCGCTGAACTCCAATACAGCACAGTACAGCTGGTGGCAAAAGTGTAGCTGCGCGCTCGTCGCCAAATGAAATCGTCCCCATGACCGACTCAGTGCGGTCCCTTGGCGAGCAATGACGTCATGTCAATCAGTGAACGAAGGGTTCAGGACGTATATTAATTTCAACGAATCATGCTTAGGTGAGACACTGTCGTAATTTGCAATGGTCTCGTAGCTGCTGGCTATTTTGTTTTCTAATCTAAGACTGTATTCTGTGTAAAATTCCAAGGCAGCACTCTGAAGTTTCGAGAGACATAAACTCATATCTAATGAAGAAATAGTACGAAATATATAAACGCAGGATACTGCGGTATTGTTTTCCCTAGCGTTTGAATTGCAGCAAGAAAGTTCGTGAGTCTTGCCACCTGAATGCTACGCTCATCTGCATGGAAGGGACCAAGCCTGGGATACTTCTCGAAAAGATAGACGGGTTCCATGGCTGCAGAGCTGCAGCGAGGTCTGAACGACGGATGCAGTGGGAGATTTGAAAAGTATCACAGTGGAGTGGTGAGAGGGTGAAGTAGGTCCCATTGCGATTCCTGGCAGCGATGCTATGAAACCGCGCAGGGAATCCGTACCTTTTCGAGAACAAACAGGACGTAAGAGGGCGCATCGTCCACCAAACCTTCATATCAAAGACCAGCCCCCACGGTCTTCGTTGTAATATTCCAGCAGCTACGTGACGATTCTTTGTGTGCTACTCACTGTGGCACTATTGGGCTAGTTCTGCCCCGAAATTCCTTCTTGCACCGTAACTCCGTTTTTGTAGCGTTACATAAGCTATGAAATATGAAACGAATTTAGCGTGGAGGGGTTGTTTTAGGCACTGGTCACGATAGCATCTTCATTTTTTTCCCTGAAATCGGCATTTTCTTGAAATTTTCTACCGTACACCTACCATATCGCTACAAAAATGGGATTGCGATGCAGAATGGATACGGCATTCGTAATTAGAGCTTAAAACTTCCCCTCTTGGCAAAATTTCAGAGGATTGTGTGGGATACCGCACCCAAAGTATAGTTGTTGAGGTACAAAATGGATACGTTATTTGTGTAAAGCATCTCAAACAACCACCCCCCCCCCCCTTGGTGAAGTATGCGTGAAAATCTTCATTTCGAAATTTTGGGGCAGGACTAGTTCAGTAGTGCTCTTATTGTTATTCGTAATCAAGCCAGAGCGCGAGAGCTGCCTTTAAACGGAACGTTTAGTATCAAAGCCTAATTCCGTTACCTAAGCGGTACTGGGAGACATTGGTTGTGTTACTACGTCAGTATATAACTTTTCGGCTTCATTTTGACCGTAACTTGAGAGGTTGTATATAAGTTTTCTTCACGCCCCTCCATATTTTATTCATTGTTTTCGAGTTTGCCATTTCGTTTAATGTTGCGGACCTACTTTATATATATATATATATATATATATATGTATGTTCTTTTTTAAATCCCCATCTATTAACCGATGTCTGCTTTAATCACTTCCTGTCGGGTAGTTGCAAATGTGTTGTGGAGAAGCAATTTATGAAGAGTTAATATGTAATTTCTTCGAATGAATACGTGATCTGGTTAATGGTCCAGTTCTACTTGAGTTGCTGAGACAAGATGAATTCTACACAACATGCGCGGGAAGTCTGATCATAATTTAGGCGTGAAATTAAATGCAGTGGCGGACAGCAAGTAAACCGAGGGGCCTACATTCGACGGTAAATCAATATTGAAGGCGCAGTTTGACTTGTTTAACATGTGAGTGGTGATTATACGTGTTTCAGAGGAAAATTCTACCCCGAAACACATGAATTTGATTTCGATCCACTTTCACGCGGAGGACTATTAATCTTGCCAAGTTTGACGATAAATGTCACGATAAATGCGCGGGTTATGTGCAGAAAATATAAGTATTATAAAATATAAGAATATTTTGATAAGTTGGCCCAAAAACCACTTGTATTGAATCATTACATCATTTGCGCGTACGCGTACAGATATGAGTATTTATTTATCTTCTTCACTGGAAGGATGATGCTGGTCAACGCCTAAAAGTTACATTTTTCAGGGGATACTCCTCGAAAACGGAGTTCTAGGTGTATTTATATACACAACAATAACAATTGAACTATGTATTAACTCTCCCCTCTCCCTCTCAACTTTTCTCTTCCTTCCTCACAAATTGAAACAGACCCTAAAAGACCTTCCAAGACACGAACATTCCTCTGAAACACGTCTAATCACCACTCAAGTGTTAAACAAGTCATACCGCGCCCTTCAATATTGATTTGCCGTCGAATATGGGGCCAGTAGTGTACTTGCAGCCCGCCAATGCATTTGATTTCACGCCTGAATTACGATCAGATTGCCTGCGCATGTTGTGTAGAATTTATCTTGTGTTGCTGAGTACTGGTATTGTGAGATTGAACGCGTACGCCTAAAGGGCCCTGTAGACTTTTGCCGCGGCGGCAGTCGCCCACGGTCAAGCATAGGCCAGCGACGTCGCGGCAAAGGGCGTCGCTGCGGCAGAAGTATGCAAACCCTTAAGGGGGAGCACGGGCTTTTAGGCACATAGGTTCCGCCCAGTATCGAGAGCCGCAGGCAGCACCTAGCAGCAAATCCTTCTAGGATTTAGTGGAGAGTCGAGGCTTGGCAGAGTTCCAATAGGATGAAGAGAATGGCGAATTTAATATCACTAATCATTTGAAACTGAATAGAGCTGAAATTTCTGTTTTGGAAAACAAAAATTGATGACTTCAAGAAACACATTCACACGGGTTCGTTCGACATGCTGATTACGAATTTGATATCTATTTTGAATCATAAAGTCATTTTAGTGTTATTATATTCGTTTAAACGAATATACGATAGGTACTGAACTATTTTTCGTTCTCATCTCGAATTCGGTTTTTTGTACCGTGATGTTTTTTTTTCGGCAGTTGAGGTACAAACGGGTGCATTTTATGTCATTTATTTTCCGTCTTCGAACTATCGAGCAGGACTTATATGCATAAGCGTTAGATGAAGAAATACTTAGATCTATTATGAAAGGAAATTTCGAAAGCGTCAAATCGTTGGGAAAGAAAGCTATTGCAACAAAAAAAGCTTTCTTAATAAAAAAAAATGTTCGTAGGAGGATGGGTAAGGTGTTCAGCATCCTTTTTTTTGTAAAAGAAACCTTTTATGAAGATTTTGATGCAGTGAATAATATCACCTCGTGACTTTTTTGAGTTTACGGTAGACTTCCAACCTTTTAAGCTACTGGCGCAGAGGTTTTCTTTGCTTGCTTGTGACCAAACGAAAAGTTTAGATGAATGCGTCTATTTTGCCCCAAAATCGTAGAGATTTTCCGATAAAGATCTTCATGAAGTGATTTAGATTCTTTATGAATATGAACCAAACAAATGCAATCCTTCCAATATGTAGATCTTCTAAACTGTTGGATAATTGAATTACCCAAACTTGTGGCTTCACGAAATTCTTGAGAAGTGTGGGAAGCCATTAATGATTCCTTTTAAACTTGAACCTAACGTCAAATTGGTCCATACAAAGATAAATTTCGTCAAAACCCTATCAATCTGTATATATAAAAGCGGAAGTTTGTATGTATGTAATGAATAGAAATCGCGGGCAGTGAATCGTTCGGGACCAAACTTTGTATACATATCCGTCAAGGGCCAGCGAGGCTACTTTCTCACTGGGAATTATCGATTAGCCGATCGGTTATGTCGATTTTATTGATTTTTCTGTTTTTGTCCAAGGACTGGCGACGACATGCCTCTTAGGGTCTACACGCTGAATACGAATATGACAACCTTTTTGTGCCAAATTATCGATTTATTGATTTTATGGTTTTTTCCCACTTTTGCCCAGGGGTCAGTGAAGACGAGTCAACTGGGGTTCCTCGATACGCTGAACACGAATATGACGACTATTTTGTACAGAAACATCGATTTATTGACTTCAACAATTTTTCTACTTTCGCTCGGAGATGAGCAAGAACATGTCTCATGGTGTTCTGCAAGTTGAACAACATGAGACATACGAATATGACGACAAGTTCGCACGAAATTATCGATCAATTGGCTTAATTTATTTTTTTTAGCTCCTATGCAGGTAAAGAAGCGGTTGCCGGGATTATTTAACATTATGATCGCGGAAATGATGAGCACTTCGAATGGATGTATTAGTATCACTAACTATGCGTCTCAGTGTGAAAGGCCAGGTGCAGCAAAATTCCCGAGCGAAGCCGGGTATGCCATGTAGTTCTGTATGAAAGTATAGCGCATGTAAAAGGGAAACCTATTTGCAGGGGGGGGGGGTCTTCGTTACGTATGTACAGGTATCTGCAAGTCTACGTTCTCTTCCACTTTAGGATGATGGCGGAAAGGTGGATGAATTGTTCTGTCAGGCTTATGCAGGCAAACGGCGACGCATGACAGTAATCGGGTAGTAGTAGCGCGCCCCAGACTCAGCCTGTCCATAGTGCCACCCGAAGAACTGTGCCATACGACCTACAACCAGGCAACCGCGACGCGGGACCGTAATCGGGTGGTAGGATGGCGCTCAGACCTCGTCTTCCCAGAGCGCCACCCGAAGAATCGCGCCATTCGACCTACACCCCGTACGCATCCAGGCACGGTGCATATCTGCGAAGCGTTTCTTGCAGCTCATCTGGGGATGGGTTAATGATCGATTACGCAGAAAACAAATGTAAATGAATGTGAACCATGCTAAGGAAATATTATGAAGTTATATATCGTTTCTACTTACTTGGAACCCACGTGCATAGAGACATAAGTTCTTAAAATTTGAAGTCTTGCTGCATTAGACGAAAGGACTGATAAGCACCAACCATATGCAATCTAGAAATATAAATTCCCACGTAATAATACGATCAAAGTAGTGAGTTTACTTCTGAAAGTTGTTTCATTTTATGTTTTATAGACACAAATTATGCTCGATAGTTTCAAGACAGAAAGGGCACCCGTCTGTACCTCAGTTGTTAAAAAAAGAGATCACGGTACGAAATAGATATAGTGGAGTCGTTTTGACAGTGCATTGTCAGCGGTAGCGGCCCCGCTGGCATTGGAGCACGCAGTGCGGTTGGTCAAACAGTTGACCCACGATGGATCCGGCTTCTTTGACGGATTTTATCGTCTGTTCCCTTCTTCATTTGTTCTAAGAGCTGAGAAAGAACAATTAAGGAGAAACAAGCTACAAAACTCTTCAAAGATACTAGATGAATCATAGGTCAACTTTTTGACCGACCGTGCTGCGTGCTCCAATGCCAGGAAGCCGCTGTCGCGGAAAACGCACTGTCAAAACGACTCCACTATACCGAGTTCGTGATGAGAACGAAAAATAACCCCTGATTGCAAATTTTTAGATGATTCAGAGAAATTCAGTATCTACCGTATCTTCGTTGAAACACCACTAAAATGACGTTATGATACAAAATAGATGTCAAATTCGTGATCAGCATGTCGAATTACGCTAGGTAAAGATTTGTTTCTTGGAATCATTGATTTCTTCTTCAAAATCGAAATCCCACAATCATTTAGATTCAAATGATTCGTGATACAGGGCGTTCACCCCGAAGTAAACATCGCGTTGGAGACACGCGCGCGACCTGATTCATTCCTTAGATCAAATTCTCAATCGAAAGGCTACGTCCGAACCGTTAAAAACCACTCGCACATAGCCTTTCGATTGAGAAGTTGATCTAGGGAATGGATCAGCTCGCGCGCATGTCGCCAACGCGATGTTCACTCCGGGATGAATGTATTATATTAA
This sequence comes from Ancylostoma caninum, assembly GCA_037903475.1. Classification (NCBI taxonomy): domain Eukaryota; kingdom Metazoa; phylum Nematoda; class Chromadorea; order Rhabditida; family Ancylostomatidae; genus Ancylostoma; species Ancylostoma caninum. Next base: position 3,507,814 of record JBAJFG010000111.1, read on the forward strand.
ATTCGTCATCTTATGCATCGTATTGGAACTCTGCGAAGCCTCGACTCTCCACTTACTCCTAGAAGGATTTACTGCGAGCTGCTGTCTGCGCATCTTGTCTCTCGCGAGCGTCGTGATACCCTGCGCGTCTTCATGTCTCACTGGCGCATCGCGACCTGCGCCTCTCGCTGGTGGGCGGAGCCTATGAACCGGAAAGCTACGCTGCCCCGAAGAGGGCGGGAAAACTAGTTTATGCGGGAAGTATTCGTGCCGTAGTATCGATTAGTTGCATTTGATTCATGATTGATCCAATATATGGAAGAAGCCACTGTCTCCCTGACCGACATTGTTAAAGTGCACCGTATGCGTGCCCATTGCTCGAACCCGGCTGTCCCATATCCCTCCTGGCGTGGAAACAATGGCTTCTTTTCATTAGTATTCCATTATTGTACCCTGACATTCTTTTACCACGCACTAATATTTAACTACTAGGCTACTACTACTACTACCTACTACTACTGCTTGGATAATTCCTTCCCAAAAATATCAAAACCAAAAATTTTGCCCAAATTTCGCCTCTGGTAGTCATTCGATGTGCTTGTCGCGAAAATCACATTCAATTTGTACGGTGAGGCCATTTTGTACAATTACTATAAATAGGATCGCTAGTACGAAGCGGAAGACAATTCTAATTTCAAAAGGAAATGGACAGTCTCGTCAAATAAACTTGGTTCTCATGATAATCACGTGAAACGAACACACTGTTTAGAAAGAAGGGGGGGGGGGGGGGAGAACTGGCCGCGTAGTGTCCACCAGTTGAATACTAGTGAGTGGTAGAAGAATATTAGGGCGCTATAGTAGAACACTAGTGAAAAGAAGCCATTCTCCATGCCAGGAGGGATCCGGGACATCCGGGTTCCAGCAACGAGCGCATACGGTACCATATGCATACGGTTTTAATAATGTCAGTCAGGGAGACAGTGGCTTCTGGAAAACATAATTTTCTTAAAGGCAGCACTTACGGAAATTTTCACTTCTAAAATGAGTCGCTTACCATCTCAGACAATTTTTCGGAAGGACCGCAGCAGAAAACCGGAAGAACCGACCGGTGACCTGCGGTCCTTCCGGTTTCCTGCTGCATTTCTTCCGAATAGCTGCTGCTGTCCTTCCGAATGACTGCTGCGGTCCTTCCGAACAGCTGCTACGGTCCTTCCGAATAGCTGCTGCGGTCCTTCCGACTGGATGCGGGGATGTACACGCCAATTCTGCAGGATTGCATTGGCAACCAATCCGCTCCGGTTGACCACGCGGCGGTAACCACACGCAAAAATGACAACCTCGCTGAGGGTCACTGGCTCTACGGTTCGATATACTCATGAGGCCAATTTCCCATCTGAAGTCCAAACCACTCGCTGAGGGTCACTGGCTCTACGGTTCGATATACTCATGAGGCCAATTTCCCATCTGAAGTCCAAACCACTGGATTTTTGTTGGTCGCAACAAAACTGAGCTCCGTACATGAGAAGGGTATAATAACGCTCACTCTCTCTCCTCCATTCTGCTGCGGTGCTTCCGAAAATTTTTATCCCTGCGTCTCTCGCTTCTTAACCACATGAGCGCGATCTCTTTCTGCTGCTGTCCTTCCGACAATTTGTCTAAGATATAGCCGGCCGTTGGACAATCGCAACAATAAGTTGAACACCTTGAATGGCCGCCTACCTGCGAAGATACGGCCGTGGACACATCTGCTGCTTTGGACATTGGTGTTCCGTCGCGCCACCTAACGCCGTTGACCAGGGTGTGCGCATGTGATTCAGCGGGGCGTGTTTATGAAATTCGTACCATTTGCACGGTTCCGTGGCGGGACCCATCACGGAACACTCGTCCGCGCTGTGGACACACCTGAAATACCGCCGTCATTTTCTGTGTTTTTCGAGTGTTTCACGCAACTTCATCGTTGTCGATGAGTTCATCGTCTCTAAAAACCCCGATATACCGCGAAATCTTCAATCCAAAAATTTCCGTGGGTGCTGCCTTTAAGTCAGTAGTTTGTACCAATTAATCTACTACATCATGCCAAGATAGGAATAATAATCATTTCGTTAGTATATCTGTCAAGGTTGATCCATAATCGCAAGTTGGAGGTGTATTTCATTTAAATTCCTTCAAGAATGCAAGTAAACACCGAGGATATAACGGTCAGCTGGGGACAACAACCTCATCCTCTGGACTCTACTTATGGAAAATGGCGTACGGCTGTCTTCCAAGATGTTCAAGAATCCATCGATATGAGCAAACTGTATTTCCTCTATGATCCAATCGCTGATGAAGGAAGTGGGACCAGGTGAGCGCTGCCGAATTTTTGAAATTACTAGATAAAACGGATGAAAATTTAGTTTTCTTTTTTAAGCTGTTAGTTTTTTTTTATTTTGTTGGTATTTGTCATTACTTAATATTGAAATTAGTATTTTTGTTATTCCATCCGGGTCCCGAGAGTGGCGGTGATCATTTACATCAAATAGTATGAAAAACTCAAGAATATTCTTCGGGTGTTCGGGTGAGCATCTATTTCGACTCACAGCGCAGTGAATTTTTTCGCAAGGAACTTGATTTCCTTGTGGAGGATGAAGAAGGATAAGATGGTGTACTTAGACTTAGAAAGGAGGAGCTCGTCGCCAGTATTGTATATAGTATATTGACATTAAGTGGAGCCAGTTTTATCGCTAGCAGTATTTCCGATTGTTGTTGTTTCCATAGAGCGAAAAAGACCAAGGTTAGGACTGCTGCAATTTTCATAGAGGCACAGAAGTTAAATAAATGAGTAAACTATTAACAGCGGAATCCTTTTGTAGATTTTCTGTATTAGTTGGAGTACTTTGGACTGTTGAGGCCTGTGGCTGACCGATATTGATCGGACGGCCCCGCATGCTTCGGTTTTTTTTTTGCACGTATCATTTCACTTCGCTTTTTAATGTATTTTTCACTTGTTTTTGGCCCCGTAGAAAGCTGTTTGTCCTAGGTAGCCTTTTCTTTGTAGGAAAGAGGACCCTGAGACGTGGTGGCTGATAACGAGGCCTTTTATTTCGTTCGGAATCGTTGACGCTCCATCTCGGTCATCGTTTCTTTTTGTTTTCGTCGCATATTTTTCCAATAAAAGACCATGTTATCAGCCAACACAGCCCAGAGTCCTCTTCCCTACAAAGAAAAGGCTACATGGGACAAGCAGTCCTTTACGGGGCCAAAAACAAGTACCGGTGTGCGCGGTTGTGTACCCGCCTGTCTCTGGGCACACAATCTGTCTGACTCTCAAGGTTCTCTTTCCTGCGACCCTAAACCAAGCCCTCTCTTACTCCCATGGGTACTTACACTCTATTATCGTGGTAGTACTTCTGTACTAACACATAACTAGGAATACCAGTTTATTAGTAGAAACCCGAATACAGTAGACGTGGGGACGGCTGCGGCTCTCCGGCTGACTCCTGACTGAACACCCCCTTAGGCCCCAAACCACGGCCTTAAATAAGGCTCTGTTTCCCGCCATCGCCTTAACATGCGATCAATCCAGACGGATGATCTCCACACCACCTAGGGAGATCGTCGGTCTCCTACTTGCCAATAACAGATCGGAACTTCTGGCATCACGCCATCAGCCACAACAGAAAATACATTGAAAAGCAAAGAAAATTGTTGTGACTGGGTGTGGAGCGTTAGTTGCGGTTGAACATTAATTGCATGAGGTGCGAAGATCTCGCACCTCACTCGCACCTCCGCAACATTGACAACCGTTGCTCTAGCAGTCTGCGTTCTCCAGAGTTAGTAAGGGCAGCTGCCGAGGACAACTCGGACCAGTTGTCGCGGACGACATCTAGGTATTGCAGCCATCCTGTAATATACGTCATCAAGGAAACTTTATAAACCTGTTGTTGTGGCTAATGTTTCCGAAAGGTAGTGGTATTGAATCCCGTGGAAAAACCGCACGAACTTATTGCCCAACCTAATATATGTCCAATATTTTGGGTGTTTCGAAGATTGAAAATGGTCCAATAATTCTACTCTGATATCATAAATAAGGGTCAGCAACGCAACACGAGTTGGCAATACGTCGAGTTGAACCTCCAGCTGCATCTCCTCTCTGGTGCTGCCATCTCCTCGCCAACTGCTGCTAAAGCTTTTGATCTTTTAGTAGTAATTGCTGAAGGATGGCAACAACTGATGGGAGGATTGCAGCAGCTGGGAGGAGATGCTGCTAGGGTATCACCATCTGAGTAGAAAAGAAATCAGAGGTGCTTCGATTATCAACCGGATGAGTTTAAGAGTGAACCATTTCGGATTACGATCACTTTCCTCATTTCCCGCCGCCTTTCAGTTCCACTCTGCACAGCTCGCCTATTTTTCCTACTGGAAGCAAACAAAATAGTCTCTAGCGCAGATTTTGACAAAATTGATCACAACGTTCGTTCTGACCATGGTGCTGAACCTAGGATTGCAGCAGAATCTGAGGGAGCAAAATTATCAAGTGCTACCTTTACCCGGCTGAGGTTTGTGACAACTGCGACATCGCGCGCGACGTACTTTAGGGATCGCGGCAAATATCAGTTTTTCGGGGCCCGCCCACATGTCGTAATGGGCAGTGCGAGTGATTTGGACAATTAAAGGCGCGAGCGAGGTGCGAAGACGCTAACGACCCTTGAAGCATATCTGGAGTCTCGCACCTATAATGAACCGCAACTAACGCTCGCCATCCGTTGTGACTGATGGCGTGATGCCAGAAGTTCCGCAATATTATTGGCAGGCAGGGGACCGATGATCTCCCTAGCTGGCGTGGAGATCTCCCGTCCGGATAGATCGCAAGGAAGTGCGTTGGCGTTAAGCAGAGGTGTATATAAGGCCCTAAGATTGAGCCTTAGCAGATCTCGATTGGAGTCAGCAGAAGCCGCAGCTGCCCCCGCTTCCTTATATTCTGTACCAATAAACCATTATTATCCTAATGTTGGTACAGAGGTACTAGCAGAAGGAGTCCCTCGGAAGTTAGAGAGGGTTAGGTGAGGGTCGAAGGAAAGAGACCCTAGAGAGTCAGACGGATTCCCGGAGACAGGCGGGACACAACGAAAATTATACGTGCAAAAAACGAGGTATGCGGGGCCCTGCGATCAATACCGATCAGCCACATGCCTCAACAGTCCAAAGTACTGTAAAATAGAGAAAATCGACAAAATGCGCTTACCTGGGCCAATACCTGGCAAAAGATGTCCTCAAACAGCTGATCGAGGACGCCGGACCATGGTTGGTACCAGCGGGCCGCGCCGCGCACAAATGATTCTAATTCTGAATTCATAAATTTCAAACAGACGGATCTGAGACTTTGTAGAATTGTCAGAGCCTACATTCCTTGAAACAAGAACAAGGATTGAAGTCATAGGCTGCTCCGGGAGACGTGGTGCATTCTAAGTAGGGCTCGTAATCGTTTTCCGGGCAAGGATTTATGAGCCATGTATGCTAACCAATCACGCTAACCATCAATGGTCTGTGCGGTCAAGTTCCAGTCAAGGAATCCAGAAAAAGAAATCCCAACTCAGGAATTACAGTGGTAGACTTTATTGCAAAATCCAGTTTTCTGTCTCTAATAGAATGCTGCGTTTGCTGCAATCGAGAATAGCGGCATCTAACAAAATCGCCATCCACTTATACATCACCTCTGGATGGTCATTAATTCGTTTTCCGTGAGCAGATTTTATTAAAACTTCCTTCGATTCGGATAGCTGAAAGTCATACAATCAAAGTAGTACTATAGATGAGATTTGCTTTGCAGTGGAACACGCAAAGGATATCCAGGATTGGTGATATTCGATACGGGATTCAGATGCTTTGCTGGTGAAATTCCTTTGCATGCTCAAGGTATTTGTTATGAGAGTATTTATTTACTTCAACACACGCAAAGTGCTCCAAAAAAAAAAAGATTCAGAAATAAAGAACAGGATATCCGCTTCCTGTTGCTAAAATGATGATGTGATCCCACACATAGGACAGGTGAGCAGATCGTCCTCTCACTACAGAAAGTGAGAACGTAGAAACTTTACATCATGTAGTAGATTTTTTGGCACTATTTTAGTAATATAGTATCACTACATGTATATTGGAATCGTGCTGTGTTTCTTTAATAGTAGATAATAATGAGTATACTGCGCTACTTAAAGTAGACGTGACAAAAGACAGTATAATTGAGAAGAATTAGTTATTACTAATTATTAATCAATTATATGAAAATTAAAATTGTGAATAATGAAACAGGAATAATTATCAATGGTTTGAGTGAGAAACCCCTGAGACAGTTAAGCAGTTATTGGGTTGCTTGAGAAGTTCTGAGACATTTACAGGGTGACAACAAAGTCACTGACCAAATATAATAAATTGTAAGAGTGGGATCAGATTAGCTAGCAGTCTGGAAATTTATCTCGGCTATGTAGAATTCATACGCTTTGAGAATCTATTCTTGGACTTTGGATACCTCTTCTGGCTTCTCCGTAGAGTCGACAAAACCGTTGGCTACTGCAAGGTACGAGGGCCACAAGTTGGTCGAGCATTTATGATCCTGTTTTCTCGTTAGTTCTACAACAGGGAAGCTGGTGTTTGGGCGAAAGTTTGCTCAACTTCTATGCTTTAGGGACTGCAATTCACTGATCCAGGGGTCTCCGTTTCAGGGAGCACGATAACTGTTAAGGAAATATGATGGTTCGGTGAAATCAGGAGCTGAAGTCATAACCAAGTTTCTGTTGCATTTTCTTTTGAAACTTGATGGGAAACTTTGGTCGAGAGCCCATCTTATTTTTATCAGATGTGATTAAGCCTGAGAAATAACATACCTTTCCGGATTTTGCTGTGCCTACTTTTGCCCTTTGTTTTGTGCATTCTAGTGGGAAAAAGTGGTAGTGACAGTCTATTGACCAACGTCCAAGTTCGACTTTATTGAACTATCGACTATCTTGGCATAATGGTAGTTGTTCGAAGTTTACTACGTTCAGCTGTAGGCCAGAACTGGTATCGATCTTTATACCGGCTAACGTTTCGGCGTTCTCGCCTTCGTCAGAGCCTGGAAAGTCGAGACATTCGTAACTTACCCTCTCAAACACCATCTTCCTACAGAAACTCAATTCAAAAGAGGAGTAGAATCAGAAACAACGCCAGAGATGCAGATAGGTTAGCGCTCACCTTAATAACCGGACTGTGGGTAGAGTAGTGGACCACCTAATGCCAAACCTTGCCGCTAGGGGTATTTAAGGTGCCTTAGCGACCTGCCCACGCAGATCAAAACCCGCAGAGGTTTTGAAAAGGTGAGCGCTCGTTGGTTATAGCGATGCACTTCTCCTTTCTATTCATTTTCAGACTTTTAGCTGCAATCCAAAACACTTCCAATGTTTTGCGTGCTGATATATCGGGTTCATATGACAAGATCGTGACACCAACTTCGAACTCCACGTTATCATGTGACTGCCTGCGATGAGCACCTAAAGGAGTGGAAGGTTTCGATTTGGTGAGCCCATCAAGATGTTCCCTGATCCGAACGCAAAGTGGCCGCCCTGTTTCACCTATGTAACTGTCCCCACAGGATTGGCAGCTTATACGGTATATTACTCCTGAGGCCATGCAATCCCTCATCCAACCGAACGGACAAATGATACTCCCTATTACGAATCAGCTGCCTTAGATTTGCGGGCGGTGTTTCCACAAATCTAACAGTGTCTTGCAAACCCGCCCGCCGCAGACTCCTCCGCACTTCTCTGCTCATTTCATCTGAGGTGGAGGGGAGACAGAACGCTATCTTTTCAGAATTTTCTTCCCCGCGCCGCTGCCCCCGAAGGAAGTGAGCTATACGTTTTAAGTGTCCCTTGGTGAGGTAGCCATTGGAGGTAGCAATTTTATGAGCCAAGTTTAGGGAGTTTGTGCGTTCGCTATCTAAAGAGACCCTTGCTGCAGTGCTGTACATGTTCCCTATGACCGACTTTTTTGTTTTGTTTGAATGTGCAGGGAGGAAATGGATCAAGATATTTTTGTTACTAGGTTTGCGATACCACCTTGTTTTCCATTTCCCTTTAGAAAGATGCACCTGCACATTGAGGAACGCCAGCCAGTTTTCGTTAGGTCTTCCCTAGTGAACTTTATATAAGAGAATTGATGGTTGAGAAGATCTAAGAAGGTGTCCATTTCGGTTGTGTAGGACATACGATGCAACAGTCATCCATGTATCGGCAGTACAGCAAGGGCTTCCGCTCCAAAACGGGGTTTTCTACCTTGGACATGAAAGCAATGGCCAACGTTGGTGCCAGTCTTTGCCCCATAGCTAGCCCCCTAATTTGCTTATAGTAACGTCCCGACCACCGAAAAGTAGAGCAGCACAGGCATTCGTTGAGCAGCATCATTATTTGCCTAACACTAAACCCGTAAAGGTTGAGAGACGCCTGCTGTTCTCAAAGAAGCTCGAAAATAGCTTGCATTGCCGCCTCGTTTGAAACGTCAGTGTGGAGAGAAGTGACGTCAAGGGATTCCATCACATACTCTCGCTCAAACCGAGTGTTTCGGAGACGCTCAAGAAACATGTGGGTGTTGTGGAGATGAGCGGGAACATGTTTGAGTAACTGGGAAAGAATAATGTTAAGTAACCATGAGATTCTATCGATAGGGCCTCCGTTACAACTTTAGAGTCGCACGGATCTTTAGAGGTGAAACCATTGGCAGGAAGTTTATGAGCCTTTACCAGGGTGTATGGAACAGGGCAACTAAGTAAGTCGATTTCAAGACACGTAGTTATGTGCTGAGCAAGCCCCGCTGACTTGCAGTTCCCATCCATACCTTATTGATGGCGGTATCGTTTTCTGAACTCCTCTGGAGAGGATGGGCTGTATTCCAGCTGATGTTTATGATGTCTATTGACCATTTCCAGTCAATAAAACATTTCAAGTCATATACTGTACAGTATCGGCGATGACATGAATACTACAAGGATCATCGATCTGTCGATGACATGTGACTCACATGTGACTAGGTTTTATAAAATTGCGTCCCTTATGTGCTCTTTCTTGCAGGAGGTCTGTTTTAAACTACAATATATAGAACATTGCTAGGAAGTATTGCATCTATAGCATGTGAAAGTACAGCGAAATATGTCGAAAATGAGCTTCTGAGAATAGCGGGGCTCATCGGTGAGCGGTCATGGTAGGTTGGTGGGTTATGGTAACAGACTGACAAAAAAAAAAGGTGAAAACGTAAATAGGTAACTGGTTCCACATGCTCACTTTCCAAAAAACCTTCTGCTGCGTTTGAAATCTACATTATATTTTGTAAGAAAAGCTTGAAGAAAAAAAAACAATAGGGTCCAATCGCTGAAGGAGTTAGTTGGGGAGAGCCGAGAACTCTAATCTATGCCGGAGGCATGGCACATCGAGGGAGTATAAGGTTTTCTGTTACAGTTCGAGGTAGAGATTTGTTCTCGAAATGATCCCGTTTTTTATACGCTTTCTGTGCGTTTTTTCTTTATTGTGATACAGTATTTATGCGCTAGCCTGCACAAGATGGATGTTTGGGATAGGCATACTTGTAAACAATAGCAGCTTCACCATTGATGTTCCAAAATTGCGGAGCTCAAGTGGTCTTCCGAGCCACACCAGTTATGCCTCGCGTTTTTCCTTTCTCTACAGTGCTGTAGAAATTGCCCTTTGCTGTAGTAGTGTTGGAACTCAATAAAAACGCACGATGCAATCTGCTGTGAGATTCACTAAAGAACGGTGAATTCACTCAATACTCGACAATTTTCTTTTACAGGGACGATGAAGTTTTTGTTTTCTCTCAAGTGTCCATCTCCACAAGGCGGCTCCGCTTTTGTGCTCGTGACAGAAGAACAGATTTATGGACAAATTCGAGTAAGTAATAGGCATCTACTTTGTTGGTGATGTGTTCCCTTAGTGGTGCCGTCTGAAGCATTTAATTCACCAATGCAGCTGTGACACTGTCACGAATTACGAGTATACATGATAGTTAGAAAGTAATTGAGATGGAGGGATAACATCACTCTATAGTTTTCATTGGAGAACAGTCTTAAAGTCAAGGAAAGGAAAACTATAAATTCTTCTACGTCGTGACCCTCAGAAACTTGCGATAATATTGCTTGGACTTCGCGTGGGGATGGTATTTGCCATGCTGGACATATATGGTATCCGTTTTATGCCATAACTACATTTTTGTCGAGTTACTTGTGAAATTATCAAATAGTCAGTTGATGAACTTATCAGCCAAGCACGAGGTTAGTATTACTCTTCATTGCCAACGATTCTGTTTATCAACTGACTACTGTGCCGAGGTTCAATGACGACCGGACTTGGGAACTGATTCGAAAGTATTAAATAGTTGTTTCTGAACCTCTTTAGATAGGTGTTCCTTAAAGTCTCTGCTCATGTTCATATGAGGGAGAGGTGTGTATTTATTATTGTATTCATTTCGCACGGCAACATTTTTTATATGGTTGCTGAGATGCGTAGATTGTTGTGGAATGTATTGAGCAGAGACCCCCCCCCCCAGCCTTTCCTGTACAAATTTTTGGTGCGTTCTGTGGGGTACCGTATCTAACATAAAGTCTGTCCGAGTTCATACCAGCCTGCAATTTGCAGCGCCCTGTCTCCAACTACCAGCCGACTCGCGCTGCGTATGCGGTGTGCAAGAAGCATTTTGGAGGCATGTCCGCAAATGTGCACGTGCCGCGCTGCGGAATACGCATGAAACAACACAAATCTCGAAGAACGGAAGGGACTTTCCGCTGCTGAATTGGCCTCATCCATACGGATGTCTTTTCGATTTTTTTCTGATTTTTTTTTTCAACGATTTTCCAATCGAGTCCAATCCTCTCCATTACAAATCACTTATTCCTCAATCTCATTCTACGTTGTGGTTCGTGTGGGTTCCCATCTTATGTATTCTAGCATAACCCTACGAAGATGGAGTTATGGTACAAAATGGATACGATGTTCGTGTCCAGCAGCTCAAATAACCCCTTGTACCAAGTTTCAGCCGAAGTTTTTTGGTTCGTGAAAGTAGGGTAGTGCAACTCAATAGTCGCTGCGGCATTCTCGGACGAGTTTAGCCGTCATCGCGTAAGCAGCCTCGCTTGGGTAGACAGCTACAGTATCATGTGGGCTAGGTCGCACCCCCTCATTACTTAGACTGGCAGCAGAGAACTGCTGCCTAACGCCACGCCGCCCCTGCGTTGCACCGTAGCCCTACAAGAACGGATTAAGCTGCAGAACAGATATTGTTATTGATATTTATTACATGGATTACACATGTAAACAGGAACAACACAAAATGAAAACAACCACAATGCGAACACAACAAATTTGACCTGTCTGAGTCTGAGAAGAATAAAATGAATTCATGGGATCACAGGTTTCTCACCAACATACTTTTAAATAAACTCAGCTTAGGCGGAATAAGTTGTTTTTTGCTGTTTTTGGAATTCAGATCCAGCACGATTTACGAAAAAGTAATGCCTTACGTTGCTTTTCGCCCTAGGAATTACTACTTTGAAGGGGCCTCCCCTAGTATTTGATGCTCTAATTTCAAACATCTTATTTGATCGCAGTCCTGTGCATCCATGGAGTATTTTATAGAACATTATAAGGTCGAACATCCTTCTTCTTAAGGATAGGGGACGCAATCCAAGGTTGTGATTCCTGACATCACTGCGAGGAATCCCATCATACAGGAAGCCCAAAACCCGAGTCATGAGTTTTCTTGTGAAGTTATTTTGAACCGTCTCCAGGTTAGCAATAATACCGCTTTTATGAGGATTAAAGATTGTAGTTCCATATTCAACTAGCGGTCTAACGTAAGTCTTAAAGGCCCTCAATAATACTGCTGCATTTCTAGTGGACATAGCCCTGAATAGTCTGTAAACCATACTTGTACCTCGCTTAACTATGCGCTCACAATGTGCGTCAAAATTCAGATCCTTCTTGATTAGAAATCCTAGGTCTACAATTTCATCAACAGAATGTAACTCCTGACTACCGATATTGTAGTGAAAACACTGATTTTTGGCTCCTAAATGCAAAACTTTAGTTTTTGTTTCCGACAGCGGTAAGCCCCAGTCTTTCGACCATTGTACCACCACATCGACTGCCTCCTGTAGAAGCGTCCGCTCATTATCATTATTGACAGGTAGATATAATTTAAAGTCGTCAGCAAAAGCATAACATTCTACTTTCAAAGCTTCAACATGAAGAGGAAGGTCGTACGTGTAAATGTTAAACAGTACCGGCGAAAGAACTCCACCTTGAGGTACGCCGCTAGGGGCTAACCTAGGAGTGGAAAAGCTGCATTTACTCGTACTGAGAATGTTCTTCCAGAGAGAAAAGAGTCAATCCATGAGCAAATCCTAGGATGAACACCTACCATATTGAGTTTGGCTATTAATTTTGTGTGACATACCCTATCAAAAGCTTTCGCAAAATCGAGGTAAATTACATCAACACTGCTACCGCAGTCCAGATTACTAGTCCAATGATTGAGAGATTGTAGCATAGCTGTTATCGTAGATTTACCCTTTTGAAATCCATGTTGGCTTTCTGAAATAATATGGTGCTTATCCAAGTGGCTCACGATTCTCTTCTTAAGAATTTTTTCAAATGTCCTAGCAAACAATGATGTTATGCTAACAGGGCGGTAATTCTGGGGGGAAGAAATAGGGGGTTTTTTCGGAATAGGTGTAACATACGAATGTTTCCATCTTCTCGGCACTTCTGCCCTCATAATGCTAAGGTTAAATATTAGCTCGAGAGGTCCAGCAATGACATCAGCAACGCCCTTAATGAAATGCAACGGAATATTGTCGGGTGTTCTTGAATGAGACGCAGGTCACTTAGATAGTAGGGTGTGAATTTCGTCTCTTGAAAACCAAATTGAGTCTTCCATGACTGGAAAGCACCGCTGAGCGCTCTGCTGCACTGGACAGGCTTGCGATACAAAAGATTGTTCGAAGACATCAGCAAGCATCTCTGCTCTGCCTGCATCACTGCACACTTCACTCCCATCCGAACCTACTAGTACTCCCAGCTCAGTTTTCCGCTTAATTCTAGCATTCAAAAACTTATAAAACGCATTTTTGTTTTTAGACTCTACTATTTTCTTTTCAATAGAGGAGTTGAGTTTCTTCAATTTCTTTTCAAATCTTTCATTCAACATCCTATACCTCAACCATTCCTCTGAACTGTTCCCCTCCTTTGCCTCCTCCCAAGCCTTGCACTTCATGCGAAAAAGTGACTGGAGGTATTTTGGCAAACTACCCTTTGTAACCGAGCTCCGAGTTACTGGGACAAACAGATCAATGCAATGACTAAGAATGGCCAAAAACATTTCATATTTTTCATCCAAAGACGATACACTGTTAAACGACCCAATCCAGTCGACAGTCAGTAGATAAGAGGCAATTTTGTTGTAATCGGCTTTCCTGTAATCGCGCTTGAGAACCAGAGTCTCTCTATTCACACATACGTTTAAGCTGAAGTACACGGTTGCATGGTCACTTGTACCGATCGGTTCTCTAACATCTACAGAGCGCACCAGCTCACTATCATTGCACAAAACTAGGTCGAGAATTCTCCCTCCCAACGTGTGCTTTTAACTTGTTGTTCTAATGAATGGCTCGAGAACATTCCTAGAAATCGCCTGGAGGCTGAACTCGAACTAGTGGGTACAGGCAATTCCCATGAGATATCAGCAAGGTTGAAATCACCCGTAACAACAGTACAATGATTACAGGAGCTTAGGTCACTGATAGCCTTTACTAATTGTTCTGACATTGCCACACTGCAAGCTGGTGCCGTGTACACTGCCACTAATCGGACACGACATAGTTTTACTCCTAATTCAACACAAAGTATCTCATAGTCCCCACCAACTGCTTCCTTGAAAACAAGAGTAGAATTACATACTTTATCTATTAGAAGAGCTACGCCTCCCCCTCTCTTACCGACTCGGTCACACCTATGAATGTCAAATTGAGAGCACCAATTACCAAAAAGGGAAGCTTCCTCCAGCTCTAGTGTAAGCCAAGTTTCCGTTAATATTACTACATCAAGGCGAATTCGGTTAAGCAGGAATGTCAAGGCATCACAGTTTTTAACCAAGGATCTTATATTACTTAAGAGACATGTCAGACAGGAACCTGTAGTCCGATGAACCCATGATGCGATGCAAGCGTCCAGAATTCCGGATGACGCCTTTGTGCTAGGGCAAGGTTACAGAAAAAAGGAGCTGAAATTAGATTAATGTCATCTATGTACTACATAACTTGATTCACTTAGGTTGGTGCATAATTAATGCGGCTTTTTTGCGACTTTTCTCGATAGAAACTTCCGGCTTTTCAAATGGTTTTTTCATGAAAACAATCTTCTCTTTTCATTTATTAAAGGTGCTGTTGGAAACCGCATCCACATCCGGCATAATATTCCTTGTCACTTCGGGAAAAGTTGGAATGCTGCACAGTAATCCCACGATCTCAGGGAGCCTTTCAAAGATGGACCAATCAGCAAGGCTAAGCTGAATGATTGTCCATACTCGTAAAGTAAGAGCTTCACAGATGAAGAAAGAAGTGGTCCGCCATCAAATTCCAAGCACCAGGAATTCTGACCAGCCTGGAAGAGGTTCAAAGCTGTATGAATTCTTCAATATGAATTATTCGACCATCGCTCTTATCCTCAAATGGCTCTGAAAAGCCTGAAGATTTGTTAAATGAGACTGGACGAACTCTCAGACGGCAAAATTCCCGAATTTCCACCGATTTTCTGTAGCAAAACGAAAGGCTCCATTTCGGAGCAATCTCGTCAATCGAACATCCTTTCCTTCCATAGCTTCCAAAAGTTCCTGGTCGTCAAAATTTGGTCGTAGGTCTCTTCCTTCTTCATCTGTAGGATTGCGCCTCCCTACTTGAACTAGTTAAATATCCTTCGCTTCGACTTGGCTCGTTGATTTTTCTTCGGCCAAAATTTCGTTGAGATCGCGGAATGACTGTGCTGCAGTCCAACCTTTCCCGAAGTGGTAGAGCATGAGATGCTGAGTGTGGATACGATTCTCGATAGCACCGTTACTTAGTAAAAGAAGAGGATTATTTGCATGAATAAACCGTTTAAGAAGCGTCAGTTTTTGACGAGAAAAGGAGTCACGAAAAAAAGCCGCATTAATTAAGCACCAACCTAATAGTAAGTGCTTTCAACGTCCAGATGTTATTCTAGCTACACGTTTTCCGTCTGGATCTCTCTGGTGATGGCCTTTCGGTGACCAATTGCCGTGCACTTCTTCACCAGCCCATTACAATCGGCGGAGAATATATTGCCTCCATGCGTGAAGATGCACCAGAAGTTGTTATCATGGCTAACCCAGGCCTACAAGTAAACTCATTTCGATAGATTATTATCTTCGTGTTGTCTTTTGGACACATGTTCTTCACTTTGTTCTTGCTATTTTTTGTTTTATCCTTTTTTCCGTTCACCAATACGAGACATGAGGGAATGTTAAGGTATGGAGAATCAATGCAATGGCAGAACAGGCACAAGACCCGACTGCGAATTTCACTGTGCCGGGGGCAGAGCTCCAACATTTCTACGATGGATTCCTCAGTAATGGGTAAACATTTATACTGTCTCAGACACCCGGGTGGTAGTAGCCTCGATGGGCGAGGCCTGTCCTGCTTGCTATCCCTTCCTGAAGCACATGATCGGATGAATTGCAAAGAGCAGCAATGCTGATTGTGAGGTACATCTGGAATTTTGTTACCACAATTGATATGGGGATGGGAAATTTGGCCAAAAGATAGAAGGGCATAAGAAATACTGCTGCAAAACGACAGTGTTATGATATCGCTGTAGCAATATATTGCTTCAGCGGTATCTTTATTGAAGCAACGACCGCTCCAATTCTCGTGTTGAGATTTTGCTGAATTCTGAGGCATTGAAGAACCTAAACTTACGTCTAATGGTGAAATAGCGGGGTATGTATCATCGTTCGGCTCACGCAATTGCATGAGGTCGTATCGAAATTTTGGACAAAGCTAAACCAAGATGATACTTGTGACATGCACCTCCGAAAACGTCTGTGTAAGAGTTTCTAAAAAAGGTCTGAAAGCTAAGCCTGAAAGAAAGTGCACAAAGTCAAACTCGACATCACGATGTGAAATGAATATGTCCTTTGTAATCAGCACGCTCAGCTACCACTGTATATGTACATATTCAGGAAATTCATTTTTCTGGGTTTGTTGTCGCTAAAGTAGCTGCAGTTCGTACAGTAGTACTCAATCAATTTGAGGGAAGGCGCGCGTTTCGGCTCAGCCAAAAAAGGGGCGTGGCTGACTGTTTCCCGCGCACGCAGCGCATCGCCGCTAAGTGACAGCCAGGAAGGCTCACGCAGAGGGGTGAAATTCTTATGCTGTAAATCTAAAGACCCTTCAAAATTCTCCCGTAGAAGGCTACTTGCTGTGCTGATCGCGGAATCTGTATCCATTTTGCCAAATGACGTCGCTTTTATCCTCTTGAAGGCGTAATCTTCGTGTTCAGCAGGTGAAGTAACCTCGCTGCACAATTTTTCAGGGGATTCTACGACATCGTATTTGGTCCCGATTCAGAAGCGTATCACTTCCCTTTGATTTATTGAAATTTTTCAGAAAATTTTCTTTCGAACGGACCTTTTAGGTGACAGTTTCATTGGGTTGGGGAATAAGTTCGTTCGGCTTTTTTTTTCAACTTGTTTTTTCACGGTGATTTGAACCCAGCTTTATTTGCCGTCATAGTCCATTTCGTAACTCTTGATTTGCTCTTTGCAACCATTGCAACCTCTTTCTTCAATTCTTGCTTTACCTTGTTTTCTACAACATGGATTGCGACCACCCAAGTCAACAAAATTGAACCTCCCCAATTGAATTTAACCAACCGACTATCGTTTGACTTAAATCGTGGATCAAATGTGGCTCAATTGGCTAGGGATATCAACGACGCTTAGAGGGAAACAAGACAGCATAGAAGTGGTAAACCCACTTCAGACAGGGCAAATTTGGCTTTAAAGTTGCTTCTCGTTTTGGGCGCCCAGTTTGTGGAACATAAAGAAGGATTATCCGTTAAGGTTGCTCTAGATGTAAGGAATAATCAGTTCTGATGCTAACTCTCAACAATGTGTAAGTTTAGCTAACGCATTCCGTGCAAAACTCCAAAATGCTCGATAAGAGGTGATCGGTCACATTGGGTATACTCGACTTCTCTGTTCAAATTTCACCAAAATGACTAGAAAGAAACTCGAATGTGGGGGGTCTTCCACTACTATCGATTCTACCGGTTTAGTGCAGTCATACACCGCTTATTTTGTTCAGTTTCCTAGTGATTTCACGAAATTTATCCAAGAGTTGCGGTTGCGGGCTACAAATTGAGTCTTCTCAAACAAACAATTTTTCGTAGACATGGAGCTGACAACCTGCCCTGTCTCTGGCTGCATTTATAGAAGAGGCCACGAGCTATGTAAAGCATTCAGTGTGGTTGTTATGTTCGTGGAAAGTGGTGGTTTCTATGCACATGAAAAACCGAACGAACTTACTACCCAACCCAATATTTTGAATGTTCAGTAGCGCTAATTCATCATTAGTTAGTAGAAGTAGTCGAAACGCGCAACATTCACATCACTGTGTGTGAGTCGGTTTAGCTGTCAGCTGAAGCATCGTAATATTAGGTTGGTGCGAAATTAATTGCCGTTTTGGGGCATGCATAAAAGAACTTTTCTCTTCTGTGGAATTCGATGAATTTCAAGCAGACTTGTGTCACCTCCTGAAAGGGTTTTCCTTCCTCTTTCAAAATCCGCTTGAATATTTTGGTTAGCTCTTTTCAGTACCTTTTTGAAGAGCCGCGAAAAAATGTTGAGCCGACAGAATTTTGGGGTGGTAATGGTTAATGACTTCAAACTCGATCACTCTAGATCGGAGGTGTCCGGCAATCTTGAATTTGTTTTATCTTGGAATCGCCTTCCCAATAGATAATGAGCCAGGGGTTCGCTAAGTTTTCTTCCGACGATTTAAAACTCAAATGTAACCCTGGTCATGGTCGCAGGGCTGGACGATTAGACGCTGAGGACAGCCAGGAAACCTAAACCGGATCTTATCAACTGAACGATGAGAGCAGGGATGGACGCTCGCTATACTACAGTTTCAAAACATGTGACTTCAATCAACAGGGTAAGAAAGGTGTGGACGTGAACACCACACGTTCTGACTGTAGACCAGCGCCTTACCTGGTGTTTCTAACTTGATTTCTCGTCCCTAAACGACCCATTTCTAGACCATGTATTTACCGTAGATGAAGCACGGTTTCCACACAATAACAAGAAATGCGAATGGGTATGGGTAGAGACGTGTTCCCACTTCTAAGTTTTCTTAGACCACATCTTCTCACTAGGGAGGTAATTTCAGGAGTTTGATGGTGCTGTAAGGGTGTAATCCATTGCAGCCTTCTCCAACCTTATGAAGCGTTGACAGCAGAGTCCTAGTATTGTTATTTCGAGTTGACGTCCGAAAGTCTGTTATAGATGTGGTTGGCAGGAGTGAACAAAGTCAGATTTCCCCTTCTGCAGTGTACCACTAAGCCTCTCACCTAAAAACTCACCCGGCAAAAACTGGCGCAGTAAGGCATCGAATTTCTCACTCATTCTCCTCATTCCTCAGGCCTTTCCCTTACTGAATATCACTTTTTCCTAGTCACAGGGGCAAACCTGCGACAGCAGCAGATTGGTGATCAAGAGCGTGACGAAATCGCCTTCCAAAAGTTTTTAGATTTTTGTGACCTCAACTTCCATTATAGAGGCATAGCATTTTCACTATATTGTTGGAGAAGGTTTATTGAATTAAACGAGCATTGAACTGATCAAGAACGTTGGGTTTAAGCCAAGTTTTAACGCTTTAAACTGGGATGTTGGTTTCGGCAATTAATTTCGCACCAACTTAATATTTTTATTTCCAAAGGGCATCATTGGCCACGCCCCCCTTTTCTGGCTGAGCCCAAACACCTCGCCGCCCAATTTGAGCTAGGCGGCCTAGCCGGTTCACTCAGGTGTGTTACTTCCTCGACTTTTTCACATGCGATCATTTGCTGCGGATGTTATTTATACGGGTGCAGGGACATCGCACAAATCGGGGAAGAATTCCTCGATGGGATCGGTGTCCATCGGTTATTTATAAACAGGGTGAAGCATGACGATAGCAAAAACCTGCCCTTATGACGACCCCCCCCCCCCCCCCCCCTGCTACCGCATGTTTTCTCTGTACACTGCGCAGTTTCAAAGAAGAAGACACAAAAGGAACACATTAAAAGCCCAAAATTGGAACGAAAATAATCTTGAGGTCGATACATATTCATCCTTTCTTATCCGATCGGACCAGACAGCCAGCAAGAACGATCACGTCAATACGTGTCAAACCAGGACTGATTGGTAGCGCACGCGAGGAATCGGTTTCAGTGCTGGCATCGATTCCCGGCTCATCCAAGAAATTTTCGCACGGATCGGAACCGCTTCAGAGTCTAGTGTGGAGTAGAGAGCATGGAAATATTTGAAAATGAAGTGAGGGAAGCGAAATCGATCGACTACACATGCGAGAATTCGTCTGCAGGGCCCGCCAATCTGTGGAAAACTAGGGTGACATAGACCTCGCACTGAAGGTCTCCGACTCGAAATCAGCAAATGCTTTTCAACATGTCCATAGAGGACGACCACCTTTATCTTTTGCCAGAGTTCCAATTTTCCAGATCTTCATATGTTTTTGGCAGCTCGATGGGAAATCTATGGGAAATTTGGCGAATTTCCCATCGAGTTCCCATCTAAATTGCGGGAAAACGGACAACTTTCGTGAAGCCAGATTCTTTACTCAAATGGGAAATTTCCTCATCTAAAACTGATAAAAGAGAAGTTTTCATGATATCTGCAATTTGCTTCTCAGTGATTTCCCAAACAGATTTACTCCATTTTCACCATTTGTTCAAATTGTGAAATTTCCACTTCTCCGACTCTCATGAGGGCAATTTGCATCTTGTCGGAATTTCACTACCTTCACGTAGTAGAGCTCCAAGTACTCATTCTTCATTCTCATTATCGCGCCCCAATATTTGCTCCTGCTTGAGTGAGTTAGATGGGTATTTTCCCCTCGGAGACCCTGATCACATCGAGCTCCAAAAAAAAAACAAAGTTTTAGAAAACTGAAATTCTGGCAAAAGTTAGAGCCCATTCTCCTCTATGGAGATGTTGAAAAGCACTTGCTAATTTTGGATCAGAGAACTTCAGCACGAGCTCTAATTCACCCTACTTTTCCACATTCCGACGAGCCCTGCAGGCGAATTCTCGCATGTGTAATCGACCGATCCTGCTACCCATACTTCATTTCTTAGCATTTCCACCCTCTTTGCTACACACTTGATTCTGAAGTGATTCCGACCCGTGCAAACATCTATTGAAGGCGCCTGGAATCGAACCCGTGGGTGCGCTGAAGGGGACTTCTCTCATACGCTGCCAACCAGTCCTGTTTTAACATGTAATGACGTGATCGTTCTTACTGGCAAAGGTGGACCGTCATTTGTCATAATGTCATGAAACGACCATGAGTTTACAATCAATGGTCAAGCCACCCCGCTACGTACCCCACCTCACCTCTCCAATACGACCCCCCCCCCCCTTTCCCAGCCCCCTCCCATACGACTCCCTCATGGGAAATTCCCACCGGACGCTTGACCCTGTTTATAAGTAAAGTTGAGGAGGCTCGACCAATCGGTACCGCCGTGGAGAAGGCTTGTAGTGTTCAGTGTGTCGCATAGCTTCAGTGAGCATGTTCTTTATTTATTTCTCTTTATCGCGATAGCCAGTGTGTCTTTTTCCGCGAATAGTCCAGCAAATCTGTTCGTACACGCATCGAGCAGAGTGGTCCAGGTTCGCCGAGTTCCTTCGCTTCCTTTTGTCGAGATCTCGCAGTTTCATCAAACGATTGAGTCTTCGGCTTTCTTCTGCTCCTGCTGGTCATTGGCATGCGTGCAACCGGTCTGCCAAAAACAAAGGCATACAACCCACGTGTGCCTAATACGGGTTGGGTTGGAGTCTCCTCCGTTCCGCGCCGGTCTTCTTGATAGCTCGCTTCTTGGTCGTTGCGATCGGAGAGCTGTCCTGGAGCCAACCGCTCTCGGACGGAGTAAACTGTAGGCATGTTCTCATCAATAAAAAAATCAATGTGAAAAGCTTCCTTCCACTAAAGGTTCAATTTTTGATGCTTACAGAAGCGTACACCTGTTATCTTCTTCACCAGATGGTCACCTAGACCATTCTCGAGTACATGTACTCAGTTTGAACAGTCCAGGACAGGTAATTTTTCACTAATATGTGTTATGGTTCTATTCACATATTTCATGCTTTTGTTGAGATTACTACTCACAACTGTACTCCTGATCCTCAGCGCGGAATGCCCCAGCCCAGGAAGAACGCTGGAATTGATGGGATAGCCAGTCAGTTGCACTTTTCTGTACATCCTTGCGCGTATTTCGACACATTTCTCGACACGCCGTTCCTTAATTCGTTAGAAAACACGTCTATGGTTTGCAATACAATTTACGGGCTTGCAGACGCAATTCTCCTCGCTGGTGGTGAAATCGACCACGGAAATTATAATGTACAACGTCTGGTCGATTACTGGATGTTGGACACAAGGACATTCCAATGGTTGCAGATTCCTGCGCAAATGCCTTGTCCCCTTATTGAACCAAGGCTCACGGCTTGCAACTCAGGTAATAACAGGTGTAATTACAGGGAGGCTTAATCGTCACTTGAAAGCGAGGCCACGCCGCGCCACCTAAGCGGACCAGCTGGGTGGGCGAGGTCTCGCGCAATGACGATTGACTTCTTTTCAGACGCGCAATTACGATTGACGCCTCCTTCAGTATTATCACAATCTTTAAACAAATACTCAGAGGTTTTTTTGCAACTCAAATGAATGCATCATTCAATCTGGAAATAGTATCACGTGTAGATTTACAAAAAGTTTACATATAATTCACAGAAAGGTCACATGTAACCTACAGAAGTTTCATTGTGCGATACGCGGAATTTTTCTTGAAATCACCCATTTTACGTGTAACGTGTGTAATACAGCGACAAGAAGTCCGATGCCGCTCATGAGATTAATGGTTCGATCCCCGTCCTTGGTTAAATAAATAAATTCAGAAACCAAGTCATCCACTGCACAGGGGTCGGAAATCAGTAAACAAATCATAGAATATTGGGTTGTCGGAATAGCTTCCTGCTGCTTTCTTTCGTGTCTTGCCAAATTTCTCGAGTGCGTTCTAGAGTTTTTATCCAAGACGCATATAAACACTGACCAATAGTCTATTAATACCGAATTTCTCTTTGGATTTTGTTGCGACTTTTTCAAAAAAAGTCATTGACTTCAAACATGTTCGGCTGCTTCTGCTTTGCGAACCCAGGAATACGGATACGCAAGCAATGCGACAGAAAATGTACGTCTTGAGATGAGCAGCTCCACTGCATTCTAGTATACAATGAAGGTTTAGTTCCACGAGTGTAAAAGCGGCAGTTTTGGCTAGAGATGAATTAGGAGCTCATCGACCGGTTGAAGTGATTGGCGAGCGTCGCATAACGCCTTTTGAAGAGGATCTGCGGAGTAGTATCCTTGATCTGACAGAGGAACTTCAGTGCTATCTCATGCAGTAGTTGTTCATCTGCATCGGCGACAATATAAGACGCATGAACTCGACATAATCTGAGTTGTCACCAACTTCTAGTGCGTGTAAGTTTCGTGTATATCGCAGACTTTCGCTTAGCTCAACAACCTGGTTAACCATAACCAAAAGTGGATCCCGTAAGTGAATCACGCGAGGAAGCGTGGACGGCTCGGCCGCTGGTAACACTAGACTTCACCGCCAAAACGAGGAATGCCTCTTCAGAAGGCGATGCGCAGTTTAGCAGAGTTATACTGAAACCACTCATTCGCAACTGCTACCAACAAACCCCACTGTTGCCGGCGGAATTCCCACCAATAATAATGGCACACATATTGCGGCGGCGTGACGTTAGGCAGCAGTTCTCTGCTGCCAGTCTAGGTAATAAGGGGGGGGGGGGGTGCAAC
The DNA here is from genome assembly GCA_037903475.1 of Ancylostoma caninum. NCBI lineage: Eukaryota > Metazoa > Nematoda > Chromadorea > Rhabditida > Ancylostomatidae > Ancylostoma > Ancylostoma caninum. The sequence goes on from JBAJFG010000111.1 coordinate 3,530,978, forward strand.
CTAGCCCGCATGATACTGTAGCTGCCTACTCAAGCGAGGCTGCTTACGCGATGACGGCTAAACTCGTCCGAGAGAGCCGCAGCGACCAGGCCCCAGCACAGGTCTTCCCGGGGGCAAGCTGGGCTTTGTAAAAGGGCCGAAAAGCAAAGAGGTTTCGTACTGGAAAAAATTGCGTTTGTTACTCCTAAGGGAAGCATCACGTTCATCAGGCGAGGTAGGGGCATTAAATAAGTTAAAGGCAGCACTCACGGAAATTTTCACTTCTGAAATGAGTCGCTTACCATATAGCTGACTCTTAGACAATCGCAACAATAAGTTGAGCACCTTGAATGACCGCCTACCTGCGAAGATACTGCCGTCGACACATCTGCTGCTCTGGACATTAGGGTTCCTTTGCGCCACCTAACGCCGTTGACAGGGTGTGCGCATGTGTTTCAGCGGGGGCGTTTTTATGAAAATCGTACCATTTGCAGGGTTCCGTGGCGGGACCCATCACGGAACACTCGTCCGCGCTGTGGACACACATGAAATACCGTCGTCATTTTCTGTGTTTTTCGCATGCATCTCACGCAACTTCATCGTTGTCAATCAGTTCATCGTCTCTAAAAACCCCGATATTCCGCGAAATCTTCAATCCAAAAATTTCCGTGAGTGCTGCCTTTAAGTGACCTCATCGTTGAGCGTGAAGAGGCTGTTCATGCTTTGAGCGGCGCAACAGGGGCGACCGATGCCGAAAAATGGCTTGCAACGAGGCTGTTCGCTCTTTGAGCGGCCAGGCGACTGTCCGCTCCAAGTATTCCGATTGGAGCACATATTCTACATACACCGTAGGATTTCCTGCGCAGTCTAAACGCAACCAAATGACATGATATCTTCACTAACAAAAGAACTAAGGGAACACTACTGCTGATTGAACGGACGATCAAAACTTATGTACCGCACGAAAGATACGCGAAAAACCCTTTTCCGGAAATTTCGTGGAGCTGCTGCGGAGTCCATCCAGACTTTAAGATTGGGCTTGAAAATTGGAGTGTGGGGAGAACTAAGGGGACACTACAACTGTATGCTTAGTATTGCCACAACCGATGTACGGTGCAAAGAATATATGTGAGGGACACCTCAGGTCGCCCCCCAGGTCGCCCAGGGCGACCTAAGTCACACTTACTGAGCATACACTTTTTTATTTCACATAATTTTTGGGCTTTTGCAGCATACACTTTTTCTTCAAGGTCCGCTTCATCATTGAAGCACCTGTTGGATTCGATCCATGAAGTATGGAATTCATAGGAGTTTTCGGAGTGTTGCTAACTTGAGGTAATTTGGCGTTCAAAATACATAATGAGCATACACTTTATTTCACATAATTTTCGGGCTTTCGCAGTGAACACTTGTAGTACCCCTTTAGTTCTTTTGTTACTGAAGATATCAAATCATTCCGTTGCGTTTACACTGCGCAGGAAACCTTGGAATCCTACGGAGTCCAAGCCTGTAGAATATGTGCTCCAATCGAACGACGCCGCAGACTACTTTCAACGCGTTCTCCCTTGTAACAAGAATCACCTGTTCATCCTCACACGTTCCAGTGACCATTCCATTTCCTTCCATCATCGTTTATAGGGTAATTTACACCAGCTGCGTGCGTCAGACGCACGCATCAACTTGCGAAGGATCGTCCATGAGGACCGTTCGGCATGTACATACTCAATGAAAAGAATGTACGGCCGCCTCGAGGCCGTAAGGCGGTATTTATGGTTGATGTGCGTCAAATTTGACGCGGCGATGCACAATGCAAAACGAAGAGGAGAAGGGAATGCGCGGCAGGATGCGAATGTTCCTGGCTTTGCTGCGAACAAACTGCGTTCTAATCTTCGCCGCATCGACACATCGCGAAAACTTCGTGAAATTTCAGGCCGACGCGTCAGATTTGACGCTCATCAGCCATAATAGCATCTAAACGCGTGCCCCTGAGCCGCGTCAGCGATGCGACTGGCCCTATCCTTCATCATATAGACGCACGCGCGTCAAACACACGCATCTTGTATAAGTTACCCTTTGGTCTGCCAACTTTTTAGTCCGTTCCTTTTCGGATCGAAGGTTTTTTCTTCAAACCTATGCTTTTTTCATTTTTTTTTGCTTCAGAATCAGAATGTTGTGCCTTTACGTTCCTCGGATTGTAGTTTGCACTATGAACTCGTGCCCCATTATGAGCTGTTCCCCGGAGCTCCTATTTTTAGAGTGGGTTAACGTTTTCCTTTCGTTTTCATGTTCGAAGGGGGCTTCGTAAAATTTTGGTTTTTCAAAGGGGGCTTCATTTTGATTTTGGCCCGGGGAAGACCTCGTGCCGGGGCCTGGCAGCGACTATTGACACTATCCTACCTTCATGAACCCAAAAACTTCGGCTGAAACTTGAAACAAAGGGTTATTTGAGCTGCTAGACACGAACAGGTTATGCCAGGATACGTAGGATGGGAACCCACACGAACCATAACCTACCATGAGATTGAGGAATAAGAGATTTGTAATGGGGAGGAGGGCGATGTAAAATAATGGATGTATCCCGCTGTTTTTTTTTCAGGCTGTGCATCAATATTTGTAGTGGTCCATTTCCAACATAAGCTGCGCTTCAGCTCATTTTTATGCTTTGCGACAAAAGCTAATAAAACTGAATTTTTGCAAAATTAGGGCACGGGATGGTTACGATTCGAAAAAGTTTGGATGAGGTCAACTCAGCAGCGGAAAGTCCCTTCCGTTCTTCGAGATTTGCGTTGTTTCATGCGGTTCTGACTCTACCTACATTGTTGCTGTTATGTTGTAGCGGCGGTTTTTTGGACGACTATTTCGCAGCGCACATTTGCGGACACACCGCATGCGCAGCGCGAGTCGGCTGGTAGTTGGAGACAGGGCGCTGTAAATTGCAGGCTGGTATGAACTCGCTGCTGCCTAACGCCCGTCCGCCACATATTGCGTACTTCTTGGTTTCCTCGAAGAAGAAAAATCAAATTCGAAAAGAAAGCTCAGCAGTGGCGGGAAATTTTCGACAACCCAATTACAAATAAAAAACAAAATGAAGTGGGTCAATTTCCGTACTAGAGTAGCATGGGAGGGTGAAACACTGATTTTGTACATGGTTTCCCACCCCCCCCCCCCCCCTCCCAAGTTACTGTAAAGAGCACAAACACATTCTGTGTGTAAACGCACTCACTACTAATGTGTGAATTGAAAAAAAAAATCGGAGTAGCGAAAAGGCTAACCAGTGCACAAGATAGTATTCCCATCCTTCATTCATTAAAAATCCTGATATTGACGCAAACGATTCATTCAATGTCTTTTTCCACAGGAAATATCTACCTATGGGGAGATTTCGATCAACCACTACCTGGAATGCCAGCAGGCGGTACCCATTTGCGTATTATGAAAGTGTCAGGAATGGACAAGGCTGGTCATCCTCCTTCATACTCTCAAACAATGTCTCAACCACCTACGTACCCTTCACAAACTCATTTTTCTCAGCAAGAGAGACCTGCGCCTCCGTATCCGTCGTATGATCCTGCTCAGAACAACCCTATATGTGGTATGCCAGCGCCACATATGCAGCAATATCCAGGATACGGTGGCACTGGAGCTTACGGAGGTGATTATGGGGAACAAATTAGTGCGACCCAAGGCTTTCATCAATTGCCAGCAGGCCCAAATCAGACTGCTTACTATCCGCCTCAAAAATCGAAGAAGGATTGTTGTATCCAGTAGTGTGAGTGCCCCTTTTCTCCAAAATAGTGACTGCATGTAAACACCACATTTACTGCTGTAGTAACCACCATTTATATATTTTATAATTCCGTGATTGACCTTTTTTTTCGCTGCTGTCGTATATGAGTATGTTGTGTTCAGCAGTGTTTATATTTGTAAAGTACTGCCTCGAAGTCAGTGGCTTTGCAGGTTGTTGGGTTATCGTAAGGACATGTGTAAGTTTCGTCCACGTCTGCGCTTTGTCACTTGAATAAATATGTAATTGGTTACACATCAATTGGAACAACTTGATACTGGTGACTTATACAAAAGATACTGCTGAAATCTGCAAATGAGATACTAGGCCTGATCTTCAGTGTCGACATTTCTCAAAAGTTCGCTACTTACCCGAGAGGAGCAAGTAACATTCAACTACGTGCAGTTGAAACTTCAAAAATTCCTGAAGTGTGGAATAGTAGAGAAATTTTCTGACAGTGAGCTTGTGTTATTTGTCCGATATTTGCGGCTCTCTCGGACCGTCTAGGGATGTACTGGTCCTTTTCTTCCTCACAGTTTATTCGGCCTTCTGAATCCGCCGCTCGCTCTTGCTCTCGCGTCCTGAATCATCGACGAAACTCCAACTGCGAGTGTGGCTGCGGCCGGCGCCCTTTTATAGCGAAGGGGCGAGCCAAAGGAGGAACCAGCGCGCGGCAAGGCATATGAATACAACGAAGATTTAACATAGCAGAAGATCAATAACTCAACGGAATTACCATTACAAATACTATTAAATGATGCCCTACATCGCAGACCTACACGGCTCTCCGGAAGAGACGTCCCAACTGTACTTTTGTCCTTGGTTTGATATCTGTGCGGGAGTGATAGCTTGTAGTGGGAGCTTCCTCCATCGTGGTCCTCGCCAGCGCGATCGTCATCGTTCGTCGATCGTTGACTCGGTCGTCTGTTTGAGGTAGTGTGGAGTCGGGATTTCCTCTTGACTAGTGTCTTGTAAGAGCGTCTTCTCGATGCGGTCATTTCGCGGCGACTTTGCTTGGGCTCCTCAGTCGGAATGTCGTGGGCGTGTTGTTGTTGTTCATCTGGACAAGGCTTTGGCGTCTATCTTCGTCTCGGCTACGCTCATCTTTGCTTGCGTCCCTTCTTCTTCCGCTCGGTGGAAGTGCAGTCACACCCGGGAAGAAGAGACCGACAGCTGGTGAACGAATCCCTTCTCATTCGTGGGTCCGCACTCAAGCTTTTGGCGGAGTAAATGTGCGAGTGCTTTAACACGTCGTTGTGGTGGTCTCTCAGGAGCTTATCTAGGTTGTGCGAGGACTGCATGATGCACCGGACGGATTCAGCACATACTTCACCACCACCCTTCCTCTTGTACTTACTGCGGTCTTCGGATGGGCTTCTGAAAAACGCTAATACTCCGCCACACTGGTGACGCCCATTAATTGCCAGATGTTGAGGCGAAGATCTGCTCTGTGTCATCTGATCTGAGCGTGCCCAAGGGTGTTTAAGGATCGAAGTAGCTGTCTCATCCATTTGCCCTGTGGTGTTGGCGCAGACCGTAACTGGAGCTATTCCTCTGAGGCTAACAGCGTCCTAGAACAGTGGATCTTATCACTTTGCGTACGCCCTTTCTTTCGCGCTTTTCTAACAATAAGACGGCCTCTTTTCCTTCGACTCTTCCACAGATGAATATGTTAGCCTTCACCTCCCCTGCTCTTAACAGTTTGGCTCCTGTCAAACTTTTGATGATGGGAGGTTCCCCAGAGCAGTTTTTCTCATCCGGAGTCATTTCAGAGATTTTTTCGCATTTTGAACACACTGTTCCTGCCACTGAAACACTCATGCAGTCTTCGGCGGCTTCCTCCCTGGTTCGAGGACAGCTTCTGTCTGCTACTTCTACTTCCTTCGTCCTCGTCGTCCTCGAGATGGTTCACAGCGACATGTGATATTTCGTGCTTTCCGATCCCTTCCGCTACTCTGAAAAGCTTGTCTTCTGCCGAGCTTCTGCTGTTGGGAGCTTCTACACAATTTGTTTTCTTCTCTCCGTTTCTCATAACAACTTCTGATTGCCTTTTCTGTCGGAGTGATTCCGAGCTTGTCTAGCGCATTCTTTCCTAGAACTAACATGCTAACTCCAGCCATCACGAAGAGAGCGATCCTGCTCTTTGCACCTTTCCCAAGCTGAAGGGTTAGCCTTGCTGCTTCCTTGAAAGACATCTTGTTTCCTGAGGCGTAGTAGACGGGTGCTCTCTGGTTGATCGGAATCTCTTCCACGTATGCATTCAGATGGAAGCCACTCTCAATACTCGCTTGAAAAATCTCGAGGGGGATAATGCTGATAAAGGGTGTTCTTTAGGGCCTTCCTTTATCACCTCAGCAAAGAAGGTTTGGTGTGCAGAACACCAATCTCACTTCCTTGCTACCAGGGAAATATACACTGCCTCTACGACGGGCAGGAGTACACTCCTGAACCGTTATTCATGGCCTGTAGGCGGAATCTTAGGAACGAAGTAGTTTGGTTCGGTATGTCAGATATTCGTGACTTTCTCGGATTGTCAAGGGGTGTGCTGGTCCTTTCCTCCTCACGGTTTATTTAGGTTCTCGAATCCGCCGCTCGCTCTGGTTCTCGCGTCCTGAATCGTCGTCGAAACTCAAACTGTGGCTAAGGCCGGCGCCCTTTTATTGCGAAGGGAGGGGGGGGGGGTTAGGGCAAAGATGACGGTCCTGAGGCGGAACGATGCGCGACAAGGCGTATGAATCCAACACAGATTTACCATAGCAAAAAAATCAATAACTCAACGGAATCATCACTACAAATACTACTGCACGATGATGTGCAGTCGCGTTAAAAAAGATATGATCAGCTCCATTTTGAAAAGATGATTTTCGCTATAACTCACCTGTGGATTGAGCTATCCAGATGAAACTTGGATATGTATTGAAGTTTATTGAAGTTCTATGGGTGCTCGCTGTTGGCAGCTTATTTGGCCAGAAACTTAATTCTAGAATTCTAGTGGCTATATCAAGCCTAAGCATCAATTTCCTCGGCTTCTGTTGATTTAGTCCAGTATCTTCACTACCACGTACTGAGAAAAATGAGTTGGTACAGATTAGGCACATAATTGGCTATTTCTTCCACCGGATGTCATCGTTGCACTTTCCTTTGCTGTTCAGATGCGAGGACCAAAGCAAGCGGTCGAATTTGCCAGAAGAAAATCTTTTTATTGTATCTAAAGAATATTGACAGCGTTACAATTTCTATTTCAATGTCAGAGTAGCTGTTAACACGTTCGCGACAACGTCCACGACCGGTCGTGCACGCGGTGTCTGCCGCGTGGGACCGCGTGCACGACCGGTGGAGCACGCCCTATTTGACGTCCTATCTCGGTGAAGCATTCCTATTTAGATATGGTAATATGGTGCTATCCCGGAGCCTCATTTAGTATAAGTTTCTTCGTGTTGTGAATATTGTAGACTCCTCTTTCCAATCTTTCATTGGCTTGCTTTCGGTGACTAACACCTTCGTCAGGCCTAGAATACATTCTAACACATCTTCTAGCACTCATGACAACAATGATGTTACAGAGGAATGAGTAACTAGACTGACCAGGCTAGGCAAACAAGATGACAAACATCACAGTAAACAAGTCAGTAGACGAATAAGGGCTACAGAGGATGCGACATGAGACATGGTCACAATCACGACCGCTCTACGTGACCTGACGCTGTCGATAAGCTCATCCTTGTTGTTTATTTCCGGCGTAAGACGCTTTATCGCAAGAGCCTCGAGCAACTTCCTTTCCAACGGGTTTTCTAGTGAGCGGCGTAGTACCGTAACCTTACGGCGGATCTTTTCGTGTGTGGTGCAAGGTACGTTTTTCATTCCCTATTTAGCTAATTCTTATGTAGTAATATACTAATAGGCATAGAAGTTTTCTATACACCCAGTGGGCAAAGCAGATACTTTCTCGAACTTTTCATTGTTAATTCCAGCTGTAACAGCTAAAAGATCAATAGACTTTCAGAAAAACTATGGCAATAACAAAACAATAGACAACAAACATGGAAAGAACTCTTTGAGAACTACGATCGGAAGCATAATTTTCATGAAATAAGTTAGCGTTCTACATAGAAGGGGAAAATTACCACCCCGTGGGACCATGTGCACGACCGGTCGAGCACCAGACCCAAGCGTCCAGAAGCGCGCGTGCCCCAAGCGGCAGTGTGCTCGAAATCGGCTCTGTCGCGAACGTGTTAATAGTGGATACCATAGAAATGTCTTCTGTCGAAACTTGCCTTTCGCTCGGAATTATTGAAAAAATCATTTTTCTAACTTCTTCGGGCTTTTTGGTAATCCCACTTTTTCATATAAAGAGATGAACTACAGCGCACGAGTACTACGTCAAGTTACTCGCTCAAGATAAAGTTTAGAGTAACTCCTCTGCAAATCGAAACGAGGCGGTACAAATGAGGAACCATCGTGTTGATGAAAATGATGAATTTGGACCTGGATAGCGAGAGTTCTGTTTGAAAGCAACTTGCATCAATGCTACGGAGCGCTAGGAAGGAGCACTTTGATCCTCATCACATCCTAAAATTTCAGCCGAATAGCTCAATCCCAAATTAAGTTATAGTGATAAGTTCATCCTTCAACAGTGCCACAGATCATATCTTTTGACCACGACTGTACGTCACAATATAAAATTTCGTATTGTTTTATGTTCAACTGCACGCGAGATTAGTAGTCAGTTTATTTAAACGGCCAACGTTTCGGAGCTATCTCCTTCTTCAGGGCCTGAAATGGGTTAAACAACTTGTTGAAGCTGTCCCATCAAGTGCATTAGCAATCAAGCTTAAAGTTCGAAAACTCATTTTTCAATCACCGGGAAAGCTCCTACACAACTGAAAACGTGTACACACCTCGTGACACGGCACTGATGGTGGGTAGCGCTGGGTGACCGCTCGCTCGTCGTCAGTGGTTGAGGGCAATGGAGACTGACCGCTCAACCACGACTTGACCAGAATTGACAGAGATCTATATAAGAGGCAAGCTCGCTGGTGATCGATAAGCATTCATCCTTACGACGAGCGAGCGGTCACCCAGCGCTACCCATCATCAGTGCCGTGTCACGAGGTGTGTACACGTTTTCAGTTGTGTAGGAGCTTTCCCGGTGATTGAAAAATGAGTTTTCGAACTTTAAGCTTGATTGCTAATGCACTTGATGGGACAGCTTCAACAAGTTGTTTAACCCATTTCAGGCCCTGAAGAAGGAGATAGCTCCGAAACGTTGGCCGTTTAAATAAAGTGACTACTAATCTCGCGTGCAGTTGAACATAAAACAATACGAAATTCAAGTCATGCCGAGATTCATAAACAGCCGATCCTGGAAACAATATAAAATGTTTCATGTTCGTTGTACGCCTTTTTTGACTCTGATACAGTGAGGAAACAGTGCATGAGTTCCTTCGAATTACAATCTTTTTGTTTCTGCCCACACAAGATGAAATGTATTGAGTTGGGACAATTTTCATGCGTAAAATCAAGTGCGCGCCGTATGCATCCGCACCGGAGCACTCAACCAGGCTACCACGATGTCATGGTGCGCAAGATCATTCAGTTTCTGGACCGAAAAGCGATGTTTCTGATTGCTCTAGGCTAATGGGGTCACTTTTTGGTTGTTCCGTTGCTTCTGCAGTTTTGAGCTGTCTTAGCAGCAATGTGTCCTTATAACACTACAACTTTGTGGAATAAGAAACATACCTTCAAGTAGTGGTGGGCGTGGGGAGCGCCCACACCTCCCTTCCCCCAAGAATGGGTAGCCAAATTTTTGAAATAACTGTACAAAACAAATAAAATCTTGTGTTAGTTTATTTCTAGTTTACATGTAAATAAGTTGTAAATTTTCAAATAATTTTTATCAGTTGTTTTTATTATAAGTATATTATTTATTAATTTTTTTCTCCATCTGGGTCCCAGAGCGACTCAGACCCCAGTTTTTCCTCAAACCCCCCCCCCCCCACCCCATCCCGCCCACTTTCTGCGTGCGCCATTGCTTTAAAGTTATGGTTTGGAATGCAGAAATAAAAGAAGACTAGCGCCCCTAAAGGACGTTAGAAAGTAGGGTGGGGCAGCCACTTGAGGTATGTGCTAACGCTTCAAACTTTCGAAGTCCTCAGAAGATCAAGAAGAAGCGAAATGAAGGAGGACGAGGAGAAGGATGAAGGGATTTCGTGGCCGCAGCTCTGAGTCTGAACCTGAGTAAGGAACGCATCATTAGTGCGTTCAGAGGGATGACTTGGCATCATCGCTACTCTGCGGCCTTGACACCGTTGAACTTCCCACGGGGTCATCCGTATTGTTTGGATAACGTCTTTGTTTGTCGCGCATCTCTGAATCCTTGCACAGGAAAATAGGAGATTGGTAATCCTGCTCCTTATATTGCAGCCTGAAAACCTCGCAAGCACTGTCTCACCAGGCTGCCAGCAGAGGACGCTGGTTCCACCGCGAAATCCTGAATACATTGTCTAAGGCGCTATTTATGGTTGCGACGTGCCAGATTTGACAGGCGATACACAATGCAGAGCGGAGGGGAGAAGATAATTCTAGGCAGGAAGCGAATGTTCCTGGCCCTGCCGTCACGACGGCCGCGCGAACAAACTGCGTTTGGATCTTCGCCCCAACGAGACATCGCGAAAAGTTCATGAAATTTCGTACCGATGCGTCAAATTTGACGTGCCACAACCATAACCTTAATTCTCTCACTTTTATCATTGGCGACTGCATCCATCATCATCGTAACGAACGGAACCAAACGAGGACGAGTCCCACCACGACTTCCACTACATCTGTGCAATTATGACAAGACGTCGGCCGAATGTCTCGTCAGCTTCGCATCCTCGCGAGCACTGTCTATAATTGAGCCTCAGGATGAAAGCATGTGATCACGTGCTGGCCTTTCTCGTCTACGCTCTAGGAACTTTTGTTCCACTGATTGTTTATTCGTCCACCACAATGTGGGAAGCGCCGAATGTACTTACGACGATTTTCAGACTGAAAGGCATATGGAACAAACAGTAAAACTTTGAAGAAAAGAAACCAAAGCGGAATAACAAATGAAGTCAGGATCGGCCTAGAATATGCTACCCGCCCAAGAAAAATATTAAGTAGATGAAGACAGGTTATAATAGGCTCCAGCGATGTCTGGCGCAAGTGCCCCACGAATCACGAGTTAACTTGACACGATCACCACTTGCATCAGTTGGCCAAGATGCCCTCATGAATTATGGCTATGAACTATGCGGCGTACTAATTCCTACAGGGCTTTGGTGAGCCAATTCCAAGGTAGTCGAAGTAGTCACGGTGCAGGAAAATGCAGTCGGATTTTTCACTCTTTGAAATTCCTCGAAGAGTTCCGCGCATCTAGTGTGAACCCATTAAGGAGTGTTTATACTTTTTCGCGACGCGATGGTATCGCGGCGACGGCCTGAACACGAGCGACACAACGAGTAGCGAAGCCGTCGCGCAATGCTGAACATCGCAAATTTACGTGCACGCAAAATTACATGTACACATTGATTTAAAGGCGGTTGTGGATTTCAATGGACAGTTTTGAACCTCGTGGCACCATTTGTGGTCTACAGTATTCAGAAAGGGTTCTCGGCGATTTCCAGTGATGATCTCTGCGAGAGCTGCAAATTGTTGCTTGTGTCCAACGGTGGCGGACGCAGGAAGTGGGCGGGAGGGGGGGGGGGGGGCGTGGGAAAAAGTGGAGTCTCCGCCGTTTTGTGGAACCCAGACGGAAAATAAAATTAATAAAAATATTAATAATAATAAGTAATATGAAAGAAATGGACACCGGGAAGTGGGTCGGGACAAGCGCAGCGTAATTCGCAGACGTATGATGGGGCTGAAAATTGTTTTATGAGCTTTTCAAGTATAGTTCGTTATTAGCACGAGTTGTTACAGTCTTGTTAATAACTTCAAACGAAACTCAGAGGACATGTCGACGACTAGTTAGTTTGCCTTCACTTGTTGTCAGGTGATCTCTCACGCCCTAGTTCTCCCCCTGCGGGAATTAATCCTTCCTAGGATCATGCTAGGTAATGTTGCTATTTTGCTTTAGTGCTAGATTACTGTCGTAAAACACCACTGACTGATCTGATGGCCTCATGCTTGATCCAACGAAAAATTAAACAGGAAAGGAAAATGGTCTCCGTAATCTTCTCGGCGCTCTACTGGAAAATTCCATTTGAACAGTCAAAAGTTTGATGAATTTGTTCAGAACGAAAAGGGCATTCCACTGCTTAGCGGGAACGAGGATGAATTTCAGTAGTTCCACCAGTTCATCGGCGGGGTCTCGGGCTGAGCTTCTAACTAGAATGTTTGAAAAGGCTCTTCAGCGAGATCGGACAAGAAAACAACAGGAAAATGCTCACTTCTGGTATTTGTACCCATGTGATAAAAGCCTCATGAAGCTGGTTGAATTAAATGAAACGGTTAGTTGAAATTTGCTCCCATCTCCCATAGATCTCTGTATATCTACTTGCTTTAAAACTGCAATTTTTCACTGCAATAGCTAATCTGAAAGTAGTCTAGGTCGGATCCATATAACTCAAAGGTTGAAGTCGATGATTGACAACATACATTTCTTTCTGTTATTTATCCAGTTTCGTTGAAATATTAAAAAGCGCATTTCGCGAATCGATTCCTCTGAAGTACGTATATTATCGGGTACTACGGCATACTCGACCTCGCTTGGGTGTTTTACTACCTCCGGCTTCTCACACTGATGCGGGTACTTAGTGATTCTATGTAATAGATTCACCCAAAGTGCATATCTCGGTGATCACCATGTTGAATAATTTTTATGACTACTTTTCCCCTGCTCATGACGAAAAAGTCGAGTACCAATTAATCGATAATTTCGTGCAAAATGGTCGTCGCATACGTGTTGAGCGTATTGGGAACCTCAGCAGACAATTTTACGCCCATCCTCGAGTGGACATAGAAGAATCAATAAATCAATAAGCCAACAATATCGTGCAATATGGTTGGCATATTCGTGTTCCGTACTTGGACTTGTTCTCACTGCCCCTGGCCAAAAGTGGAAAAAATCAATGAAATTAGTATATCGACGCTCTAAAAAGCAAAAGTAACCATTACCTGAACTGAAATATGGAACCATCCTCAAGCGTATGTCCTACCAATCTGACTGCCCGGCTAACGCTGAACTGCTGCCTTCTTCTGATGGCACTATTGTAAATTTTTCATCACACATCTACTACATACAGTGGACGTCAGTGGCGTTGGCTCATCTGCTGCCTCGAGAAAGACGTTGCGTAACCGCGCCGCGCATTTTTCAAAAACAATTCCGAAGCGAAAACTCCAATCAATGAGCTGTGAGCACGTCGTCTTTCAGGAAACCGTATTGCATTGAGATCAAGAAATTGGGTAGATTTGACCGCGAATTTGCTCATCTGTTCTAATGGTTTTGCACCAGAAGTGACATGTGTGGCTCTGTCACTTCTGGTGCAAAACCATTAAAATAGATGAGCGAAGTCACGGTCAAATCTACCCAATCTTTTGATCTCATAGCATTGTGTGGTTTCCTGAAAGACGACTTGCTCACAACTCATTGATTGGAGATTTCGCTTCTGAATTGTTTTTGGAAAATTTTCGTTGTCAAAACTATAGGTTTGGGTGGATGGCTATTCATACGAAAAGTAATTAATAAGGTCGTCTCGCACCTCACTAGCACCTTGTTAATAGACACCTGATCTCGCTGTTAAGCATATCCGAATCGATAATTCTGGTTATCTTAGTTCCTGTGTGAGTGCGCCTAGCCATTTCATTCGCATCCTGACCAATATGTATGTTGGGGGTAGAAGTAGGTAAAAGTAGATCCAGCGTTTGGTGTCTTTTGTTCCACCTCTTCCAAGCAAGCAAAACATCACTGCCCAGAGATTTCTCCCTCAACTTGTCTAGTGAAAAGTGAAAGGAGAAGTTAGGGTGAGGAATTTTCGTTGGAATGCTTGCTTATACATCAAGCAGAAAGAAATGTGCTCAACCAATAGCAAAAACGCTTTCTATTATATACTAGCTGCAGTACCCGGCTTCGCTCGAGTGTTTTACTACCTTGGCTACATCACACTGCTGAGGCCAATTACTGTCACCGATAAATTCATTGAAATCTCCATAATTTTGGTGATCAGCATGTTAACGAAGCTCAGGTGACCCTTTCCCATCGACTTGTGGGCGAAAAGTTAGCAAAGCTATTCCGGTGACATTGAATCGATGTATTCGTACAAATTCGTTGTCATATTCATACTCAGCATATCGAGGAACCCCAGGAGAGATGTCCTCAGCGCTTCATTGGGCGGAAGAGCAAAAAATCAATGAAATCGATAAATCGATATTTCATGCGAAATGGTTGGCATATTCGTGTTCAGCGTATTGGGAAACCCCAGTAGACATGTCCATGTCCGTCCTCGGGCGGAAATGAGAAAAATCGATAAAATCAATAAATCAATATTTCGTGCAAAATGGTTGTCATATTCGTATTCTGCATATTGAGAAACCCCAGAAGATATGTCTTTGTCCGCCCCCGAGCGAGAATGGGAAAATCGATAAAATCAATAAATCAATATTCCGTGCAAAATAGTTGTTATATTCGTATTCGGCGTATTGAGGAACCCCGAGAGACATGTTCTTACCGACCCCTAGCCAAAAATAACGAAAAATCGATAAAATCGATAAAATCGATAAAATCGATAAATCAATCAATAATCCCAGGTGCAAAGTAGCCTATAACTCCGCCGGCCTCCAAAGAACCTACATGCAAGATTTGGTCCCGATTGGTTCACTCTCCGCGATTTCTATTCATTACACACACATACACACATACACACACATGCACACACATACACACACATACACACATACACACATACAAACATACACACATACACACACATACACACATACACACACATACACACACATGCACACATACACACATACACACATACACACATACACACATACACACACATACACACACATACACACACATACACACACATACACACATACACACACATACACACACATACACACATACACACATACACACATACACACATGCACACACATACACACACATACACACATACACACATACACACATACACACATACACACATACACACACATACACACATACACACACATACACACATACACACATACACACATACACACACATACACACACATACACACATACACACATACACACATACATACACACATACACACATACACACATACACACATACACACAGACATACACACATACACACACATACACACACATACACACACATACACACACATACACACACATACACACATACACACACATACACACACAGACATACACACATACACACACATACACACATACACACACATACACACACATACACACATACACACATACACACACATACACACACATACACACATACACACATACACACACATACACACATACACACATACACACATACACACATACACACATACACACACATACACACACATGCACACATACACACATACACACACATACACACATACACACACATACACACACATACACACATACACACATACACACACATACACACACATACACACATACACACATACACACACATACACACATACACACATACACACATACACACATACACACATACACACACATACACACACATGCACACATACACACACATACACACATACACACATACACACATACACACACATACACACACATACACACATACACACATACACACATACACACATACACACATACACACACATACACACATACACACACATACACACATACACACATACACACATACACACACATACACACACATACACACATACACACATACACACATACATACACACATACACACATACACACATACACACATACACACAGACATACACACATACACACACATACACACACATACACACACATACACACACATACACACACATACACACATACACACACATACACACACAGACATACACACATACACACACATACACACATACACACATACACACATACACACACATACACACACATACACACACATACACACATACACACACATACACACATACACACATACACACACATACACACATACACACATACGCACACATACACACATACACACATACACACATACACACATACATACACATACACATACACATATACATACACATACACATACACATACACACACACACGGCACGGTTTCCACGGAAACACATAGAACCATCGACCACGTTCACTTCAAAAGCACTGACCAGAATAAAAAGAATTTTCTCCACTGCAGCGGTAAATAATACTCTTAGAACTATAATAGATAGCCCGCTTGAAATATCGAGAAGAAAGTAGTCCACTCATGAAGTTATCCCTGAGGATAAGATGGCGAAGTTTAATAAAAGTCAATTCTGCAGTAGATACACATCCCAGATCGTTTTGAGAAAGACGTTTTTGAGAAAGACTTCATTATGAAACTAGTTCAAATTATCACCATGTTGTCGGTGTTACCCGCACCTTCAGTAGTACGAGTGTTAACGTTCGATCTTCCTTCAGTTACGATTTACGATTTACGGTTTACGAGAATTGAAATTTTTGTTACGCACATCCCTGATGTGTAAATATGTGGAAAGTTGGTAGCCCTCAACAAGATGCGAACGAGATCCGAGATGAGTCTCACTAATTAATGTTCGTACTAGAGGTCCCCCTTTCGAAGCCTTAGCCTAAGCCTAAGCTCCGAAATCTCGGCCCATATGAAAGCTGTGGAATTTCTCCTTTTTTCATTCTGGAACCGGAAACACTATTGTCTCTTGTTTCAGTCACGATTAAAAGCGGATAATGATGCATAAGAAGTGTTTCTCAAAAGCTCCCAACTAGGGGCGTCACCAAAAGTCACCCTTGGCTAAACACTTTTTCAGCTTTTTCATCTCACGATGTGACAACTGCTGTGGCCCGACACACACTGTTTCTGGACTAGGATTCATGGACGCACAACTGAGCGAAACCTAGCAACGGGAGCTAGCACACCAACTACGCCGTTCTGCGTTTCCTCGCATTGCATAATCTATACGATAACCAATCACTCCAACCATCCTTGGTTTGCTTCGCTATCGTTTCTTGGTGTGTGTATTATCGTGAGGGGAATTGGGCGTTACCAGTCTATCGTGATTGGCATGTTGGTTGAACGCACCAATCACCGTAGCTTGGTCACGCCTCATTTCTCCTCACGGTGATGCATACCATTTCATGAATCCTAGCCCTCTTTCGCCCAATCTCAAAGAGGGTTCCGCGCAGGTGTTCCTTCCGGTTGAGGGTGTTGGACCGCGACTGTATTACCAAACAATCAGTTGAGATGGCCTGTAATCGCAGGCATGCACGACTTGGCAGCAACATGTTACAAAACGATGGAAAAATAAGTAAAAAAAGTGAGGGATGTTAGTTCATATGCATTTCTTTTCGCCGACTGAAATAAAATTTACAATGATTGTTCGTAAAATTATTGTAAACTTGTACGGTTATCATTGCAAACTTTATCCTGATGAAGAGTAGTGCAGAAGGTCGGTTGTAGATTTTGCCTATTTTTTACAGAACGTATTCAGGAACCACTCAGTTGCTCAATCAGTTGCAATCAGTTGCTAAGTGACACTCCGATATGAAATATTGCACACTTACGTAAATGTAAATAGGTAGTATGCTCATGGCAGGAAGTTCGACTTGAGACCGAAAAAAAAGTAATGAGAAATTCGGAAGAATTTGTAAGGAATGTATGTCATCGTGATACAGAAGGCTCAATCAGCGGCTACGTACCGGTTGAGATGAGAAAGGTCTTCTTCAACTATTTCTCTGACTTTCCATAAAGCTCAGATGCTGAAATCCATCTGGTTCAGGTCAGGAGTGTTGGCCGTCCATTGCGTTAGCGATATGAAGGCCGGTGCATTGTTCCGAAGCCAACTCTGAGCTGACTTTACCGTGTGACAAGGGGCAGAGTCTTGGCGGAATATCCACGTCTGCATTTTCGAACTGCTTCTTGCCCCACGCCTTCAGATGTGTTTTCAGAACTAAAGATAGATGGAGCTCGGGGTTCATTTTGGATCCTTCTTCCAGAAAAACCAGTGAGGTTGGGCCTGACTCAGTTATTCCGGCCCAGACCATTATTGAAAGTGGGCCCTGCTTGCGAGTGACGTTGAACAGGATGGAAATGACAGAGCTCTTTCACTTCAACCATATTTTGTCAATTTGCTTAATCAAAACTTGCTCCAAGGTGAATATTTTCTTGTCGGAAAATACCATGTTTTCCAGATCACCATTGGCGGCCTGCTTGAGTAGTGCCCTGGATCCTGTGAGACTGCTTCCCTTCTGAGGTAACGACAATTCCTGAACTTTCCGTAGTTTGAACGGCCTGAGTCCCAAGTCCTCCTTCACAATCCTCTCCCAAGTCTTCTTTCACAATCCTCATGACAGTGCTTCTTGAAATCTCAGTGTCTTTTGAAAGTTTTCTTGAGCTTTGCCGAGGATTTCTTTGCAGTCGTTTTCTTAACATTCCGATATTCGCTGCTATTCGTACAGTCCTCTTTCTGTCGCCTCCGTGAAGCTTTGTGGAAGAGCGAATTTCAAGGTATCTTTTAATAGTTTGATATAACTGGCTCTTTCTAACTCCAGTACTTTTTAGCTCGTTGTATATGTGGAGCGGTTTCTTTCCGTATCGAGCCAAGGGAAGGTAAGGTAAGGACGCCGATTATCTCTTGAGTGTCGAATGAGTTCATTCGAGTTTAAACAAAGGCGATGTCGAACACTTGTTCTTGACAGAACCCGCCCCAAACTGTGACTGTGCCATCTCCAGCATTCTATTTGCTGAAGAGCAGCGGAGATTGGTCCATCCAAATAAAGCTTTTTCTCATCAGAGGACATCATTCGAACACGAATTCTTGGTCTTCAGAAGTATCAAAGAACGATGCATAACTTTGACTAGTCTGTCGCCATGTTCTTCCTGGCAATTTGTAGCCGTGCGATCTTACTCCCTTAAGAAATGGAAGGCAGGCAGTGCTGTAAGAGGAAGAACTGCTGCATTCCGACTGCTAAAAGCAGCAAACCCCGTGTTTCGGCTGCGTTGAGGGGGCCAGTTGCTGCCCGATTACAGTAGTGTCGTTCAGCCTGCGTTCTGCCCCTCATATCCTGCGTTCCACTTGCTCTTTGCCACGTGGCGACCCGCCCTCTAGGAGGTGTATATGAGCCGGTAGTTGAGCACCAGAGCTTAGTCGTGTCTCCACTTCGGCGGAGGCAAGGCGAGCCCTGCAAGACTCGTCAGGCCGGCTGAAGCCCGGGTGAAACCGTGGCCCAGTGCAATAATCGGTCAGACGAGATCCGTGCGGTGTAGATACGTACGGGTGCGGCGCGTATCTGGAGTTCAGCGAGGGGCCGCCTCTGAAACACAGCCTTTTCAGGGCAAACGCAGCTCGTGGGGCGACAAAGCTTTCACCTCGCGGTCTAACTGCTGTTTAAACATTTCTGGCCTGTGTTCGCCGTCCCGGAATCTCTAAGTGAGACTTCAGGGGCCTAGGAGCAGGTCTGCGACGACGGCGGGCGATGTTACCGTAACGTTTGATGGTTCTCTGTGAAGTAAATTCGGAGGTAGGAGTCCATCGCGCTCAAAACCATCCGTTCTATCCGGCGCTCTTCTTGCAGGTCGCTAAACCTCTCAAATCTTTCGTTTTGACCGTGAGAGTCAGAATTTTGCACGGCGGCTTTGATGGCATTTGACTTCCGTGCAACTCGGTTGGCGATCGTGCCGCTAGAGAGGCCCATCGTGAGGAGCCCTTAAATGCCCCTGTTCTGCCTCAGAAGGCTCCGATCCCCTTGATACTGGAAGTTTGATTGAGGAAATTTGCCAGTGCCTATTTCAAAACTGAGGTAGGAATTCTCCGATACGCAGATGTTTTTATCCCCGTACAATACTGCTCATGGGATCGCGAAAACCGGCGGTCGCTCCGCGGAGTCACCGTCGCGCACCGTCGCCTCGCCATAACTTGCTTAGAACTGCCCCAATCAAAGCGTTTTGGTCACCAATCGATTTGTCTCGTCTAGATCTTTCGAATGACCTACCGAATGGGGGGTATGCCTTCTGTTTACTGGTTTTCGCCAACTAATCGATATATCGATCGATGCCATGTAATGGAACGAATCTGCAGTAGCAGAAATACGCGTGATGAGTCGGAACTGAAGCTCGATTTTGATGATTTTCTCTAAACAAGGGCAAAAGCTTCCAAAATCACGCACGAAGGCGCAGAACTGGGCAAACTCTACATGATTTCAAAGACATCCGATTTTCGACGAGGTTGCTGATGGAGCGCACCGTTTCATCGCAACTAGGTAACCTGAATGGGGAATGATTGCAGGTTGGAAATAACCCTTTATGCACTAGAAGTCCTGCAAGTGGCATTGCCGCTGGCCTGCTAATCTCGATGTTACTCTCGCTCAAAGTGCGAACTTTTGCTGTCCCCTGTGAAAACCTCGATGTTGAGGAAGCTACAGCTCCTCAATGGGAAGAGCTACCGACCTATCTAATGAAAGGTGATCAAGAACAATGAGTGCTCTTCCAGAAATTGTAGTTGCGATGGTTCCAGCCGTCCTCGCTTGTCACCTAGGACCGCGTTAATTTTGCTAGAAATTAAGGCGCATTCCTGTATCTGTCTCTAACAGCCCTGGAAGAGCAGTTGGACAATGGGAGCCTATGCACTCTTGAAGAACTCGTAAGTGAGCACATTCTGTGTGAAAAGGACAAGTTTTCCATAGATTCGATTTTCCAGCACTATGTATTAACTCATGCAAAGCTTCCCTTTGGAAGCGAGGGTCCCACAACGACGCGTTTGTGGTGGGTCCCAGGTTCAATGCCCACCCCCTGAATTCGTTTTGCAAAATGCTAGAAAAAGATGAAAAAACCCCGTATGAGGGGTTCCTAAAGGCAGTTGCGGTTTTTTTCATTGATTTTCGCATAGCGCAGTCTTGTCTGGCGAGCAACAGGTGAAGGGTTCGATGCCCGAGTTTGGCAATGTTTTGCAAAATGTTCCTTCACGGTAAGTCAATGTTTAAATGAACTGAATGTATTGATTTTCGCATGGCGCAGTGGCTAAGCGTCTTGTCTGGCGGTTCGATGCCTATTTGGGGGCACATGAAGAATGAAATCAGGTTTGGTTCTAAAACCCAGAAAATATTCAAATCCTCGGAGAGGCAAACATTGCAACTTCCCTAAACATTTATTCAGGAAAAAAGGCCCTCGTACCCTGAGTGAGCTCAAGAAGGCAATTGTCGACTACTGGCAGCACCTCACTCCCGGAGTATGTACCAAATACATAGAGGAATCAAGGCAGGACTCCGTCAGGTGGTCCAGCAGAAGGGTGGAAATATAATCGAAGGCAGAAGACGAACGCTGGATGAGAACGATACATGACATGCTAACTCGTTGTGTTCCATAGATGACTGTTTTGGATAGTTTTTTTTTTGAATGAAGAAGGGTCCGGAGTTCCGTTATGAAAGTGTTCGGCACATCAATCTTCATAAAGGAACATTTTGCAAAAGTTTGTCAAACTCGGGCATCGAACCCTCCACCTGTTGCTCGCCAGACAAGACGCTTAGCCACTGTGCCGTGCGAAAATCAATACATTCAGGTCATTTAAAGATTGACTTACCGTGAAGGAACATTTTGCAAAGCCTCGCCAAACTCGGGCATCGAACCCTCCACCTGTTGCTCGCCAGACAAGACGCTTAGCCACTGCGCCATGCGAAAATCAATACATTCAGGTCATTTAAACATTGACTTACCGTGAAGGAACATTTTGCAAAACCTCGCCAAACTCGGGCATCGAACCCTCCACCTGTTGCTCGCCAGACAAGACGCTTAGCCACTGCGCTATGCGAGAATCAATGAAAAAAAAAAACCGCAACTGCCTTTAGGAACCCCTCATACGGGGTTTTTTCATCTTTTCTAGCATTTTGCAAAACGAATTCAGCGGGTGGGCATTGAACCTGGGACCCACCACAAACGCGTCGTTGTGGGACCCTCGCTTCCAAAGGGAAGCTTTGCATGAGTTAATACATAGTGCTGGAAAATCGAATCTCTGGAAAACTTGTCCTTTTCACACAGAATGTGCTCACTTACGAGTTCTTCAAGAGTGCATAGGCTCCCATTGTCCAACCGCTCTTCCAGGGCTGTTAGAGACAGATACAGGAATGCGCCTTAATTTCTAGCAAAATTAACGCGGTCCTAGGTGACAAGCGAGGACGGATGGAACCATCGCTACTACAATTTCTGGAAGAGCACTCATTGTTCTTGATCACCTTTCATTAGATAGGTCGGTAGCTCTTCCCATTGAGGAGCTGTAGCTTCCTCAACATCGAGGTTTTCATAGGGGACAACAAAAGTTCGCACTTTGAGCGAGAGTAACATCGAGATTAGCAGGCCAGCGGCAATGCCACTTGCAGGACTTCTAGTGCATAAAGAGTTATTTCCAACCTGCAATCATTCCCCATTCAGGTTACCTAGTTGCGATGAAACGGTGCGCTCCATCAGCAACCTCGTCGAAAATCGGATGTCTTTGAAATCATGTAGAGTTTGCCCAGTTCTGCGCTTTCGTGCGTGATTTTGGAAGCTTTTGCCCTTGTTTAGAGAAAATCATCGAAATCGAGCTTCAGTTCCGACTCATCGCGCATATTTCTGCTACTGCAGATTCGTTCCATTACATGGCATCGATCGATATATCGATTAGTTGGCGAAAACCAGTAAGCAGAAGGCATACCCCCACATTCGGTAGGTCATTCGAAAGATCTCGACGAGACAAATCGATTGGTGACCAAAACGCTTTGATTGGGGCAGTTCTAAGCAAGTTATGGCGAGGCGACGGTGCGCGACGGTGACTCCGCGGAGCGACCGTCGGTTTTCGCGATCCCATGAGCAGTATTGTATAATTACGATAGAATTCAAGACGGGGCGAGAAACGGGCTACACTTAACTTTTCCAATTTCCAACCTGAATTACGATGGAGTAGGGTTTTCGTTCCCGCCGAGTTGAATTGTCGCAATGGATGTTGTCATGAGTGCGCGAGAGAGCAGAAATCGTTATTTTTTAGATGCACATACGTAATTTATGATACGCACTCTATTTCGACCGGATGTGATATCTAATGCGTACAATGACGCAAAGAAAATACTCATAATTAATCGAAATTTTCATTCGTTTATGCAAATGAAGACCATTTTGATCTAGACGAACATTTTGCAAAAAGATTCCCTCGGACAGGTATTGAACCTGGGAGTGGCCACAAACATGCCCCCACGCTCAGGGTCCGCCGGGATGCCTTGCAGCAGTTAGAAGTGCTGAAAAATTGTTACTCGGAAGTCTCTTGTTTTGGTCCAGGACATAGCTCTCCAAGACCTCTTCTAGAATACGTAGGATTCCATTTTCCCAACGTTCTTCTAAGGCTACTAGGGACGGTTTTAAGATTGCTGCTGAATTTCCAACAAAATTAACACAGTCCTAGTTGACAAATGATTACGGCTAGAACTGCATCAACAGTACTTTTTAGAAGTAAACATGGAGTTCTTTATAAGATTTTCTTAGGAGAGCAGTAGCTCATCTCACTAGCGAACTGTAGCTCCCTGAACATCGACATTTTCACGAGGTACGATGAAAGTTCGTATTTTGGACAAGAGTAAAACCAAGACCAGTAGTAAGCCCGCAGCAACGCCACTTTAGGTAGGGCGCAGAGTTCCCAACGCCGACGACGACGTCGTGAGCGTCGTCGTTGCGGATGCGACGCTGCAGCGGTTCATGCGGCGCACTCCTTCCGTTGCAAGAATACTGTGCAGGTCGCACCCCACCTTCGCGTGCGGTTTAAAATGACGCGGCGCTCTCCGACGCCAGCGCCGCTGGCGTCGCCCAAAAAGACGTTGACCTCGGATCAATTCCCATACTGCATGATCGACGCTCACAACGTCGTCATCGGCGTCGGGAACTCTGCGCGCTGTCTTAGAGCATATGTGCACAACTGCACGAACCACGAAAAAAAAAAACTCCATATCCAAGGCGTAGTTCCGTGTCAGGTAAAATCTTGGCCCACTGCTTTCGAAATATGGTCACTTATTTGATGGCATTTCTTTTTTCATTTTTCCACTTTTTCAAAATTGGATCCCTGGCGGGTTCAAACCTTCAACATTCTACCTGATATTCCGATGCATTATTCACTCGGCTACCCAGTTGGCCACCTCTACAACGCTTGCTGTTAGGACTCGAATTTATGCACATGACCAGACAAAACCAGGCTTTTCAAGAATGAGTCTCCAAAAGTTCCATAGTCTATAGGTCAACTAATCACGGTAACCACGGTTGGCCTGCGTGGTCGAAATTTCATGAATCCCAGCCAGGATTCTTATGGTAACACTGTAGCTGAAGAATCACCACCATTCATCTCTCACGGAATCAAAATCTTTTGAAAAATTTCTCTGCTACCTCGCTTAGTAGGGTTACTTAAGGTGCCACAGTACTGACTTTTGACTTTTGTACAGAAACCCATTTTCCTGTCCGCATAGTGCTATTTTTAACCAGAATAGTGGGTGTGATGAATACAGTGGCGGCCAAATACTTAGCACGCCATCCATTTTGGACGGTAAATTGATGAAGATATAAAATTCATATCTTATGCAAGGAAGTAGCTATCATAACAAGGCCCAAGGATGTCATGAGGCATGAGGTGCCCGTTCTCTCCTCAGCTCTTCCTCTCCGGGACATGCTTGCGGATGGAACTACCGAGTCCAGAGCACAAAATGCAGCACTTACGGAAGTATTTGAGTTCCTGTTTTATACCACTTTGTTAAAACAAGGGATGATCTGTATAGGCACTTCATCTATTTAGACATGTTGTTATAGCACTATTGACGCGCAGTTACTCAGCTCAAGAAGAAGGATAGTCAACGCTAAATAATTGAAAAAAGAAGATTCATGGTGGTCACAATGAGAAAGCATGCACTTCGGCTGCGGATTTTCCTTCTATTTGTGCTACTGACAGGCATTCTGATACATTGTTTACACGCCAGCATTGTTGTCAAAATTCAATAAAATAAAATTTTGGACAAAATTGATGCTTTGCTTTTGTCCCTAGCTTCAGCTACGACGGAGAGTACAGGAATAGCAATCATATTAAAATGTTAAAGGGAAATGTGCCAAATTTGATAACCCCTTCTCCTTCTCAAAAAAGAAGACGTAAAAATCTGATACATAATTAGGAAAAACCAAGGAAATTAATGTTTTATTTTCTATTCTAGTTTCAAGTCAGCATATGCCACTGGTAAGAAGCAAACAGGAAGCCCTAATGAAGCCCTAACATATGCTCAAACTTGGTTTTGATTGCTCATACGGGAGCTTAGATAGGCAAGGAATCCTGACGTCCAAAATCGTGGGTGTGTAAATATGTGACCGCCACTCTATTATTAAAACGTTCTCCTAATTTTGTTTGGAAATGTATATGTACATGTTTTGTCGGGGAGCATGAGCTCCAAACATTTGCGCATCTGTTAGTCTTCGCAGCCGATCCCATCGAGCCCTACTTAGGCTGTCCGAGTATCTGCTATAAATGATTGAGTTACGTCTCAATTTACTGCTGCATTGGCCGCCTGTCGGGAGTACATCAGTAAAAAATGTCATTGCTCGATATTTGTTTCATGAGTTCTCATCAAGAAGCGATTTATGCTCAGACTTTCCTCATTCTCTGCGGAAGTATGGTAGTAAGCAATCCATGCGGCTCGGCTGATGATCGAGAAGCATCGTGAGAAGCAGAAGCCACTGCATATAGCATGCCCCGATCTGAAGAAAGCCTTCGGTCGCGTGCCACACGAAGTCATTTGGTACGTGTTGCGGTGGCACGGCATTCCCGCGGAACTCATAGAGTGGGTCAGGATTCTCTACGCGGACCCAAGGAGTCGAGTGCACGCGGCCGTGGCCACATCAGCGCTTCACATCTCCCTCGGCATACATCAAGGATCAGCCCTCTCACCGTTTCTCTTCGTCGTTGTCATGGACGCTCTTACGAGAGAGCTCCGAAGACTGACGCCATGGGCTCTGCTGTACGCAGATGACGTCATGCTCGCTTCTGAACAAAAGGAGGACCCTGAACTACAGACGCAGGCTTGGAGCAAACGTCCAGTGCGGTTGGCTCTTCGCCTTAGCGTCAAAAAGACTGTGTATATGATGACCGATATGAATGAGCCCGCCACCATACAGACTGGTGGTAGTGACCTCCCGAGAACCGTCTAGTTCAAGTATTTAGGCTCAACACTCTCAGCCGATGGGACATGAAGTCGTCGCTCGCGTCAACGCTGCATGATTGAAGTGGCGTTCGATGACGGGAGTGTTGTGCGATAAGAAGATCCCGGATTGTTTCGAATCGAGGGTGTATCGAGCAGTCGTCAGTCGCACTGTATGGTGCAGAATGTTGGCCAACCATCAAGGAAGTCGAACGCCGCCTGAATGTGATGGAGATGAAGATGCTACGATGGATGACCGGTATCACACGTGTAGACCGCATACGCAATGAAAAAACCCGAGAGCGGCTCGGCATTGCCACGATTGTTGACAAGCTCTGCGAAACCCGCCGTAGATGGTACAGCCACGTTCTGCGTGCAATCAAAGACACCGTGAAGAAAGAAGAAGAAAGAAGAAGGAAGAAAGAAGAAGGAAGAAAGAAGAAGGAAGAAAGAAGAAGGAAGAAAGAAGAAGGAAGAAAGAAGAAGGAAGAAAGAAGAAGGAAGAAAGAAGAAGGAAGAAAGAAGAAGGACGAAAGAAGAAGGAAGAAAGAAGAAGGAAGAAAGAAGAAGGAAGAAAGAAGAAGGAAGAAAGAAGAAGGAAGAAAGAAGAAAGAAGAAAGAAGAAGGAAGAAAGAAGAAGGAAGAAAGAAGAAGGAAGAAAGAAGAAAGAAGGAGGAGGAAAGAAGAAGGAAAAGAAAGAAGAAAGAAGAAGAAAGGCTTTTCTCATTCTCGTAGCATTCTCTTTGCGACATTTGACTTTTTGCTTGGAATTTCCATAGCTTCATCGCGATTATCTACAATGTTCGACTTGAGAAACGTAGCCTCGCTAACGAATCAGCAGAACCGAATATTTTTCGGTTCGCATCGCAAGGTGCTATTAGTGATTGGCGACATTCCCTATTGGTGATTGTTCATCGTTTAAAAAAAAGAAAACGAGAAATGAATTAGTTCAAATGTTAATACTGTTTCATATACGCTGTGATGTTCTGAAAAAGAAAGACGTGTTATATCCCGCTGCACTGCCTACTCACTTGCCTGCTCAAAGAGCAAAAAAGAAACGCTATGTGAAATATTTTAGTCTGTTAGAGTGTGGGTGCAGTAATTCTATAAACTTTTCTCCGGAGGATGTTCTCATAAAGGAACACGTCAGTTTTAATAGCTATCCCTCCACGTATTTCAGTACGTTCGTAAAAAGCCATCTTTTATTGTGCATCCCATCAACAACCGACCTGTAATTTCACACCTTGGATCGAAAATTATTGATTTGTGGAGGGAGGCTGATCCTGTGCCCAACGGCTTTAGCGAGAGCGAGGATAATGTCAACGTAATTATAATCACGGGTGAGTAACAGACTCAGACAATCGTGGCGTCGAACAGCAGACAGAACCACCATCGCTCCGCCTACGTTTTGAGTTGGGGAAGCGGATATCGACGTTCTGCTTGAGCAGAACGTGTTGCTCATGCCCTGGACGTGCTGCAATCCGCCGGGATACCCCAGACGTGCTGCCATTGAATTACTTCATGTTGAATTGAAAAACAAAAATTAAAAAATTCTTAATGTACGACGCACGTCAGCTGGATGTGCTAAGGAAGATCTTCAGCGCAAGTCTAAGGGCTGGAGTTGGAATTGGGTGTGTAAGATACTCAAAACGTAAAGTGCTTCCTCTTCCATGAGCAATATTTTTGCTAGTTTTTGTTATGAACCCACGGCGGTGTTGCTGCCTGGGCTGCCCCCCAGAATAGAACGTTGAACATCCAGCAATCTTCGCGCACATTCCAGCAGGTTTCGCTTAATTTTCGGGCGCGATTCGCGTAAAATCGAGCGTTTTTTGCTTATTTTCCGGAGGTTTACGTGTATTTTTTGGGTGAAATGGGGAAATATTAGGTTGGTGCATAATTGAAGCGGCTTTTTTGCCACTTCTTTTTCCCGATGAAAATTGAAGCTTTTCAAATGGTTTTTTTAATGAAAACAATTTTCTCCTTCCACTCATTGAAGGTGCTATCGAAAATCGCACTCACATCTGCCATATTATGCTCTATCAACTCGCGAAAAGTTGTGATGCAGCACAGTCATTCTGCGATCTCAGCGAGCCTTTCAAGGATGGACCAATCAGCAAGGCTAAGTTGAAAGATTGTTCCTATTCATACGGTACGAGATTCACAGATGGAGAAAAAAGAGGTTGGCATTCAAGTTCCAAGCACCAGGAAGTTTGGGCAGCCTGGAAGGGGACGAAGGCTTGACATCGCGAATGCTGTCTGAACTCTTCAATATGGACCATTCGACCACGGTTCTTCTTCTCAGAAGGCTCTGAAAAGCATGGAGATTGGCCAAATGGGTCCGCACGAACTCTAGACAGGAAAAATGTTCGAATTTCCAACGATTTTCTGTAGCAAAACAAGCAGGCTCTATTTCTGAGGATTCTCGCCAGTCGAACCTCCTTCTCTTCCACGGCTGCCAAAAGTTCCTGGTCGTCAAAATTTGATCGTAGAGGTTTTCCTTCTTCATTTGTAGGATTGCACCTCCCTACTTGGACTAGTTAAATATCATTCGACTTGACTTTGTTGATTTTTCTTCGGCTAAAATTTCGTTGAGATCGCGGAATGACTGTGCTGATTACATGAGATACGTTCCCCACCTGCGTTGCGGCGGCCGCGAGGGGATAGAGCCTAGACAGGGGGGTGGTGGGTGGAGGCAGAACAGGGACCCATTTGTAACTGGAGACGCAGAGAGCGAGAGGACTCGAGGTGCACGGCAAGATCTGGTCGTACTTGGGGAACGTATCTCGTGCAACCGACTGTGCTGCAGTCCAACCTTTCCCGAAGTGGTAGAGCATGAGATGATGAATGTGAATATGATTTCCGATAGCACCGTTTCTAAGTGAAAGAAAAGGATTATTTACATGAAAAAAAAAACTGTTCAAGAAGCGTTAATTTCTAACGAGAAAAAGAGTCGCGAAAAAAAAACCGCATTAATTATGCACCAACCTGATACTTTGGAGAAAAAATAAGCGGAATCTGCTCAAATTCTGTCATCTGAACAGATGTGAAGAAGCAGCATCTCTTTGCAGGATCGGGGATAGCCACGAGGGCACGTGGAAGAACGCCTGCCAGGGACGTAGGGGGACGTCTGCGGTATGTGGAGGGTACGAGCCCCGCGATTTGGGGTCAACCCCTAGGTACAACTGGGGGTGGAGCCATTTCCACCTGCAGTCAACCCCCACGATTGATTGAGGAACTTGTATTATGATGTGTAAACAGGGTCAAGCGTGATGATGATAGAAGGCCGACCCCCATACAACCCACCCTCCCCCTTCTCAGCCGCCAAAAATACGACCCCCTCCCACGCTCCCCCTTTCGGACAGAAAATTTCAAATGAGGTGAGAAATGAGAACGAAAATACAGACACTCGACTTCAAAATCAAACGTTATAGCAGCAGGAGGAGTAGCCACCGCGTACACCGTCGAGGGTTCGATCCCCTCTCTATCCAGAATTTTTGCAAAAAGTTGAAATGTACACGGTTGGCGAATATCGCTCTGAAAGCGTGAGTTCAGACTCATTCAAGCGATTTGCTTCAAATTTGTCATGAAGAATGTCGATATACGTCATTCACATAGTCAAGGGTTCGAACCCCTCCGAGGCTAAAATTTTTGCACGACTTCAAATAACGTGCGCTTGTAGTGGGCTCGAGAAAGTCGAAAGTAGTGTACGAAAGGACACTATATCGAGCTGCAAGACTGAGCAGGACGAGCAGTACGAACGTGCAAAAACGTCCACCTAAAATTTTGGCCCACTCAGAGATATGGTTGTAGATGGACCTGAATAGCAGGAGATTTAGCCTGTTGAGGTGCCGATCTTTTTTCAGTTTTAAATAGTCGAAAGATTGCGCTTTCAAGCTGCATAGCTCCTTTTTTCCGCGTTTGCCTCCATCGTGATTCAAGTCCATCGATGAAAACATGTAAAAAAGGCTATTTTTATCGACAAAACCTCATCTCCGTAATTCCCGTGCTGAATCTTTCCTTTTGGACTTGGAGATCTGAAACTCGGAGATAAAGCACAGTTGGGTGGGCTCCACAGAATGGCTATTTGTCGGTTCGCAGAACTGTGTAGAACTGCCAGTACGAGAGTGCAAAATTTTTACCTAAAATTTTGACTCGCTCTGAGGCATGGTTGTAGTCGGACACCCATTGCAGAGGATCTAGGCGCTCAGGTACCGATTTTTTTCCAGTTTTAACTTGTCGAAGGTTTGTGCTTTTAGGGCGCATAGATCCTTTTCCTGCAGCTAGCTAAACCGCGATTCATCTCCATCGATAAAAACGTGTAAAAAAAAGGCCATTTTTATCGACGAAATCTCGTCTCCGTGATTCTCGTGCTGAATCTTCTCTCTTGAACCTTGAGACCTGAAACTTCGGAGTAAAGCACAGTTGGGTGAAGTTCATAGAATGACCTTTCATTGGCCCGCAGGACTGGGTAGGACTGGCAGTAGAAACGTGCAAAAATTTTCACCTGAAATTTTGACTTGCTCTGAGGCATGATTGTAGTTGGTCATGGATAGCAGGAGACCAAGGCGGTTGATGTTCCGAATTTTTTCTCAGCTTTGATTAGAAGGAGTTTTGTGCTCTCAGGCAATGTGGTTTCCTCTTCCGCAGTTGTCATCCTTCCTGCTCCGATCAAGTCGGTAAAAAAAAAGTAAAAAAAAGCCATTTTTAACAAGTAAACATCATTTCCGTAATTCCTGTGCTGAATCTTTTCTATTGATGCTGTGGAGCTGAAACTTGAAAGCAGAGCACAGTTGGGTAGATTTGATAGTATGACTTTTTTCGGTTTCCAGGGGTGAGCAGGACTGGCGGTACATATGAACAAAAATGACCATCCGATAATCAGTCTCGCTCGGTGGTCTAGCAGCAGTACTACTAAAAGTAGTACCCGAATTCTCTACCACAACCACGATCCCTCCTCTCTATGACCCCCCTCCCCCTTTATCCGCCCACCATACGACCTCCCCCCATTGATAATTTATCAACACACGCTTGACCCTGTGCTTGTTTGACGCGTGTGCCCGCCATAGCAGGATACTACGTAGCAGGAGAGCGGATGGCGGTCAAGACGTACGCTGCGACGCTACCGCGCCGCACGTGTGCGCTTTTCAAGTTCAGGTTATTTCTACAAATTCTACGCACTAAATGACATCGGTGGCCACCTTTTCAAACTTTGAAGGTTCCGATAACACTCGTGTGTTCCACTCAAGCTCAGAAAAGTTGTCCATGTCCACCAGAACTGCTCGTACCCTCGAAAGCTACAGCCGCGACGCTCACATGAATCGACCAATCACAGACCAGCAGCATACCTCCTGTCACCCATGGAGAGGGCACCGCGGAAAATTTTCAAGCTAATACGCGGAAAGAATGGTGGTGCCTGTTTTAATCACGAGTCCAACGGTAGTGTAGGCATTGCACTTTATCTCATTGGGAATATTTCCAAATCGTATATCTTCACCTCCCCAGGCTCATAAAAATAATTGAAAAACTAACATTCGAAATGCATATATTTTCGACTCTTTCTGTTGTTAAAAAGTAGTCGTAATGTTGCTTAATATTTGTAAACCTTCGACGAAGTGATAACAGCATAAAATGTTACAACATTAGCAAACATTATAATAGCCCATTTAGATTTCGTGTTTCTACTGTCACTGATGAAGATTCGATTCCGTGTTGTGGTATGGCCGTAGGTACAGTGGCCATCGAAACCGATGCGTTTTCCGCAGACTCGGGAATCACGCAAATGCACAAGAAGCGATGCCATAATAGAAAAATAGGGATTTTTTGGTACTTTTGTTCTATTTGATTTCAACTATCAAGGAAATTAACTAACAAGCGAGAAAACCGTTTGTTAAACTATGGACGGCTTTCGAATATGCATCAGTGTGGTTCTCGGTGAAGAAACGGTTATGAGCACTTCTCCTAACCTCACCGTTTCTTGCCAAACTCAGAATGCAATATCACTCGAACCCACCTTATGCGTCATTTGAAGCTTTCGTGCAAAAAAAAAACTCTTAAAACCAGTCAATCAGTTTATTGCTGTTTTTGTGAAAAACCAACAAATTTTTTTTAAAAAGAAACCTTGGAAACTGATGAAATGGTCAGTGTTAACTTATGTGCGGCGGCTCGAGCAAATCAGTCCGTAGTC
The DNA here is from genome assembly GCA_037903475.1 of Ancylostoma caninum. NCBI lineage: Eukaryota > Metazoa > Nematoda > Chromadorea > Rhabditida > Ancylostomatidae > Ancylostoma > Ancylostoma caninum. The sequence continues at coordinate 3,563,335 of JBAJFG010000111.1, forward strand.
AGCCAATTTAATCGCCTCAAAATTCTCGTTTCAATGTATCCCCGTTTTTCCCTTCTATCGCAGTGCACTCCCGAAAATGTGCTTCCAGTGAGCAGTGATACACTCTCATCCCTTCATTTGTATACGATGAGGTTAAGTGGGCTTGCGTAAACATTGCTCTCTCGCTAATACGAGGGCATAAGTCGCCACTCTCACCACAATCGAATGCGGAGTTCGTTCTTTTATTCATGTGCTCCTGATCTTCAAATAACTCACAGGTACCCAAAAGTTTTCGGCCTCGATCACTCAGCGGCGGATGCAGAAAGTGGGCGGGAGGGGGGGGGGGGCGTGGGAAGAAAAGTGGGGTCTCCGCCGTTCTGGGGACCCAGACGATATTAAGATTTATGAAAATATTAGTTATAATAATAAATAATTAATAAAATCATGTCAAAAATAATAATCAAATTTCAGTCTAACGGTAACCGCTCATAATTGTTTTCGCTAACCTAGCCAATTCTTTCTTCCCCAATTTGAGGTCAGAGCTGACCTCTGTGACTCCTCGTATCAAACTGCACACCGCCCGTACTGAGACTCGGAGCTCTTCCGAATTCTCCTAATAATACCGGTGTACGTGATGCACCTGGTAGTGCATACCACAAGAAAAGAATTTTGCTTTTTTCTTGCTCGAGCAACAGTATTCTCACGGGATTTCATGGTGGGTGAAGATGCGTTAGGAATCCCACAGTATTAGAACAGACAGTAGAACTCCAGTCTTTGTAGATTCAACTGGAAAAGATCTTCTGAAAATCAGGGAAGTTCATAATACAACACAGCAGCGAAATCTCTTACCGTGATTTTTGCAAAAATAAGCCAATTCTGTTCTTACTTAATCAGAATGGCTAAAAAAGACGTATTAATAATAAGTGCCCTCAGATGAACTGTGAAATCCCATGTGCGGACCAACAAAGCAAATGTTCTCGTGGTAGTGGTTAGTACCTCTCATTTCAGATCGTTCAACTCCATCAAACTTGGAGCGACATGAGGCTACATGTACATGCCTATGTTTCATGAACCCTAGCACATCTTTACCCTCCATAAAATTAGAGGAAATGCTGCTGCTCGATCAAGAGAGAAATCCAATTTTTTTCTCGTGGAATGCATTATCGGATGCATCGCGACTATCGGTATTATATGGACAGTTCAAAAGAGCCCGGGCTTCAGTACAGCCGCACCTGTTTAGCTTGATGCGGAGAGTCACAGGAATCAGCGTTGATCCCAAATTGGGTAAGAAAGAATTAGCTATTTTGGCGAGAACACTTATGAAGGGTAACCATAAAGCATGGGTAAAGCATGGGGTGCGATCTAGCATTCCCAAATACGTACCCTCCCCCCCCCCCCCTCCTTTGCTCCCAACCATTCGTAAGCCACGCCCCCATCACGTAACAAAGCCAAAAAGAAATTAAATTGATTTCATACAATCTTGTAAACCGCACTTGTTCTCTTGATAGAAATTCTTTCGATAAGGCAAGAAGTGAAGAAACATTGCGCTGGAACGATATGCCGGCAGTAACGCTGATATTCGCCATGCAGTTGAAGGCATCATCCAGCCAAAAAAGTTCGATTTGCCGTGATCTAACATGTTTGGCCTTAGCGTCTGTGACGTCACGGCCGTAGAGCTCCCGCACTCAACGGCCTTATTGATTTTCTTGATTCTCTTTCGTAAGCCACACTATTTTTCTTCTCTGCTCCCTCCCGCGGTTTCTACGGTTCAGGCGCGTTTCTTGGCCACTCTCGAATACTGTAGAGTGCACCACAGGGCAGGTGCGATACGGGTGCGATACACCTTCTCCGCACCTGCCCTGTGGTGGAAGCTACAGCAATCCCTTTCGCAATGGGGCACGGAGTCGCGTAGGAGCACGAAATAGCTCCACAGAGGGTTTCAGGTGAATTTCGGTGCAATTCTTGCAATTTCAGGCCGATTCAACGTGCGCGACTTGCAAAAGTGGTGTAAAATATAGCAAATTTACTGTATCTTTTTCCCGTTGCAAGCAATTACATTCACTAATTACTGCGTCTGTTACTTATTACTATTACTCTGTGTTGATGTACGTACCGTTTTTCCGTGGTGGGAAATTTTTGAAGCAACAGCAGAGATCATAGAAGTGAGGAACATCTTATCCACAGCTCGATTTATGTGTTAAGACCTGGACGCCATTTCCTTCACAGTGCAGAACGAGAATCAAGCATAAAGAAAGAACGCAACATACCCGGGCCGCCCCCCCCCCTTCGCTTTCTCGCCTTGCTCCTCTAAATACGTAGGGGTGGTTTGAAATACCGCACCTGTGCTTTACCCTGCGGGTAACTGCTAGATTGACCTCATGTAGACCGGGCACATCACAATTATTGCACCGTGAACGCACATATTCTACTAGAATTGAGTCCATTCTACTACAATATATTCACTCGCTGTCAGTTTTCATCCATGATAGCCTTTTTGTGTCCGTTAATGGAGACTACCAAATCATAGACTCGGACGCTTAATAATAAAAAAATTTTTCTTCTAAAAAATCGCCCACAGAATGGCTGGGTTTTAACATTTTTCCATCATGATTGAGAATATACAGCTCTCATAAAAATTCGAACTTCTAAGCTCTTTGTTAGCAGAAGTTATGGTGGAATGTTGAAAAGGCTATATAATTTTGAGCGATAAAATATTATATATATATATATATATATATATATACATATATATATATCAGTGGCGGACGCAGAAAGTGGGCGGGAGGGGGGGCGTGGGAAGAAAGGTGGGGTCTCCGCCGTTTTGGGGACCCAGACGGAAAATAAAATTAATTATAATAATAAACAATAAATAAAAAATATATTAAAAATAATAATAAAAATAAACAATTAAAAATAAACTAACACAAGATTTTTATTTGTATTGTAAAGTAATTTCGAAAATTTCCCCCGCCCCCCCCCCCTGCGTCCGCCACTGATATGGGAAAGAAAGTGGGGTCCCCACCGTTATGGGTACCCAGATGGAAAATAAAATTAATGAAAATTTTGATTATAATAATAAATAATGAATAAAAATAATAATAAAAATAATATTAAAAATAAACAATCAAAAATAAATTAATACAAGAATTTCATTTGTATTGTTAAGTAGTTTCGAAAATTTGGCGACCCATTCTCGGGAGGGGTGGGCCCCCGCCCCCCCCTCTGCGTCCGACACTGAAGAAATGAAGATCTTGTATTTGTTTTTTTAATTGTTCATTATTATTTTTTAAAGTAATTTTCCGTCATCATTTATTATTACAATTAATATTTTTACCTCTTGTGTAAATGTTATGTGGATAGATGTTGACTCTTTCACCTACTATTTGGTTCGGCTGAGGCGCCCTTTCAATTTTTGAACGGATTCTAGAAGCTGAGCCATAGATTCTGCCGATAAAGTGGCCGATATGGCAGAATGCATCAGCATTCCCGTGAAGCTATGCTTTTTTTTGTTAATAGCAAACAGGGGATCTGATTTGCACAGTTGAGTTTCTGCAGTAATTTTTCTTATCCGGTCTACGAACGCGATGAAACAAAGCAGCATAGTACTAACGTACTTCTCTGGAGAAGACCCACAAAAATTTGGGCAAAACCTCAGCTTCAGGTTCCATTCATTACCACTGGTCCTGAAGTTGCGCTCTTCTCTACTCATTACTTGGTTGCCGAGGCTTCAAATGCTAGCACTGAATTCGCTACTCATATGCAGTCGATTAATAGCACAAAGTGCCTTCTCGTTTTTTTTTCATAAAGCACCCAAAATTTCTCCTGGCTATTGAAGGCTTTGAAGACCCAGTATTGTACGAAGTTTAATCTACGATGATTGCCTTGGATAATGTCTAAGGTGGTTTTAGAGAGCTCACGTAATTGCACAATTTCTGATGTCGAAGCCCGTCCAACACTGACAAAACATTTCCTCTGGGGCCGAAATCTTTTTTCTCTCACTGCATCAGTTCGTTGATCAGAGTTGGCTCCATTTTCGACCGATTTCCACTCCCTAAAAATTCTGCCCTCCTAAAGTTCGTGTTATAATGCGAAGAGACTTTCTGCTTGATTACAATGAGAGAACTTCCTCTTTGCTTGCAATTCAAGAGTATATTTGGATTCTGCTTTTTAAATCTCGTTAAAAACAAAGATCCACTAGTTGGTTCTCAACGGATGCTCTTTTGGTGATAGCCACAGTTTAACTTGAACAAAGTGAATTCTTGTCTAAGAGGGCGAACTGAACCCTAGGAAATTTCGGAGATTAGCCGAAAAACTTCTTCCTACATAACGCTCTTAAAATCGTAGCTGAAAGTGGAACAGTAATGCTTCTAAAATTGTATTCAACCGAACGGATCAGGCAAGCGGAAGCCGAAAACCTTTTGATAACCATGTGTATCTAGCTGAATATCAAGAACCCTTTTTTTAATCACAGTTTTGTTTCGCATGTTTACATTTTGCTTGCCATATTTACTGAACTGTGACTCTTGTTCACAAACTTCTGCTATTTTGCTCACGACGAAGGCAGTGTTTAATCTTGCTAGTGGCCCTATGTGGAATTTTTGGGAGCCTCAACTTCGTGTGCAACATTTTACTGACCCTGCTTAGATATGGTTTCAGAGGAATGGTTTTTACTCAGATTTTAAAAATTTGTTATTCAATTATGCAATCGCATTTACTTCATGATAGTAAATTGCGAATGCGCTTCCCTGTTTGAATGAACAAGTTCCTTGTTGCAGTTGTCAAATATTTGATAAGTCCTGAAACAAGGGCTTATGGCGCAACCTCTGATGTACGAATTATCAAATGCTTCTTCATTGTTGATTTTTAGTAAAATTCATAAGAATACCTGTCAAAACTTTAAAATTTCCTTTACGTGTTTCATTCCGTTAAAAAGAGAAAAACTACAGCCTGGCAGTTCCACATGCCAAACAAGAAATTTGGAGAATGCTTGCTGTGTCACCTTGTAGTTCCGTGCAACATTCGAATTTTTGAATATAATCTCGGGCTTGGGTAACTGAACCGAAGTTGTTTGTGAAGTCAATCAGGTCTATTTTAGCAGCAATCGAAGCTATTTCAACAACTCTCCAGAATTGAACTTACAGGGTACGTAGGGCTGTAATTCACAAATTTTCCTAAAACGATATGCCCAGGAATACGGAATTGATAGAATTCGTATGTTCAATTCTGCTTCAACTTTCATTGTGTGCTCCGGAGTTGCCTTCTTAGCATAGCTTTTCAGGATGTATTTCCATGTCTGAAAACTCGATGGTCTCAATTTCTTCTATTCTGTTTTGATGCTCTGTGAATTTCAGCACCGCATCACCGCGTTCTTGCGTCCTATGTGGACTACAACCACCCCTCTTTCACCCACATTCCGGTAAATCCTAATAGTAAATTCTAGAAAACAAAACAGGTCGATGAGAACAATCAGAAATTAATTATTTTTTGTACATGATGGCACACAAAATCCCTGATCTTTGATGGCAAATGCCGTTCTGGAAGCAGCAAAGTGTTCAAGGAATAATAAGAAACTATGATAGGCACTCCACCATTTTTTGTTTCCTCTGTTTTTCTGGGGATACATTTTGATTTGCATAAACGAATGGGACCACTGTGCAGCTGGGAATGCTAGCAGTGTTTGCACATGTGCTTGCCATCTAATAGCTACCTGCCCGTCTATGATTAAGAAGCAAGGTCGTCAGGCAAATTTTCGTTTCGATCCACACCGATGCGTAGTTCGAACGCAATTGAGTAACAGTTTTAAGACAACCAGAGCATAGAAGATATGATGAAGAAAGAGCGACTAGAATAAATATCATCTACTGTAATAGGTCAAGCGGAACTCCCTCAATTTTTTTTAATTTAAGGGCCAATATCTGCACGTGTAATGCGAGATCCTTGAGGTACGTATGTGTGAATGCATTAAGCGGCTCCCCGTACATTTTCATATACAGAAAGCTTTTGGTTAGGTAAAGTCATTAAATATGCATACATAAACTTTAGGTCTCCTCTGCAGCATACGAGTCTCCATACGAACACACATATATGTATGTATATAGTGCCACAGCGATTGAAATGCGATACGTTCGATGGAGCACCACAGCGAAGGATTAGGGGACAAGCTGCGTTTGTTAACATAACACAATCATGTACAGAAGGATGTGAGTCCTCCGACGAAATATTCTTGTATTTTTTGTTTGAGAGCTAGTTTGCATCAGCAATCACTGAGCATGCGTCTCAGTGACACTGTTCCTAGAAAAACAAAAATGAAGCGGAAGGAGCATGCGCTTGATGGAATTTCTAGTTCATCTAGTTTGTTGTTCACCTTTTTTGAGAAATCAGCGACGAAGTGCCGGCTCGTGGCTGACGATTCAAATTTTACTACTTGGTGTGGTGCGCACTCCGCCCCTCCTTCCTGTGGCCTTCCTCTCTAATGAGGCGGACCCAGCGCCCTCACGCATAAGCTCTTCTCCTCCCACTCTCGCCGTCCTTACCCGAAAACGAACGCTCAAACTTTCCCCTATGCTCATCTTTTTTCATCTTGCTGTTGTTTTTTTATAGTTTCCCCTTCCACTGATGCAAGTACATTCTTGAGCGACTAGTGTAAGGTGTTTGTGTTGGTAGTCACCGTGTACACATCACGGATGCCAAAACCTGAGTGGTTAGATTAGGAGACTCGTTCGGATACCTCCGACAATTTTCTTTTTGAACATTCTCGCATCCTATATAGCATATGATCGCCATAAAAAAGCACATCCCCAGTAAATTATGATTAATCCAACGTCAATGAAACTCTGCTTATCATACTCACTTCATCCTGTTTTTAATATCTTTTTTCTCATTTGTTACTATTCGCCGTTGCTATTCTATCATTATTATTCACAATTTGATACTTTCTCCTAGCTCTCGACTATAATGTGGTATTCGGCCGTTAAGATGACAATGTTGTCGTCTAAAGACGACAACTGACTACTGGCTAGCATTCTCCTCAGCGCATGCGCCATTTTACTAGGCATATTGACTTTGACGATATACCCTTTCCTTCTTGGCCAGAGGTCGGTGTTCCTGCTTATGGCAACGTTTGTAAAAGTGTTTCCTTGTACTACAGCACGATCTCTTACTTCAACAGTCTAGTGGGTCCTTGATTTTCTTGCTAAAACGGAGGCACACGTAGCAAGGAGTCGAGTGAGTTTTCTAAAATGCCGCCTCGTACCTGAATTGCGTGTGGCAGGAGCAATAATCGGGACCCCGGCCCACCGCCTCAAATCACGCATAAGTGCATGCCGACTCGCCAAAAGCTCCACTTCGTTTTCGCAAGCTTCTCCTCAGCTCCCCTTCCCACCGCCGTCCCCATTCAATCCCATCCATTTGTAATCCTTGTGAGCCATGATGTTCATATATGATACGTACCTTTTGCTGTTCATGGGGCCTAAATCCATTAAATAGAGATTTCACCCATACATTGTGCACGGAGCGCCTCAAACGACTTACTGGCCTCTCGTTCGCACTTGAGCGCATTCTGCTTAGCAGACATCGATGGAGCAAAAACAACGCGTGCCCGTTGCTCATGCTTAACACCACATTTCCTATCGTTGTTCTGACCCTTAGGATACATTTTCTTACTCATTTTTCAGTCTGAATAAGTTCTAATTCTCTCCAACTTGATTTTTCCTCGCTCTTCTCTTTCCAGTCAAGATGTATCGATCGTCAAGCCACCGCTCGCATCCAAGCCGGCCAATACCTCCAGCTGAGTACATTTTCCTCTGTAATCCATATCTCTATTCTACTATTGTTGGTGTTAATTACTCAGCACATCTGGGCTCCTTCACTTTTGAGGAATAATGCGAAAATTCTTGTCGATTTGCGTCTTTGTTATGACATCGTATATTTTGGAGTATTGACGCGCATCCCCAGAGCAAGGCAGATATCTCGTCGAGGCTCTTGCAAAAACATCGTTTTCGAGACATCTAAGCATTTGCTTCTTGTTTGTTGAAAGTTTGTTAACTTTTTGCTGCAGTAACGTTCGTAATTTCATCAATTCTTCCAACGGATTTTCCATGGGAAGATCTCATTTTTCTCACTCGGCTTTCCCATGAGAACTTTTCTGGTAACACTTTCCTCCTCGATCCTATCTTTGCAGACCATAAACGTGTCGCTAATGAGGTGCTTCGTCTGTATAATCGCTGTGGTGGTTCGATTTGGCATCGCCCAGGACTCGACGGTACTAATTACTCGGATAAAAATGGAAATCAATCGCGTTGTTTGGATGTATGCAGTCTATTTACGCCTAGCGCCAGCGTTCTACTTAGTGTGCAGTGTTATATGGGATGGATAGGCAGTCGAAAACATCTTAGATCCAGAAACAATTATTGGCAGGAATTAAAAGAAATGGTAGTAATGTCACTCTCACTTGTTCACATACCAATTTATAGGAAGCTTTTCAGACTCACATGAAAGATTAGCCTAATCCCTCATCCGAACCTTTTTAACGTCAGCGAATGCAAATAAAATTTCAGCGAATGCAAATAAAATTTTCGATCAGCGCATAGCAAGAGTAAAATTTGGACAAATCGTTTGCTTGCAGTATCTCGGTAGTTGTTATCTTAGATAAGCTAGTTATTATGCTGTAGAGTAGACGCTTTGTAAGTGTAAGTATATGTATGTCTGTTGCAACAAGTGAGTCTGGATGGGAAAGTATTTGGAACAGCCCCCTGATGTTCGATGAACTGCTCTTGAGGCATGCAAGTTTCAGTGCAACTACGTCGGATTAGTCAAGTGCTTCATAAACATCTTGGATGAATGGGCTTGGACATTGTACGAGCTGAAGGACAACGTTGTTACTATCACTTCAGACCAGTGCGTTCATTTGAAGGAGCTGGATAAGTGCATAAAGGTGAGAAACATTAGTTTCTGTGAGGTTATCATATGTTCCTGCTTTTGATATTGCTACTGTATGTTTTTCCTCCTTTCACCACTCAGTCATGTTATGATTACGTTTTTCTCAGAAATTTTTAACAAGTTTTTAACATCGTTGCGAAAAGATAGTGGTGCTCCTGAAGTACTCACTTCCTCGCTGTTTTTTTTTTGCGCTCTAGCTGCGGAAGCCATTATATAGCTTCTATTTCAGAGAGACTACGTAGAACACTACAGTTATTCATTTAGGCAGATGTTTGATGACGGAGATTAGGGAAGAACGTTTCTTCCTAATTTGCAACGAAACTAACGTCGTACTGATGTTTTCAAAATTTAACTGGATGCAGTGTTTGTTCATGGTTGATGAGAATTTATTTTGAAAATTGTCTCCTAGAATGCTGCATTGCAGGAACTCAAGTGTTTTGATAGTGAAAACCATATTCTGAGATTTCCTTTCTCCTCCTTTAATCCACCATCATCCCCTTGATGCTGGATCCTATGTAGAATAATTCATGAGTTCACTTCTGTCACTGCCATGTTTCCTTTTTCCTATTCAAATAGCCATGGAATACCTAGATTTGACGGTATCGATAACTCTTGAGCCTGCACTAAGTACTTCTAAAATACCTACGGCGAAATTTTATTATAGTCGAGCATAGGACCTCCCAAAACTGGCACATTTTTCAAATCTCAACTAATTTTCAAAGCAACTCATGCAGAACTTCTCGTCACATGAGTCAAAGTAGCTTTCAACGGTCGACTAATGCAACTTCTGACCGCCCAATTTCTGCTTGGAGGGAGGCTTTCTTTGGTAACTACCTTGGCTAAGCTCATGAGGACAGCACGTGTTTGGTAATATTAAGTCGGTTCTGCCCTAAAAATCTCCTGATCAAAAATTTTACTTCAATTCTGTCTATAGGGGATATTTGATAAGATGATCTAAAAAATCACACTTATGTTGTGTAGTAAGGCCAGTATTGTGCGACCACGATAGGCATACTGTCGCGAAGCATGAAAAAAAACGTAAACATTGTTAGGGAAACTGCAATTTGCAGAGTTTCGAGAAAAAAAGAGTGGAGCTGGTCAAACCGGAAAATTTTCATTACATGTGTACAGCCAAAACTGGGTTTTTCCATTCCTTTCATAATGCATTGACCTTTGCCATAAGGAATCACTTTGAAGGCAGAACTCACGATAAAAAAAAACGTCGTCTATTTTTCTATCGAATTCTACTCTAGAGGCTACTCCTGTGCCAACAGTAGAGAAAAGGCCATTCAAAAGGACAAAGTTACTGAGAAATACTGTTGTATATTGCCAACGTATGTCCATGTGTACGATTTTTATCGCGTGAGATGAATGAGGCCGTCGGGGGCGGGAAGGATCGTCGCTATCGGAAAATCCTGACCGACCTTGTATCAGCTGAGAAACAGCCGCACACGGTCAGAGAGAATGGGGCGGGGTTGAGCATGGCGGGCGCATTTGTACATGCGTACGAGTTTTATTACTTGATTAACTGCATGATTGGGAGTGATTCCTTTTGTAGTTACGCTCCAGCTGATGGCACCTTTGGATTAAGCACAAATGCAAGAAAACTTTTCTCAGCGTAAGTGCTGCCTTTAATACTTTGTTCAGTAATACGGAAATGGCGCAGATTAAAGAGATTTGAATAATTCACCCGAAAACAGTTTGCATAACTAATGCGCTGAACAATCATCTAAGGTCGCTGACCGCAGCGGCTGTGAATTGAAAATAAGCAGATTAGACGGCACACTGCTTTGCTGGAAGGTCAGCTGTATGGCTTGCTCATTTACTAGACGCGTAGGCATGGATCGTTGGTTAAAGAGGGCATGCTTCTTCTCAGCGAAACTAAGCGTCGACTGCATCGGCAAAGACAGCGCCCTAGAATAAAAAGTGGTACTCTTGTGGAGCCAAATCTAGTAAATGCAGTGGGTGGGGCAGCACTTACCAGCTGAGCGATGATTACGTTTCCTTAACTTGTTATGTAGTATGCGATAGAGCGTAGTCGTAAAACAAAATTATTTTGCCTTTAATTCTAGCCTAATTTGGTCGCTCTTCTGAGACTACATTTATAGTTGCTGCATGTCAAATTCGATGCTGCCATATAAATCGAATGTAGAGAGGAGAAAAGAAATCTTGGCAGATAGCGAATGCTCATGTTTTGCCGTCGTACCACCCGAAGAAACTGCGTTTCTATCTTTGCCGCATCGAGGCAATTTCGTGAAATTTCGGGACAACGCATCAAATTTGATGCGCGGCAACCATGAATTTCCCCTTCCCTGCATTTCAATGCCGAGTTCAAATTGAATAAATGTTTTCGGTAACCCCAGGTTTTAGCGTGTCATAATACAAAACCCCTTCATGGTACCATCTCAGACAAATTTCTGGAGGGATCGCAGAAGAAAATCGCAAGGACCGAACGGTGACCTGCGGTTCTTTCGGATGCCTTTTGGGGTCTTTTCGAATACCTGCTGCGGTTCTTCTGGATAGCTGCTGCAGTCCTTTAGAATAGCTGTTGCGGCTCCCCCTAATAGCTGTCGTAGTTATTCGGAATAGCTGCCGCGGTTCTTCCGAATAGCTGCGGCGAATATGTGTTGCGGCGTGCTTGCATAGCTGCATGGATGCGTACGCCAATTCCTCACTGACATTTTCTACACCAAGTGCAGCGCTGATGATCCACCATAGGAAGCGGCTGCATTCAGAAATAGCGATTATCATGGAGACTACAGCAATTACAGTCCGATGTCTCTAAAAGGCGCAATTCTCACCTAAGTCGAAGACACGCACTTTCTCTTGGCCACAAGAATGTTTAACTTCGTATTTGAGACAAGTATGATAACTCACTCTTCCTCTTCTGTATGCTGCCGAAGTCCTTCCGACTTTCTGCTGCGATTCTGCCGAACCAGTCCACCAGGAAGCCGAAGACCGCAGCAGAGAACGATCCGCTGTGGTCCTTCCGAATCTTTGTATCTCTCGCTTTTTAACCACATGATCAAGAGCTCTTTCTGCTGCGGTCCTTCCAACAGTTCGTCTGAGATCAAGTGAGAAATATTGCCATGTAAGGAATTGGACATTTTCACACCGGAAAAGTCATGGTACTTGCATTTATTCATCTCCATTTCTTGTTAAATCCCCATTTCATGCTCATACGATGGGTAAACCACGGACGGATCGCCGCTTTCCTGATTTGTTAGTGCAGCGAGGACCCAGCATACTGCAGTCCCAAAATACATAATTGATCCTCAATCTATAGACCTTATTAGAGGACAGATGAACACTTCAAGGCCACAGTTCGCACGCTAGGTCGTTCGAGCACCATCATCCAAGAGCGGGAAAATCGAGCGGTCCATAGATAATTCACCCGTCTGTTCTATTGTATACGACTCACAGCGTTTAATGGAATTAGGGAGTGGGGGTAATGACGTCGCTTCGGAGGAGGCATGATCCCACGCGACTCATCCCACTGTTGAATTAGGGGCGCGAAATGAAAGAAAACTAGGAATAGCGCAGCTAGCCAGTAATCACACCTTGACATTCTAGTAGGAAGAAAAACTTTAGGGAACGTAGTTGGTGAAGTGGGCACATTTCTATCCACCAATCCTCAATACTACTAACATTGATGCATATGCCTTCCTTTAGACACGGACAGATAATTGTAATCCTCGATCAACAGCTGCTCGATCTGCATGGGGTCCAGCTGGCCTATTTTAGTCGCAAACACGATGAATGGCAAATAATAAGCCATTCTTGTCATAATGCGACTCCCTCTGTCCAAGCAAAAAAAAAAAAAAAACAAATTCAACTAAATGTGCTTGTGATTTTCTTATGCTCATAATATAATATATAATAATAATATAATATATAATAATATCATAATATGCTCATACAATTTCCTTGTGCTCGTGATCCACCATTGTATAGCGCACTTATGTGCATGTAAATAAATAAATAAATAAATAAATAAATGCCAAACGAAACAACAAGCAAGTTGTTCCTTCGATACGGCAGAGTAAACCTGCGATGTTTAAATAGCCATTGCGCTGCAAAATCGAAACGATTTTTTGCTGAGTAGCTGCCGTCGGCGTGCTCACCTCACATCACCTCATGCATTCACACTCACTCACAAATCGATTTCATGTTACTTGCCGCTCGCGAAGAGGGACTTCTTGCCATGATAAGTGACCTACAGGATAAAGTTATAATCTTAGTAAGGAGGTTGCCGAAAACTGAACAAACAGAGAATTTTCTTGTACTTGTCCAAATCTTCGCTTTTCAAGGAATCCAAACGCAATAATGTCCATGAAGTCCAGTCCTTATTCGGGCATACATCCGAAGACTGAAATTCACTTAGCGGAAAAATACCTATTTGCCTGGTTCAAAGAGGTTTCAGCCTCCTTATGTTGGAGACATAGGTACTTGTTGTATAATAGAAGGAAAAGTGATTAATGGCAAGAACTAGTAGTTGAAGAAGTGTATTTGCTTGCCTGTTCCACCCTATCCCCTCAGTAGAATGGTTCAATTATTAATTATTCACAATTAGTCTTCAAAATGGAATTGAAAATTGCAATAGCTCTTTGATACCTCATTTTATTATTACTGTCAATTTTTTGACTACTTGACTTTTAAACTTTTAGTAATTTTTGTTTTTGAATTCCAGCGACGCAGAATTGCCTTTTGATGGTTGAACTGAACAGAAAACAACTATATATCAGTGAAATGCGAATGCAATGATCGATGAAATGAATTGCAGAAATGCTTAGTTAGAGGTGGGGGCGTGAAGAAAGAGCTGGTGTCTTGACGTACCTAGGCGGGTAAAGTTTCAAAAATGAAATTATTGAAAATAATAATATTAATGGTAAATTACATTTATGGAAATATTAGAAACGAAATAATGAAAAACATCAAGGAATCTTTGAAACGATATAATGTAAATAGTCAAAAATAAGCTGATGAAAAATTTTTAAAGAGCAGACCCTGGTCTTTCCTTTTCTCAGAATGTTCTTGAAAAATTCGGCTGTTCATTCTCGAATGGGAGAGGGCATGTGGAAAAAGAACTGGAGTCACAGCTACTATGGAAACCATTACGGGAAATAAAATTAATAAATTTTTATACTGATTTTGATGCTGAGGGATTAATAGTAAATATTTGAGATTAATAATAGAAATGAATAATTACAAATGAGCTGCTACAAAGTTTTGAGCTAGTTATAAAGCATTCCTGAGAAATCTTTGGCGATCTTTTATCGAGGCGATGGAGCTCCCACGCAGTGGCTATCGAACTCCATAAATAGGCTTGATTAAGCCCCAACTATGGCTCCCAAAACGTGGGAATTGATTATCCCACCCAAGCAATTTTTGAACGACCTCGTTCCCTGCTGTTACCAAAAACTGTTTCGTATGGAAAGCCTACGCTGAGGCTCAATCAGCGCTTTTGGCATCATCGGAAATCTGTCCTGTAGATTTTTTCTCCGCTATCCGGCACGTTTTCAAGACATCCAGCGCAATCAAACACATTGTGCAAACTTTATACAGAATGTGTTTGATTGCCCCAAAGCGATGTATTCACTGAGCTACTTCTTTTTTGTAGCCATGTTCGCCAAGATTCTTATATCGTTTATTCTCGACCACTGCTAACGTTTCGGCGATGTCGGTTTAAGGCAATTAAGGCAATAGTCCAATTAAGGTACACTATAAAAGGCAGTAGGAGTACAGTCCCCGATATTAGCGGTCCATCCATCCAGCATCTCAACGGCAGCGAAGGTGAGCACTGGCCGGACTGTGTGTTTTTCATTTTGTTTTTGATTTGGCTACTGACTAAATTACGTTCTGTACGGCGATGAGACGTTTGAGAGGGTAGTCATGCATATGCCTTCGACTCCCAGGCACTGACGAAGGCGACATCGCCGAAACGGTAGCCGTGGTCGAGAATAAAGGATATAAGAATCTTGGCGAATACAGCTATAAAAAAACATCTCGATTGTTTGTAAGAATAATGCCAAGATTTAAAGAAACTCGGACTTGGGATCTGTTGAAAAATGTATGCACCGTTTGAACTTCAATTAATCCAACAAAAATAAGAACAAACGTGAACTTTTCTGCCACGATACATCTAAGGGTTAAAGGCATTTAAAGTACTGATAGTGGTAACAATGCATTTCTGTGTCTGCATCTTAGGATTTATTGACGAACACGCATCGGCTGTGAAACACGCGACTGTGGAAATTACAAACACTCGCAACATCAAATACCCTTCCCTGGCTTGCAGTGGCGGATGCAAAAAGTGGGCGGGAAGGGGGAGGTGGCGTGCGAAAAAAAGTGGCGTCTCCGCCGCTTTAGGGACCCGGACGGAAAGTGAAAACAATAAAAATACTAATTCAAATAATGGATAATTCATGAAATTCAAATAATGATAAAAATAAACAAATAAAAGTAAACTTACACATTATTTTTATTTATTTTATGTCGTGGTTTCCAAAACTTGGCGCTCCCTCCTCAAAGCCTAAATCCCGCGTCCAAAGCCAACAGAATGCCTGATAGCGCGCGCGTGGATACGTTCACAATAGCCATTACAGTAAATAATGTAAACATCTTGAAAGTGTACCACTGGAAGGCATGTACGCCTCACCCAATGAAAAAGATTCCGAGCAATGCTTTATGTAGTATGGTGGAATACGATTGTCATTTCAATGTTGTTTGAGCTTCGAGGGATTCAGTGCTGCCCGAGAGGCAAATCGGATGTCGGATGAGGTCTATCGGATGAGCGTCGTTCGTCTGATGACAAATCATGCATAGCTCACTTCTGGTTGATGAATTTTATCGACATATGCGCCAGAACACCTCACCCAGAGAGATTCTGTCCGCGTTCACTCCTGCCACAAGACTTCTATACACAATGCGTTCTCGGTTTCGCATTTGAGAAATTCGGATCTCATTTGATTATAGACCTATGTGAGCGAATCGTAATTGTTTTGAGCGACGAAGAATCAATGCAAATTAGCTGCAGTTGGAAGTTGTTGCCACGCAAATATATACAGTCGTGGGACAGCAACACGAGGATGAGAGTGAATATACAGAAAGACTAATAAACTGGCGATGAACTCATGGAAATCTAGAATCCATATCTCAGACATGGAATGAGCTGTCAGAACGACACCTAAGAAGATGATAATGCACAATGTTCCCCTCCTTACTGTTAGCCTAACTATGCTCCTCTAGGAAATGCTAGCTAAAAAGGTAGTGTTTTCAGGAACATTTGCGTTTCTCCTTTAAAGCACTCTTTTGAAATGAGGCAACGTTTTCCTATACTCTTGATATAATTGCGCATTTCACCATTATAACACTAATACAGAGTTTTCACTGCAGGGACGAACAATTATTGCCAACAGGATTTAGAAACTGCGAAAAACATGCTAAATTCAAAGATGAAGCATGCACTTTGGTTGTGGATTTTTCTACAGTCAGTGCTCCTAACAGGAAATGTGGACTCATGGGGTAGACTGGAGGCTTTTAGTATTCCTTTGAAATGTTAGAATGGAATTGTTATGCAAATTTCATAGATTGCTTCAAAGAAGCACCCATAGAGCAGTTGTTTGCAGTAGTTGTTATAAAGTGCATATTCAGTAGTTCCTTTCTCCTTCGATCTTATGAGATTGCGTCGAAAGTTCTAGGACAAACTGACAATATTTTTTCATTCATCTTACAATTTTTAAAAGATTTTTGTTAATCATTTGAAGTATGCCCCATTGGCATTAGCATGCATGGTCTTCTGCCAACGTTCAGGCAGGTTCTACTAGGTTGGTGCATAATTAATGCGACTTTTTTCGCTACTTCTTTTCTTGATGAAAAATGAAGCTTTTCGAATGGTTTTTTCATGGAAACAATCTCTCTCCACTTGCTAAAGGTGTTATCGAAAACCGCATCCTCATCCACCATAATATGCTCCATCACTTCGGGAAAAGTTGGAATGCGGCGCAGTCATTCCACGATCCCAGCGAGCCTTTCGAATATGGACCAATGAGGAAGACCAGGTCGATAGACTGTTCATATTCGTAAGGCACTAATTTCACGGATGAAGAAAGAAGAGGTTGGCCATCAAATTCCAAGCACCAGGAATTTTGGGCAGCCTGGAAGAAGATGGAAGCTTGACTACGAGAATGCTGTCTGAACTCTTCAATGTGGACCATTCGACCATGGTACTTCCTCTCAAAAGGCTCAGTAAAGCATGGAGATTGGCCAAGTGGGTCAGCGCGAACTTTCAGACGGGAACAATGGTTAATTTCCACCGATGTTCTGTAGCAAAACGAGCGGGCTTCATTTCTGAGGAATCCCTTCAATCGAGCCTCCTTCCCTTGCACAGCTGGCAAGAGTTCCTGGTCGTCAACATTTGATCGTAGAGCTCTTCCTTCTTCATCCGTAGGATTGAGCCTTCCTACCTGAACTACTCAAAAATTTGTCTGGGCTTTGCTGATTTTTCTTCAGCCAAAATCTCGTTGAGATCGTGGGATGACTGTGTAGCATTCCACGCTTTACCGAAGTGGTAGAGCATGAGATGGTAAGTGTGGATACGATTTTTTGATAGCACCGTTACTGAGTGAAAGAAGAGGATTATTTACATGAAAAAATATGAACTCATATGAAAAAACCGTTCAGGAAGCGTTTATTTTTAACGATAAAAGGAGCCGCGAAAAAAGCCGCATTAACTATGCACCAACCTAATAGATGCCCTTCCTCTAGAATGCTGGGGACTGGTCCTCAAAGAACTGCTCGAGTGTGTTTTTGATGTCGTCGCGGGTTTGGAAGTCTTGACCATCCAGATGACGTTGGAGATGGGAAAAAGGTGATAAAGCGAAGGAGCCAGGTATGGGGAATACGATGGGTGCGCTAAAATGGTCCTGCCGAACTTCATCACTTCAGTCTTGGTCGCTCTTGCAATGTGTGGCTGAGCTTGAGGCGGTGAGCTCACACTTCAATTTCGAATTGTGAGTTCGCCTGCAGGTGTGGTTCTTGTTTCGTTCTAGTATTAGAGCACCATATTTGGAGAACTATTATATTTTTGCGCCAATAATGCTTACATTACCTATCCCGAAATTCCCCGTAAGCTTGGAATTGGCCGTCACTGGTCACGCCGTTGTTAACTGACAATTTCAGTAGATTTACTACCATCCCTGCTTTCTTCGCTTCGCGGTAGTTGCACTGCACCCGACTTGTTGTCGACGAAGCCATGGTATGTACAGGCGCTTCTTCTCCCGAACTGTCGACTTAACTTCGTCTGTCCAAAGCCGAGGTTGCTTGTCGATCTTTCTTCGACGCGATTTAGTCGCACCAAGTTCAAACCGCGCTGCTTCTACGACCGCTCGTCGTGTATTCCGCCAAGTTTCCTCAACACTCGTCACTGCCGGTAGTTGAATGCGGGATATGACCACACCCTCCTTCCCTTTCAGTTTCCACCACTTGATTTCAAGTGGTCCGCATCTCTCCTCGTACTTCTTCGGTGGAGTAATTTTCAACGTACAAATCAGCGGTCGATGCTGTGTTCGCTGTCGTCCCGTGTGGCACCACGTTCACGTCCGGAACTAGCTTTCGGTCCTAAGGACGTAGTCGATCTGTGACTTCGTATTGTCGCTGTAGAAAGAAGCAAGATAGGATATATGTTTTCGAGACCATGTATCCGTTATGACGAGCTTGTGAGACTTGACTTATTCGAGAATTGTTCACCGTCTTCGTTACTGTTCCGTAGCCGAACCCACCATGACAAATGTAGTCGCTTTTCTTCGCTCCCACATGACCATTAAGGTCTCCCTCGACGACAATAGTATCCTTCCTGGGTACCTCTGCGGTTTTCTCGTCAAGCAACGCTCAGAAGTCGTCCTTGATTCTCTCAGGGCAACCAGTTTGCGGCGTCCGCAATTCAACAGTGGCGGTGACAATTTTCATAAACCGATCCTCGAAACGATGGGGGTTCTGCTATTAGGTCTCGGTAGCTTTCTGGGACTATGACTCCGACGCCACTTCTGGTGCCGGCATTGCCATGGTAAACGAGTTTGTAACCACATCTTACATCTTTCGACTTATTACCTGACCATCTCCTCTCCTGAACCACACATACATACATGTATGTCAATTTTTGGTCGTTCCAATAAGGTTGCTACTTCGCACGAACGACCTCAGAACCGACGTTCAAAGTCGCAGCGCAATTCTTGGCACGTTGTGATCCTTAACTATTCGCCTGCTTGTCCCCGATGCCGCTGTTTGCGATGGATCGAGGGCCATATAGAGGCCCCGCATATTTTTTCCACACTTACCGGGCGCCACGTGTGGGCGTCGATTCCTGCGTACATAGGTTTCTTCTCGGGCACGATTGACGTCATATCCATACGTTTTGACATGGGTCTTCCTCGAACGGTCTGTCACCACGGCCTGTCGACGGCATTCGACTGTTAAGGGAAAGGGTTCCCTCCCCTCTGACGAAGAAATTGCTTGTTAGAGGCGTCCCTAGATTGCCTTCATGCGCTTCCCATCAGCCGTTAAAATGCGAGATTTTGACCAAATCCGGACTGTGGAATACCACCACATATAAAGCATTTGCAAGGGGGGGGGGGCGGATTTTTTGATCTCCACATTCTAGGGCATCCCTAGGTCATTGTTCTAGTTTTCTTGACAGTGCCCTACTTTTCCTGGCTCCTCTCCTAAAAGGGAGAAGCCGGGAGGTCACCATCACTGTCGACGCTCCGGCCACTGTTCAAATCCCGCAGAGCTCTCCAAGTAGCAAACCACAGGACCATGACCATATAGCAGTAGCGGATGAGCACGCTGACACCCACGGCTCAGAAAGAGAACTTTTCTGAAAGTTGAAAAATCCGTTCTATAATTGAAGATCGTCCAACATTGAAATAAAAAAGATTGGCTTTGTTTCTATAGCAAAATGGGCAAAATGTGTACTATTCGAAGCAAATCTTCCTCTGTTCCTAGAAACCGAGCCTATATGAAAGCTTGAATATAGCGCACGCGAAGGGGCACTGCGCCGACTCTCTTGTGTATGTCTGAATTTTTTCACAAATCAAGCGCCCGATTTTGAGAAATTTTCAAACCTTTGTGGTGAGTTCAACATGTCCAAAAGAAGAATCAATTTGTTTTCCCTTGCAGAAATGATTATAGGGTCAAGGGAAGGTTTTGGGTTTACCTAAGAATAGGTGTCCAAAATTGAAAAGAAGAGTTTTCTTGAGTTGATTCTCACTCAGGCTTCCATTTTAGGTGGCATCTGTAAGTGCTTTCAAGGAGTAGTTTTCCTCCTCAGTCGTGCAATTACTTCTGCTCTCAGAAGCCTTCTATATACTGCCTAGAAAACTGTTCTCAAATCTGAAAAAAGGTGGATGTTCAGGAATCTCTCTGAATTTCACCTTAGATGACATCTTCGCACATGATTTAAATTTTTTTCTTTTTCTTCTTCTTTTCGAAAATTCTCCGCAGAAGTTCAAGAGAAAATGTTGTGCTAATACTTATTTACCATGAGCGAAAACGGTATTTGGCAGAAATATGCATCTATCACAATAAAATAGGTTATCACAAAGATTTTCAGAATCTACTGAACAAGCAGTGTCACTAACCCAGAAACAAGTGCACAGAGTATATCATGTCCGCCACTGTCGAACTAAGTAGTCCATCCCCTAGGTCTACCCGCGTGGCAGGGCAAGCGCATGGCAGCTTTTGGGCCGCGGTAACCTTCCCCCTCCACCAATCCACCTCCCGATGTCATGCCATGTACATAGTCTCGCTACAAATCGCTTGGGATCGTTCGTAAGAAGGGAGTCCATGGCTAGAAAATAACAACTGATTTATCGACTATGCCGGTTTTATTGAATTTTCGCTATTGTTATCCAGGGACTGGCGAGAACATGCCTAAGGGGTTCCTCAAAACGCTGAATAACGTTGTCGATTTATTGACTTCATCGATTTTTCCAGTTCTTCTCAGGGGTCCGTGAAGACATCCCCACTAGGATTTTCCAATACGGTGAATGTGAATATGGCATGCATTTTGGACCTAGAAGCCTCCCCATTGATTTGTCGATTCCATTGATTTTTCGAGGATATGTCTGCTGGAGTTTCTCAAGGCGCTGAACACGGACATAACAGCAATTTTGTACATGAGTGTACCGGTTTATTGATTTTATTTGTTTTTCAACAATTCTGCTAATGGGTCGGTGAGGGCACGTCAATTGAGGATGCCCCTTACGCGGAATACTAATATGCAAGGCATCCTGCACCCAGATATCCGTTTATCGATCTATCGATTTCATTTATTTTTTGCTGGTTGGTCAAAAGATCAGTGAAGACAGATTCACTGGGGCTTTTTAACACTCTGAGCACGAATAAGGCAACAATTTTGCACGATTGTGTCAGTTCAGTGGTTTCATTCATTCTCTTCCCCTTTTCTGCACAGGTACGGGCAAGAGCGTGCCCATTGGGCAGCCGAACAAGCTTAACAGCTAAACGCAAATATTATATGCTCTTTGAATGAATTTATGAGCAGTGGAAATTGTACTGATCACCATGAAATAGCCGGGGTAGTGAAATATCCGAGTGGAGCTAGGTTTGCCGTCCGTCCAGTTGGTCTTATAACTGCGGTCAACTTAGTGGAGCCTAGCAGCTGAATTGTACTTATACATTCCCCCTGGGTCGGCACGTTTTGATGTGTCCATTAACTATCCATTAGAAGCGATTAAAGAGATATCCCATGCGGAAGAATTGGTTCGTGCTCCATCAGCGAGGTCGCGCACTTCACGACCTCCTAATTTTGGACAAACACGAGATAAAGGCATGTAAAAAAGGTATTGGCAAGCAGTATGCGTGTTTTTTCAGGACGACCTGGATGAACAGCATCAATGTTCGCATCGTGAAGTAGTTGAGGTGTCGAATACAGTATCAGACTTGTTAACGCATCGAAAAGATTCAGGATCATTCCTGAAGGTCGAGTTAACTCCAGTTTTAAGGTTATTTAATGTATCTCTCTATGACTGTTTTTCAGAGTTATTATCTTCTCACTTATGCGTGCTCAGCCGAGGGCCAAGAAATCCTTACCAAGCACAGAGACTGTCTCAAATCCGTAGGTTTCGAGCTTATTATATCTGTGTTTAGTCCTCGTCTCATGCATTCCGACAAGCTAGACAGTTGGGAAAGACAGTTGAATTTGGAATCTCAAGATTGCAATGTTGTGTCTCTCGCGTCGTTCTCGCTTTGCTAGATGTTGCGCCTGTCATGTCACTGACCCTTGAAGTCAGTGTGTCGAGCAGATGTGGAGGTGTAACACAACTACGCACCTGCACGTACATAATGCTCGCAGTTTGAGCAGTTTTCCTTTACTTACAGGAGAAGATTGGAGAGATGACGCTATCAGCCGGAACATACCTCAGTGAGAAGTTTCTAGAACACGATGATGATGAGGAAGCTTGCACGAATGTATGGATTTGACCTCATTTTCAATGACATCCAATAGGCACATGCTGTTTATTGTTGGAATCTACATGTTTCAGTTGAATCTAAAACTGCAAGAATACATCCGAGCAATGAGTAACTTATGCAGTAAACATGAAGCTGCGCAACTCATGTGCAAATCTCTAACAAATATGTTCAAGGTGAGCTCAATTATTCATTCAAGTGACCTTTGTCACCGTTTATATCTATTTGGTAATAACCGCCGAGGCTTGGAAATGTCCCAGTACCACTATTGCAGTGTTACTATTACAAAAACTTCATGTTCAGGAAAGAAAGTGCAACCATCTACTGGAGTCACCCCTACTGAGGGTGATTGGGTTCACCCAGTGTGGAAGGTTTGGATGAGCAATCCCACTTTACCGGGCTTATTCCAATTATATATCCTTGGCGGTTATTTCTAGATGGGTCTGAGCTCAAATCAGTTTAGACACCTCCGTAGAGGAACTCAAAAAAGCCAATCTTGGTGCTTGGGGTTGCCTGGAGATCAGTCTCACCAGTGACAACTTCTGCAGCACGATTACTAGGATGTTTGAAGTGGCAGTAAACGAAGGATTACCAACTAGTTATACAATTTTTGTTGGATTATCCGAGCAAAACTGTTCTTTAACAGCAAGTGTTCCTATACTTTTGATACAAGGAATTCCCGACTTTTTCAATTTAAAAAATTATAAAAATACGATGAATTGTTATTAATTGAATTATTAATTGAAACTAAGTATATCATGGTTTCTTGAACCGCTGTATCAAGTGGGCAAAGAATCGGGCCGATGAGAAAAATGCAGGCTTTGTTATGGACAAAAATTAGGATCTCTCTATACTTTTGACATAGACTGTAGAGCAAGTCCTTGTGAAAATTCGTCTCTGAACTCTACGGACTGCGAGTACAGAACAAGTTACATTCTCCAGCCCAAAATCGACCTCTGTGAAGCAGACATTCACTTCTGCGCTATCCCTTCAACATAATGGCTGCCACTTAGACGTTGTTAACATCCCCAGCAGCTTGAGTTGCACTTTTTCCACTGTCGTTGTGGAACAGCTGGAGGAGTCCGAAACGTATGCTCTTGTCGAATGGGAGGATCGCATATCATGCGACAGAAAACGAGAAGTAGCAGGAATTGGGGAAATTCCAAAAAAATGTCCACCATGCGAGCCAGAAAAAAAATGTGGACCTTGTTTAATCATCTGCCAGGCCAAGCGAAAAACGACCGTCCTGCTGCAACACGATCAAAATCCCCACAACAGCAGGTTGCGTGTCGGTAGTACATTCAGTCCGCTGCTTGGCCGTTATTTTCGACACATGAGCAATTAATCTTTTATGGATAGTAGAATGGACAGTCATGACAGTGAATATGTTCGCGGTGGAAAAATACTTAAGTAAACCTTCGAGTAACTTGTGCTTCACTGCTTCTCATCTGCTACTGATATATCATCGGTTGCGCAAAAGAACAAAGGTTTTATCACTTCTCATCCTCTGATAACACTGATTGTAGGTTTTATCACTGTCTCATCCTCTGACAACCCTGATTGTAGGAACGCTCAAAAAATCTGCTTATCCACTTCGTTTTGTTCATTCTTTATTCGCTTCACTCTTCAAAGATTTAGCGTGGATGTAACGCTCTCTATATAAGTTTTTAAACAGATCTTCTCATATTCTGGGAAAGGTTTTGATACAAATAGTTTTTCGTCTATAACCTTTTTCCAAGATGGGATAGCGCTACCGCAGTTCAAATTTTTGTATTTTTCCGCAGCTAAACATATTGCACCTGTTCACTCGAATTCCTCACTATTAAGACAAGTTTCCACAAGAACCGCAGCAGAAATCCGAAAGAATTCACCGGTGACCTGTGATCCTTCCGAACGCTGCTGCGGTGCTTCTGAATAGTTGCTGCGGTCCTCCCTTCCGAAAGTTTGTCTGAGTATTTCGTTCAATACAATTACAATTGCAATTATTTATTCCTTGTCGCACAGACACAAGTGATCTGTTCTTAGTTTTTCGTGCCAAGAATCTTGAAGGACCGACGAGATTGAGCAGATCCGTCTATCTTCCAGCCACATCGTTGCTCCTTACTCCATTAAATCGAGTGAAGTCGTTTAGCCATTCTGATCTACGACAAAAGACTGACCTTTCTTCATGTGGAATCCAATCAATTGCGGCTCAAGCCGATGCTGTTTCGCACAACCACAACCGATCCGTTTTTCGTGGCATACGGTTCACGCCAGCCAACGGCGTGTTGGACCGGGCTTCTTTCTCCAAGGTGTAGTACGGTGAGCGCGACTGAGACCCGATCGCTCATGAGAAATGCTTTAGTAGGAACTAAAAACTAAATTGTTCGATACGAATAAATATAAATGAATAGTCCTTTTTAGCAAAGTTTTTTGACTGAAAGGGGTTGAAATTTAGCATTTGGTTATGTTGATGTTCGCAAACATGTCTCTGGTCAGTCCTGCAAGCTTGTTTGAATCCTTTATAATGCAGAGCAAAAATCCAAATCTCCGTTTCCACTATGGACACTACTGCATCCATAGCAGCTACTGCAATATCTATACTGTTAGGGAGGGCTAGAAATCACAGTATATAGACAGTGTGAGCGATTATGGTGTAGCCGATCTTCATCAGATAAAATGGTAAAAAAACTGGTTAAAAAATTTAACTTAGAAATCTGAACAAATAGAGCGATATCTGTCTCGACCAGAGCAACATACATAACACCAGAAAATACAAAATTCGAACTAGCTGGCGCTATCTTAACGGAACTTATGACAGAAAAACTATTTTCTGCAATACTTTTAACGGCGGCTGTATATCACATCTGCTGCAGCCTGTTTTAAAACAATGGGCGAATATTGTACGGGATGACAGCCATACATTGGTATTCGGATTTTTGTTTCGTATATTCGAATAACCGAATATTTCAGTTTTTCGAATTATTCGAATATTCGAATGGTCGACAATTTCAAATTTTCGAATTGTTCGAATACCCGAATAAAGAAAATTTCGAATTATTCGAATAAATGAGTGCCATTGCTTCAGAAGTGGTTTTGCGATGCATTAATTTGCAGAAAATAGGTAAAACAGTCTTGTCATATGCGAAGCAATAGAAATACACTTTTCAAATCAACACTTCTGGTGGTATACGTTTAAAGCGAAGTCCCATCTCATTTTCGTGTCTATCTAAAAGTTGGGATGGAGAATAAGTTGCTGCGGTTTTTCATAAGCATACAAACCACTATTTCCCATGAACAATGTCAATCGCACTAAATGGGTTGCGAAGCTTCTTACCTCTTCTATCAATGCTGGCAGGAAAAGGGCAGCTTCTCACCTCCATCTCTACGAAAAATTGCGTTGTTTGGGACGACTCATTTTGCAGCCTGCCACCACAACTCTTGGATCACAGTTTATGAAATGAGTAGGTAACTAAACAAAGTAGGATGTATATGCCTGCATCAGACCTGTAGAGTCGGCAATGGTAAAAATCCTCCACATTCGAGTATCTTGCTCGTCGTTTAGGTGAATATTGCGCAGAGAAATTGAGCATAGCGAATGTGAACGACCACCTCATATCGGGCATTTTAGAGTTTCTCAAGGAACGCATTAGATAGACCTGGATATTGTCAAGAGTTAGCACAAGTAGTGACTTCATCCTACGTTTCAAGCAACTGTAGCAGATAATCTCCTCCATGTCTGCCGGGCTGGGCTTCCAGAACGAGAAGCAACTTCAAAGCGAAATTTGCCCTGTCGAAGGCGGGTATACCATTTCTGTGCTGTCCTTCCAATAGTAAAGCTTCTTCTGCAGATGTTATCGATATCTCTAGCCACTTGAACCACATTTGATCCACCATTGAAGTCGAACGGCAGCCGATTGCGGGGAGGTTCAGTCTTGTCTAATTGGAATGTCACATTTCATGCAGTAGATAACAGGGAGAAGCGACAATTGAGAGACACAGTTGGGTTGCCGGTAAAGAGCACATCAACACATAAAAAAGATCTATGAGGCAAATTAAGCGATGTTCAAATCACCATGAAAAAACAAATTGAAAAAACCGCACGAACTTATTTCCCAACCCAACATCTAAAGTATCAACAGATTCTTAGTTTTCTTGACACGCTGTTCACAGAATGTTTTAAGGGGCTTTCTGACCCGTCTTTCAGGACGGTGTCTGCAACACTCTGCTGGACAATGCTCTTACCCCATCTTTAGTTTTTGTTCCGTCGTGCTTCTCGCGCCATTACGCCCTCTTCTCTGGGATCACGAATTAAGACAAGCAAGTAAATCTGCTACTCTTCAAAAAAAAAGTGGCAAAGAATGTCATTATGGACTGCTCCAGATTGGTGTTAATGGGATATCATGCACCTGTGGCGGACGCAAGAAAACGCCCCCCCCCCTCCTCCGAGAATGGGTCACCGTTTTTTGGAATCGCTTTGCAAAATAGATTATAACTTTGTATTCATTTATTTTCGATTGTTTATTTTTTGAATCATTTATATTGAGTATTCAATATTATAACTGACACTCCCAATTTTTTTCTCCACCCGGCTCCCCAAAGTGGCGGAGACCTTGATTTTCCTCCCACCTTAACCCCCCCCCCCCCTTCTTCTCGCCCACTTTTTGCGTCCGCTTGCTGTACCCATAAATATACCTGTAGTAGATGCAAACGTAATCAGTAATTACAATCTTTCACTCTGTTTCTCGTGTTATTATAGTAGTGGTTCATTGAGCTTCTTGTGGGAGGAGTTATCTGTAACCGAGTCAAAATACGCACATCGCACCCCCACCATATGTTCCCATCGTGTCCCAACGAAGAAATCAACTTCGTTTCTGTCCCCAACCTCCGTAAAAGACAAAATTAATATCGTTTAGTTTTGTCTTACATGGATGTTGTTGACCGCTTCTTCTTTCAAATTCGCGTACCTACACCTAAATTGGCATGAGCTTTTCGAATTGTACTATAATCTTCTGAATTCAGCCGAGCAGTAAGTCGAAGGAGGAGGTACCATGAGATTAAAAGTTTGCAGGTGATAATATGCGAGCCTCTGTTATGTAATTTGAAACAAGTCAGGTTCGTCTTTTCACTGCGTCTTGTCAGTGCTGATCAATTTTTTCATTAAAGGCAGTGTGTCACCTCGTTTTCTTGTCTGAGGTTTTGGCAGATCCTGAATCTTCTCGATGCGCTGAATCCAATGGTATTCATAGAATGCTACAAAACGGCCTCAAAACCCGTTTTTCATTCATTTTTCGGGACGGCGTTCGGAACAGTTTGACGGTGCAACAAAGGCGGCCAGAAAGCATAATCACGGACCGCTCCACCCAAGTGGTCCGTGAGCTGTGCATTCGGACCCTCCGAAAGTGGGTCACCGCCATTTTTATGCGTTATGACGTACATCATTGGAAGCAGCGTAACGAGAAGGTCTAGAGTATGTTGATATTCACGGCCCATGAAACAGGGTGACACACTGCTTTTAAGCAATCAAAATAAATAATAAATGAATAGTGATGCATGCCTGTGGTTGTCGTGCATTCAGTCAAAGTCGCTCAATTGCTGAGGGTAAATCATAATATGTAATCCGTGAATCTTGGCAATTTTATCATTAAACCGATCATTCTAATCATGGATGCTCGAATATTCGACTATTCGAATGATCGAATATTTCAACTTTTCGAATGATTCGAATATTCGAATAACCGAATATTTTAACCTTTCGAATCATTCGAATATTCGAATAATCGAACATTTTGACTTTCCGAATTATTCGAATATTCGAATAACGAAAATTTCAAATTATTCGAATATTCGTTCGAAAATATTCGTTCGAATACCAATGTATAGTGAGAGCCACTCAAAAATCTCATTCGAAGCATGCTTTCACTCCATCCTTCGCTTGGGTTCGGCCAGGCTTCGCTGATCGTATGAATCCGCGCACCCTATGATCAGATTATTTCGAGACAGGTTCTAGCTTATCTCATGTAACTGACACTCTTGGGAAAATGCAAAAATACAAATTAGTTTCATTATACAAACAAGCCAACACAGCTTAATTCAAACAATTAGGATTGTACGGTTTTACCACCGTTGTCATCGTGTCTAGTATACGCTCTTGCCAATCAAGCAAGCGGGAATTGATAACTTCTCGTTTAAGTCATCAGCAAAGTCAGGAATTCTATACCTATGTATTTCTATGCCTATTCTCAAGTCTCTTTATACAAGATGTGATTTCAAGCACAGGTTTAGTGAGATTTGTGCTAGATGCATGCGCTCCTCTGAAAAAATCACTTTTTAGGGATTGCACGTTGATAAACTTGACAAGTGTGTTTTGGACTGCAAAATCCCCGAAGAGGAAGTAGAGGAGGAAAACAAGGTATGTGTGCATTTAGACTGTTTTCATGAAACGCTATCGGTCCGGTGTTGTACAAAGCAATTAGACAATAGGAATCATGCCAAAGTTCCCCTCGAATACTTCGCTGGTCACGATCAGTTGTTATAGTTTTCTGTGTTTGACTTTAAATCCTAAGCATATAAACAGAACTCGCATTGATATTCATTTCATTTTCCTAACTCGGGACTGTGTGGAACACAGAAATGAAGAAGCAGAGATATTCGGGACTACATATAGATCAACCCAATGTAAATAAATCTGTCGTGGTTTTCCATGAAAAAAAAAAGCTGTTTGATGCTAGGAAAACAGCTTCATTTGCTTTTTGTTGCGATTTGTGATGCGAAGGCATAGGATTCTTAAGAACGAAGAATGTGCAAGAATGTTGTGGTGCAGGGGAAGTATTTTCTCGTGATTCTCGGATTGGTCATCTTGCTAAAATCATTCTCAATGATACTAGCAGTGGGAAACATAGTGCGCATGCCAAAGACTGAAAGGAACGATATACAGCAACGAATTCTCTAATGAGGAGGTGCTTACGGAGGGAGTGGGTCCTGTCGAAAAACGGGCGTCGCTAATGATGCACCATGGATATGCATGTGCTACGCAGGTTCTGTCGACAGCCACACACATTCACAAGGATGGCTGCAGCACTTCTGTAAACCGTAAAGATGAGCAACGTCGAACTTTCAATAAATAAAAGCAGGACGTCTTTGATGCTTCAAAATTGTTAGAATTACCGGTTCGAAATTATGGATAGTATGCGTAGAAGTGGTTTGGCCGTAACTGCTCAAAAATGACATCATGTGATGAAATGGACTGGGATTTTGTGACTAGCACAACAACTATCTTCTACATTAAAAGAAAAAAAATCCCGCAAAATCTTTCGGGGGTACATATCTGAAGTCAAAGTTTGATCTCAAAATTTCCATCTTTCAAAACTAAACAAAAATTTCATTCAAAATGGTAAGAAAAAGTGGTCCAAATGCTCAATAGTTACCCCTTCTTCGTGAGTGTGCGCGGTGTCAACAGGAGCACCTAACACCTTCACATCCATCGGGCATCATATGCCATTCCCAGGGCGCAGCACCAGGTGGTCATTGACCACCAGGACTTAGTAGCGTCCTGTAGATTCAGGGGGCTTAGCACCAATGTCCGGGGCGTAGCCAACCGCTAACCGTCTACTGATGTTGAGCACAAACAGATTTCAGAGAGGCACGTCTGGAGGATCATCAAAATCGTGGCTGAAGATCACTGTCGTTCAACCATTTGTTACATCCCTACCCTGCACTCTGGTGCGCTCCAGTGATAATCAGGTGTTGCTCAACCTGTAGGAGACGTATCATGTTGGAATTCTGATTGTAGATGCGCACTATACCAACAAGTATTCCCCCCAAAGTGGCACACTTCGTTTCTGAGAAACCGTCTTCATTTTTGGAAAAAAAAAACGTCATTAATGGTCAAAAAGTGGTTTTTGACCATTTTTTGACCATTAGTGACAGTTTTTTTCCAAAAACGAAGACGGTTTCTCAAAAACGAAAGATGCCACTTTGGGGGAGAGTTGGTACCACCTAGGCGCATTTCTTGGAGTTGACAGCGTATCGGAACCCTTCTTCAAAAAAGAGAAATTTCCTGGGAAAGTTCCCGGTTCGAGAAAAAACACGCTCCAATGACAATTTCTTGCATCTGACAGGTTCTGCAACAAGTTTCAACCAGTTTTACCGGGATCAAACAGTTCCGGACCAAGATCGGTTTTTCGAGGATTTTAGCTTGATTTTGAGGTTATTTGGGCTGTCTTCGCTAAATGGTACGCATTTCTTGCTGAAACATCATTCGTCGTCTCCCTAACGCTTATTTAAGTCACTTTTTAGTGCTATCTGCTTTTCCTGAAAGAACCCTAGCGTGTAGGTACTTAGTAGCTCATTTCGGAATCCGACTTAGTACTCCCCAACCGACACTGACCACCTAGTGCTGCGCCCTGGCCATCCCACTTTTCCGACGGGACCCAAACGCTACGGCGCCGCGCTTACATGCGTTGGCCTCAGAATATGAAGCGCAACCTGCGTTCTCATTCTGCTTCATTTCTTCGACGTCTTCCTTTTTCCGGACCAAAGGCCATGGAACGTAAAAGGGAAGCCTGGAAATGGCCGTAAGATTAAAGAGGAAAACGCAGAACGGAACATCTCATCTCATCACATGATAAGATACGATCTGTATGTAGTGTTGTGCGGAGTACCCAAAGTTCGTATGCTGGAGAGCATCCGAAAAAGCAACTTTCCAAACCATTGCATTCATTACCTTACATATCCTCCTACATAAATCCTGCTAAACGCCCTTGCAGACTTTTGGCGCAGCGAAGTTTAGGCGTAGCGCGCGTCGCCGCGGCGATCGCCGAGGCGAAGATCCGGCGACAAGAGCTTAGTTACTTTTCCCACCGCTTGATGTGATGACAGTAGCGGTATTTTGTTGCCGGGCGACAACATTTGCCGTAGACTCACTTTTGTCCGGAAGTGGCGGCGCCTCCGCAGCAAAAGTCTGCAAGTCTCTTAAAACTCAAATTTTTCCAGAGCGCGGAGAGGACGTGTTTGCTATATTGTACTCCGCCTACAGTGTTTTCGCGAGGGAAACTGACGAAACGGTCGGTCGATCCCTAGAGAAGAAAGCGCAGATCCCCCCATGTCACCTGGTTGGGCGGGGCTGGGTGAATGTATAGTGGAGTCGTTTCGACAGTGCGTTGTCCGCGGAAGCGGCCCCGCTGGCATTGGAGCACGTAGTGCGGTTGGTCAAACAGTTGACTCACGATGGATCCGGCTTCTTTGACGGGTTTTATCGTCTGTTCCCTTCTTCATTTGTTCTAAGAGCTGAGAAAGAACAATATAAGGAGAAACAAGCTACAAAACTCTTCAAAGATACTAGATGAATCATAGGTCAACTTTTTGACCGACCGCGCTGCGTGCTCCAATGCCAGGGAGCCGCTGTCGCGGAAAACGCACTGTCAAAACGACTCCACTATACATATATAGCCGAACTCCGCTGGGCCAGCCACGCATGGCCCAGTGGCGCATGGCCCTGGCCAAGCGTGCATGGCCCATCGCGTATGACCCGGTATTCCGGCGTGGGCCGCTGGCCCTGTCCACAAGCGCGCCGTTTACCACGTTATCTGAAACGTTGTAGGGCAGAAAAATGAACATATGGAGACCTGATCACCCAGTATAGGGCGTGAGAGACGACCTCACGCATGGGATACGCATATGTCGGAAAGGCAGTTCATGTTAGATGCGCGCGTGAGCCCCGCATCGAACGCATACACATGTTTGCGTTTGATTTTCAATGAAGATCGGTCAACACTAGTGTGGATTAGGCAAGGTTTACTATGAACACTGTATCTCATAGGATCTTCTAAAACTTTGCATAGAAGGGTTGCTTTAGGCGCTGGTCACAATTATTTTGCATTATTTTGCATGCCAGCTTCGTTTTCTCCCCGAAATCTGCATCTTCTCTGAATCTGCTACCGAAAATGGAGTAACGGTAGAAAATGGATGCGATATTCATAATCAGGGCCCAAAACAACCCTCCTACACAAAATTTGAGAGGACTGCAAGAGATTCCATCTCTGCAGTATGCCTACCGTTACCCTATAAAAACTAAGTAGCGGTACAAATTGGATGCAATTTCCATGTCCAGAACCTCAAGTAACCCCCTAGGCAAAGTTTGCGCGGGATACTTCACCTCGGAGTTTTGGAGCAGGACTTGCCGAAAAGTGCCACTGAATCTTCCCATTTCTACGCAGTAACCTTGTTTGATAACTGTGCACTGAAATGGAACAGTGCTATGCCATCATTGGAATTATCTGTAGAAAGAGCGATATGAAGATCCTTTTTGGTGAAGGAATGAAAACTACGCATGAATCCGGACAAAAAACGAAGATTTTGTCGCATGGCCCTACCAAAAGTAGTGGGCCATGCTTGGCCCAGTGAGCACCGATTTCGAATTGCGCGTGCTGCTCCCGGAATACGAGGCCATCGCATATGGCCCAGTTGGCCACGCATGGCCCTGGGCCAAACCGCGCCGGAATACGGCTAATAGTGGATTCGTTTTGACAGCGCATTGTCCGCGACAGTTGTCCGTTGACCCCGATCGATGCGGCTTCTTTTGACGAGTTCTTTTGTCTGATCACTACTTCAGTTGTTCTGAGAACAAAGAAAGAACAATATAAGAAGAAACAAGCGGTAAAACTTTTCAGAGATGGCGGATCGATCACAGATCAACTATTTGACTGACCGCGCTGCGTGCTTCACTGCCGGGAGAGCTGCAGAGAGATACAGAGAACTCCAAACGTACGTAGACAAGAGTCGAGACCGCGGCGCGGCTCTCTTGGGTAGAGTCATGGGAGCTCAGCATAGTGTGCGCCTGCGTCTCTGCCCAAGAGAGCTGCGCCGCGGTCTCGACTCTTGTCTACGTACATCTGGAGCTTCCTATATGTGTGTTGTAATAACCGCACCGCAAAAAGTATTTTGAAAGATTTGGCGACACATTCTATGGAAAGGCACCCCTCACAGTGCCTCCCCCGTGCGTCCACCACTCGTATTTAAATAATAGTTTTTTCCCAGTTTGTCATTTAGGTCGACTCCACTGAAATGGAAGCAGTTCAACCGGAACCAGACGCTCTTGGACCAGTGCTGGATTCAGCTGCAACATTAGGAATTTTCCTTCCATTCCTAGTTATTTTTATTCGATAAGAAATGTAGATATTCTCAATTCCTCAGAAATGTACCAGTCATAAATGACCTGCCATTCCAACTGCTTATTTTGGGACTATTTTCTGGCGACACAATAGTCGGTAGTCCTCTCGGCCAGAGCCAATTTTTGTCTTGTGAGAGTGGCTTTTCTTTAAAATACCACTAAAACTCGAGAGATTCTCAACCAATCCTATCTTAAGAAATCATTCGAGCTGGCAATTGGATTGTATTTGAATTTCTCTTACGCATATACAAATGTAAAATAGATCTAGTCTCACAAGAAGTAGCAATTAGTTGGTACCGATGAATGATTTTGTATTCTAGTCCGTGAAATATATTGCGAAGAGGTTGCTCCCCCTGAAATAACTGCCCTATATTTGTCTTCAGTTGTGATAGTCTGTTTCTTCGAAGTTCTGTATGTGTTTGTGTGTATATGAGAGCGGACACATTTAGCTTGCTTTACACTATTCCACACCCGGGACTCCAAAAAATCTGAAAAAAAATGTTCTTGGAACTCTGCGTGAGACGGGTGAGCAGTTGGAGTTATTTAAGGAGCTGAATCCGAATATGCTATTCGTCCTGTACGGTATCTCGTTTTTTTGTGTGTATGAGGTTAAAGAACCGTCTAATTTAGCACGAAAACGGCGATTTCTACCAACATGATGTTGCTATTCGTGATCAGCGCCCAAAATAACTTACTCAAGCAAAACTTGGGAGAATTCTGCGAGATATAGTATCTACCGTGCACCTATCGTAAACCCTAAAAAATGGGATAACAGTACGAAATGGACAATATCATACAACATTTTCCGTGTTCATCATAATAAACAGCTCTCTTATGCGAAGTTCCAGCGCTTTTTCAAAATTTCTGGGTTCCCGGATCTCGCTTTTTTGTCTAAACTTCACCTTTCTCTCTCTTTTCTCTTTCTGTCCTCGATATCCTAGTCCGAGTGAGGTCAAAGCTCCTCAGATATTATTTTACTCGCGTAGGAGTATGCGACAAGAGTTCGACGACTATATCTTGTCCTATGTATGCTCAGTATGTCTAATAATCCTCTCTTAAAATCCTCCAGCTTTCTCGTACTGAATTGTATTCGTTGATTCGAAAAACTTTTTGGAAGAATGTCTTGTCATCTTCAGCAAGGAAATGTTCTCAAGTCATTCATTCACTTGATGTGAGCAATTTGTTAACTTCAGAATACTTCGCTTCGGTTGTGCTATAGATTATCAGCTTCTCCACATTGCTAATATGTATATGATTTGTTATTTCGCAGAATAAATACTTTATGTCTTCAAAATGTTGTAGTAGAATCACACAAAGCCTGCTGCAGTGAAAAGTCTCATGAAGCATGACTAATACGTACATACATATATGAATCATGTTGATGAACATAAACCGAATCCAAGGAGCTGGAAACTCCATCACGTACACCAGCATCGATGTAACGAAGGCAGTGGTTCTTGCGAGCATGTCCTCATAAACCACTCGGTTAGGCATCTCACTAAGAGAAGGGTGAGCCCTGTATAAGCGAACAAAGCCCCTGCCACTGGAACAGCCTGAGCGAAGCATAATAGCGATATGATATTGCGTGCCTCAGACGGCCGCGTGCGACACACGCGGACACTTGACGTGTGGCTCAAGTTTATGAATGCGGAGTCGCGGAACCAGCAGGTGTGCCGCATACACTGTTCGAAGACGTGGTTGAGGAAGCAACGAAGAAATAACTGGGAAATAACTGGGCAGTCGTAAAAATATCAAGTGTGCTGCATGCACTCGAAGGTTCTCAGTACTTGGTTATATGGGGAGTAGCTACATAACATTCCAGTTCATTTCTGCCTTGAAACATTTCCACAGTGCTTCAATGCCAAAAATCTGAAGGAATCTCTGGAAGCATCTCAATACTGAATCACTTTTTATTTTTTGCATTTTGTGCAATTGAATTTTCCATTTCATACGAAGATTCCCATAAAACAATGAAGGGCAGAACTTCTTCTAGCCGAGTTCTTTTTCGAAGTATGCACTTCGATAAGCCTAAAACCTGGTATAAGCCCAAGCCTGTGTGTAAGCCTACAGCAAACGCTAAACGTATGCCTGAGCCCCAAACTCGAAGCGTAAGCCCGAACCTTACACTTCAGCCGAGGACAAAATTTCTAAAGATGAGAGCGTGCATAAGAATTCGAGTGAAATAATTGGAATTTGTGCAAGTTTCTTCTAGGTTCAATTGACATAAGTAAATTTCATAGAAAACATTCTCCTGCAATTTTTCTTCAAGTCCTGTGGTTTTGACAATGGAATCCCTCACATGATTTGAATTTACTCGTTCTAATCAATTGCATTCCCTATAAGAATGAACACAGCACTGAGAAATGGATTTGTTGTCCTGTAAAACACTTTCAAGCAGAAAATTTCTGGTGCAGCGATGTCGATCATGTTGAATCCCGACGAATGCAAAAGAAAGAAGTTTTAGAGATCATCAACACTGGCATTCTAATGCTATATCAAATTTTGAAAACAATAACAAGACAAACTATCTCATAAAGAGCTGTAAAAGGTAAAAAGTAAAAAGTGTCATCGTTCTTCATTCCTTCTGGCCTGGAATAGATGGAAAATCAACGAGACAGGAAAGAAAATGTAAAAAACCTGAAGAAAAACGAACAAAAACAGCGGAAATCCGGTCGCATTGAAGTAATCGATAAATCAGCCGGCTGCATAGGCTGGCAAAATGCCCGCCACGCCGCCCGCAACAGCCTCGCGGCGGTGTTGCGCCGCGGCTGTGCGGCGGCCTCTGCCGTGGCCGTGCTGTTGCAGACGTTTGTTCTTTGGCGACAACGACTATAATTCCCTTCCACTGCCGCCAAAAGTTCCTATTTGTCACAATTTCGTCATCGTGCTCTTCCTTCTTCACCTGTGGAACTGTACCTTCCCACATGAACTACTTAAATATTTGCTCTATTCCATGCTTTCCCGAAGTGGTAGAGCATGAGATGATGAATGTGAATATGATTTTCGATAGCACCGTTATTAAGTAGAAGAAAAGGACTATTCACATAAAAAGACCATCAAAAGAGTCGCTAAGGAAGCCGCATTAATTATGCACCAACCTAATACATTGTAATAATTACTATTACAATGCGACCCTTCGAAAGAAGGTACATAAATAAAATTAAGTAAATAGTCATGAGGAGTTACTGGGATGCATACAGTGCCTGCGATCTGCCGTGTCCTGCCGCCGCACCGCCCACCATGGCGCGTGACGTCATGCTGGCAGCGTTCCCGCAGCCAACCAGCCGAGCATCGATCGCCGGCAGGACGTCATGCGGGATGGCTGGGGGTGCGTTGGCAAGACACGGCGGATCGAAGACGCTGTGTATAGGTTTCAGAACGTACAAGGTCACTATGCCATTGTTATTCGAACTGATATTTTCGAACGAATATTCGAATAATTTGAAATCTTCGTTATTCGGATATTCAAACAATTCGAAAAGTCAAAATATTCGATTAACTGAATGTTCGAATTATTCGATAAACTAAAATATTCGATTATTCGATAATTCGAATAATTTGAAAAGTTGAATTATACGATTGCTTGGATATTCGAATACTGAAGCTTCCTTGATTTGAATAATCGTTTTAATAATAAAGTTACCGAGACTCATGAATTCCATGCTGTGATTCACACTTAGCAACTGAGCAGGCTTGACTGAATGCGAACAACAAGGGAACGTCATTATTTACCTATTGTTCTTAATTGATTATTTGATGAGAAAACACTCCTCGTCTCTTTATATCATGAGAATGCTGATGTCTACGACTGTGCAACTCTCGTAGAATTATTGGGACAACTGCTGAGTATCCAAAACGATCGAAATCTCAAGCAGGAAAAGTTCCGTGGGTGCTGTCTTTAGTGCACCCTGAAACAATAGGGGGGATAGGGCGTATTTCGGCTCGGTTACAGATCATTCCACGAGAAGCTCGATGAATCACTATTAGCATATGAAACATGACAAACAGAGTAAAATAATGTAATTGCTCATAACGTGCATAACAGGATGAGAGGATACGAGATTTTCCACTACCCGGTTAAGGGTGCGGATAACGGATAGGACAAAATTGGTCGGATAACGGATATCGGATAACGGATAACGGATAAGTGATCCAGATGCTACGGGATACCACATTCTATGTTGTTGCAAAATCAGTGTCAAATTTCCGAACCACGAGTTTTGGAATAATATTTTGAAGTGGAGAGTAATGTTTGCACCGCACTTTTGGTATACAGTCGAAAGCACATTTCCTTCTCTCACTGTCCTTTCATTCTCATTCAGACCGATCCACTTCCCTTGGCTTTTCCGAATGAATCGAAATGTAGTCGTTTCCAAAAATTCGTGTGAAACTGAATCATGGGCTCGAACTCGGTAACAACGCTACAGCTAGGAAGGGGTATTCTACCAGCGTATGCGCGAGGGAACGTCAAACAGAGTCTTAGCCCGATATTGGTCCAACTGAGTGAATTTTGGACATATGTGTCATGAAGCCTCATATGCTGGTATCTTCCTTGTTATCGAACACTGATAAGGATGATAATCCTATCTAGGGCTAGCTGCCGTACCTGGCTTCGCTCGGGTGTTTTGCTACCTCGGCTATCTCACACTGTTGAGGCCAATTACTATCACCGACACATTCATTAAAATTTCCATAATTTTGGTGATATTAGCGAAGCTTACGTAAATAGTAGTAAGGAGTTAATTAGAAAGCTTAACAAGTTTCACATTTTATTTAGAAAAGAACCACTTCCTGGCTCGTCATTAGGGGGAGCAGTGGTCTTCAGTTAGGAATAGAATGAGTAACCTTTCCCCACCGACATGTGGACGGAAAATTCGCAAAGTTATTTCGGTGACATTGAATAGACATATTCGTGCAAGGTGGTTCTTATATTCGTGTTCAGCGTATTGAGGAACCCCAGTAGACGTGCCTTTGTCCGTCCAAAAGCGAAAATGGGAAAAATCGATAAAATCATTAAACCGATATACCGTGCGAAATGGTCGTCATGTTCGTTTTCAACGTTTTGAGGAACCTCAGTACACATGTCCACACCGACCCCTGGGCAAAAACAACGAAAAGACAATAAAATCGATATAGTTGATTCGTCAATCGATAGTTTCCAGCAAAAAGTCCCTTATACCCTCCGCCGGCCCGCGATGAATGTACCTGCAAAATTTGGTCCAGAGATAGGTTCACCTTCCGCGATTTCTATTCATTACATGTACACACACATTCTTCCCCACAAGCTTTCACTTATATATATATATATATATATATATATATATATATATATATACTAGCTGCAGTACCCGGCTTTGCTCGGGTGTTTTACTACCTTGGCTACATCACACTGCTGAGGCCAATTACTATCACCGATGAATTCATTGAAATCTCCATAATTTTGGTGATCAGCATGTTAACGAAAAGTTAGCAAAGCTATTTCGGTGACATTGAATCGATGTATTCGTCCAAGTTATTAATCGATGTATTCGTACAAAGCCTAAGCCTAAGTCCCCAAAGCCTTAGCCTTATCCAAAGCCTAAGCCTAAGTAAAGCCTTAGCCTTAGCCAAAGCCTTAGCCAAAGCCTAAGCCTAAGTCCCCAAAGCCTTAGCTAAAGCTTAAACCGACTTAGGCTAAGGCTTTAGGGAACTTTGTCTTTCGAGAAATCACGTAGTGCTCAGAGATTAGGGAACTTCGTCTTTCGAGAAAACACGTAGTGCTCAGAGATCAAAAGATGGGGTCGATCGATTTGAGCGTGCACACGCCCAATTATTATAGCGCTTTCAGGTAATGTTGACACAGACTGCTTAACACGCAAGCATGGACCCACCAGCCATCCTGCCTAACCCGTGTCTCTAAGCCCATTTGGGAACTTATTGTGACCTGAATTGGGTAAGAAAGATGTCAGATAGATAAGTAGGTCATCAGTGTACTCGTCGATAGCGCCGGCTTAGGCTTATGCTCGGTAGTCGACTATACTGGCTCGATAGCACAGTCATGGTGGGGGGCCATCGGACTTTTCACTATGGGTGGTCCCCAGAATGGGTGGTCCCCGGAATACCCAGCATAAGCCTAAGCCTAAGCCCGAAACCTAAGCCGAGAGCATGATGCAACTACTGCCGAGGACGGCGTGGGTGACGAATGAACGAGGGCGCAAGTGACGGTCGAGATCCTTGACGAGGGGGGCGGCGCTATCTACGAGTACATTGGTAACCTACCTATCTATCTGACATCGTACTTACCCAATTCAGGTCACAATAAGTTCCCAAATGGGCTTAGAGACACGGGTTAGTCAGGGTGGCTGGTGGGTCCATGCTTGCGTGTTAAGCAGTCTGTGTCAACATTACCTGAAACCTCAATAATAATTGGGCGTGTGCGCGCTCAAATCGACCCATCGAATTTAGCTTAGGCTTAGGTTTCGAGTTTAGCTTAGGCTTCGAATTTAGCTTAGGCTTAGGTTTCGAGTTTAGCTTAGGCTTCGAATTTAGCTTAGGCTTAGGTTTCCAGTTTAGCTTAGGCTTCGAATTTAGCTTAGGCTTAGGTTTCGAGTTTA
Source organism: Ancylostoma caninum (assembly GCA_037903475.1). Taxonomy (NCBI): domain Eukaryota; kingdom Metazoa; phylum Nematoda; class Chromadorea; order Rhabditida; family Ancylostomatidae; genus Ancylostoma; species Ancylostoma caninum. The sequence continues at coordinate 3,603,478 of JBAJFG010000111.1, forward strand.
GCTTAGGCTTCGAATTTAGCTTAGGCTTAGGTTTCGAGTTTAGCTTAGGCTTCGAATTTAGCTTAGGCTTAGGTTTCGAGTTTAGCTTAGGCTTCGAATTTAGCTTAGGCTTAGGTTTCGAGTTTAGCTTAGGCTTCGAATTTAGCTTAGGCTTAGGTTTCGAGTTTAGCTTAGGCTTCGAATTTAGCTTAGGCTTAGGTTTCGAGTTTAGCTTAGGCTTCGAATTTAGCTTAGGCTTAGGTTTCGAGTTTAGCTTAGGCTTCGAATTTAGCTTAGGCTTAGGTTTCGAGTTTAGCTTAGGCTTCGAATTTAGCTTAGGCTTAGGTTTCCAGTTTAGCTTAGGCTTCGAATTTAGCTTAGGCTTAGGTTTCGAGTTTAGCTTAGGCTTCGAATTTAGCTTAGGCTTAGGTTTCGAGTTTAGCTTAGGCTTCGAATTTAGCTTAGGCTTAGGTTTCGAGTTTAGCTTAGGCTTCGAATTTAGCTTAGGCTTAGGTTTCGAGTTTAGCTTAGGCTTCGAATTTAGCTTAGGCTTAGGTTTCGAGTTTAGCTTAGGCTTCGAATTTAGCTTAGGCTTAGGTTTCGAGTTTAGCTTAGGCTTCGAATTTAGCTTAGGCTTAGGTTTCGAGTTTAGCTTAGGCTTCGAATTTAGCTTAGGCTTAGGTTTCGAGTTTAGCTTAGGCTTCAAATTTAGCTTAGGCTTAGGTTTCGAGTTTAGCTTAGGCTTCGAATTTAGCTTAGGCTTAGGTTTCGAGTTTAGCTTAGGCTTCGAATTTAGCTTAGGCTTAGGTTTCGAGTTTAGCTTAGGCTTCGAATTTAGAAAACACAAAAGGAAGTACTCACAGTTTATCAAAATTTTCACTTGTTTGTCCAAATAAAGACGAATTTGATCTGAGAGAACAGAAAGGCATTGAACCTCGGAGACGCCACAAACGCAACATACTCTCACGCTGAGGGTCCGCTGGGATGCATTGCAGCATGTTACCCAAAAGTGCTGAAAGTCGCATTTCTCGGAAAGTACTCGTTTTGATCCAGGATATAGCTGTTCAGGACCTCTTCTAGTGCTTAGGCTTAGGCTTAGGCTTCGAGCTTAGGCTTACGCTTCGAGTTTAGCTTAGGCTTAGGCTTCGAGCTTAGGCTTACGCTTCGAGTTTAGCTTAGGCTTAGGCTTCGATCTTAGGCTTACGCTTCGAGTTTAGCTTAGGCTTAGGCTTCGAGCTTAGGCTTACGCTTCGAGTTTAGCTTAGGCTTAGGCTTCGAGCTTAGGCTTACGCTTCGAGTTTAGCTTAGGCTTAGGCTTCGAGCTTAGGCTTACGCTTCGAGTTTAGCTTAGGCTTAGGCTTCGAGCTTAGGCTTACGCTTCGAGTTTAGCTTAGGCTTAGGCTTCGAGCTTAGGCTTACGCTTCGAGTTTAGCTTAGGCTTAGGCTTCGAGCTTAGGCTTACGCTTCGAGTTAGCTTAGGCTTAGGCTTCGAGCTTAGGCTTACGCTTCGAGTTTAGCTTAGGCTTAGGCTTCGAGCTTAGGCTTACGCTTCGAGTTTAGCTTAGGCTTAGGCTTCGAGCTTAGGCTTACGCTTCGAGTTTAGCTTAGGCTTAGGCTTCGAGCTTAGGCTTACGCTTCGAGTTTAGCTTAGGCTTAGGCTTCGAGCTTAGGCTTAGAGTTTAGCTTAGGCTTAGGCTTCGAGCTTAGGCTTAGGCTTCGAGCTTAGGCTTCGAGCTTAGGCTTAGGCTTCGAGCTTAGGCTTAGGCTTCGAGCTTAGGCTTAGGCTTCGAGCTTAGGCTTAGGCTTCGAGCTTAGGCTTAGGCTTCGAGCTTAGGCTTAGGCTTCGAGCTTAGGCTTAGGCTTCGAGCTTAGGCTTAGGCTTCGAGCTTAGGCTTAGGCTTCGAGCTTAGGCTTAGGCTT